>JAZGTQ010000437.1:0-384005 GCA_037953605.1 Necrosyrtes monachus | reverse complement strand
AACAAAGATAACAAAAGAGTAAAACCCCCAATTGCATACTATAACAGTTGTTTTGGCTGGATTCAAAGAGTGCAGCTCAAGATTTTGGAACCCTGTTACCCACCTACAAGGTGGGCAGTGCAACCCAGTCCCCTGCAAACCACTTTCATATCTCCATTGTATTTCTTTGAGGGGAACTGCAGCATCAGACTGAGATAACAGCGTGAAGCATTACCTGTGTGAAACCAACCTTAGACACACACAGGAGGTTCTCAAGTATAATTCGGGAGATGATCAGCTCCCTGAGGGAACACACTGCCCTGATGTAGAAAGAAGATCAACTAGCCATGTAACTCAATCCAGTAACCATGATTACAGCCATTCACCTTTTTCCAGTGCTGACAGAGCCTAGGACATGCAGGAGGAATGTTCTTTTGGTGAGCTGGGGAAAGTATCCATACTTTCTAGGTTCTGAGTATCGCTTCTTCAGTTATAAATTTGGGACCTAAACTGTGCCTTCCTTGACAAATATTTGCATTTGTAGGGTTTTGCTTGTGTGGCTACAGTGGTTGGTGGCATAGGGGTACTGAGCTGTGCTCTCGCAGCTTTGCAGCCCCGCTACGGTTCTGGAAAGAACTGCCCTGATCCCTGACAAAATTGGGTAGAAAAATATCCAGAAAAGCATAGCGTTAGCAGCAGGTGCGTCTTCCCTGGCAGAGCCTTGTCCATGCAGAAACACCGAATGGCTCTTCTGGCAAAGTCGCTGTGTATAAATATAATTTTACTCACACCAATAGCTCTGCTAGTATCTGAGCTGTTAGTGTGATGAGAAGGCAATGCTGCGTGACAGTCAGCTTGTTTGAAAATATAGGGTTTTGCTTCATTAAACAGGTGAAGTGGACACTTACCTCTGCCTTTGAGTACATGTTCATGGTTCTCACTGAAGGCAGTAGAAAGAAATAGGCAGAAGTGGGGTGAGACAGGCTATTTTAGCCTCTGTGCGGTAGTTTCCCCTACAGGCAGATGGTGAATGCACTGTGTTCGGTGCTCGTGGAAGTACCCCTATGCATATGTATGCATGTAATTTATACCTTCCTTCAGGGGCCTCAGTGGGTCTGAACCTGGCCTGCAGGTGATACAGAAGACACTGTCTGCTGGAGAAAGATGCATCATATTTTATACTTGTTGTTTTGGATTCAATGAGGTGACAAATGTAAGCCCATTTTTTACTACCATATGGCTGCTGTATTTCTCACAACTGCTTATCGAGGGTTGTCTGACAGGGACAGAAAGTCCTGGGTCGTACGTTTCTGTTATTTATATGCAAGGCCACTCTCTGCAACCCTTTCAGAGAGATGACTGACACCCTCGGCCCCGCCAGCTCAGCCTGGGGCTCATTTCTCTGCACAAGGTGCTTCCATCCCCCAAAATGGTGTGGGGTGGGGATGCTTTCAGCTGGGGCACTCCCCATGTCTTACAGGCCCTTGATTCAATGGCACTTTGAATCATGTGCCGAATTATAGATGTGCAAGCAGCCCCACCAGTTTGTGGTTCAGTTCATGGACGTGGCTGTTTCCACCGAACTCACATCGTGGACCAGCAGAAGACCTTCGCGCAGCCATGGTGCGTGGCCCCATGCAAAGCCAGCCCACACCGATGCTGTCATTGTTCGAGCACAGCTCAGACCCGCTGGGTGTAGACCACAGAGGGCATCCTGTGGTCTGTCATGAGCCCAACAGCCGCTACCCCCCCAAGGCCGGGCTTGAAGTCATGGCACTGTGATGCTTTGGTGATGGAAACCTGGGGATGCGGTCCCAGAAGGATCTGACAGCAAGAAGAAGGGGAAGGAGAGTGTCCCTCCTTGCCTGTGGGATGTTTGCCAGGAAGTTCCCACTCGATTCAGTCTCATCTCTGGACTCAGGAAACGGGGGCTGGTTTCTGGGATGGGTCCCAGAGAGCCAGCGGCTGGGGTACTGGCTGGGTGGCTGGATGTCCACAGTCGTCGTCTTTCCGATTTACCTTTGTGAGAGGCGTCTTCCATTCCTGGCATGCTTTCTGAGTGGGAGTGGTAGCAGGAGGGGGCTGTTGCCTTCCTGTGCTTCCCCAGCAACAGCTTCCGAAGGGACATGAAGCACTCTCTTGAGTCTCTAGCTGGTGATGGCTGCCCTGTGCTGTTTAAACGGGATAAGGAGTCAGTGCCAGATGAAGGACCTGCATCTGCTCATTGCACGCACCACAGCCCTTTGGGGGGAAAAAAATGGTGACTCTTGCTTTGAGAGGAGAGGCCTGTGCAGTGGGTCTGGAAGGATTTCATGAGTCAGTATGTGGACTGCTGCTGGAGAAGGGAACACTGGGGTGAAACAAGCAGAGAAGGATGCAGTTCATTTCAGCTCAGGATGGACATCAGTTGCTGACACAGTCCATTAGTGGAGCTGTTAGTTATACCAACTTAATTGTGTTTTCAGAAAGAAAAGGGGAAAAATAATCAATATGCCCAGTTCATTTTAAAACGGTAAATAACCACAGGTCTCTCTCCTGCCTCATTTATTGTATTGCTCTTGGCTGGGAGCAAAAGGTGCTGTGCTGGGCTGTTTGGCCAGCAGAAACAGGCACTGAGACTCTCTCTGAACTCTTTTCCTGCCTCCAGGCATTGGAAAGAGATCCGCTTCTCAAAGGTGATGCACAAAGCAGCTGCAATACCGTTCCTTGACCTGAGCTTTCATATCCATCATGGCTCCTTGCTGCAAGCTGCTTTTTCTGCCCTGGCCATTTTAGCACAGAAGGACCCAGCACTCACTGCCCCGGTCCATGGTCATGGAAATTATTTCCTCTATTCATTATGTCTAAAAGAAGGCTCTGAACCAGAAACTCCAGTGCTTAGTGCAAGGACTGTAAAGGCAATAAGTAAAAACTTCTCCTAGTGAGCACAGTCCTTGCCTCAAAGCTTGGATCATTTTTTTGCTTTGCAGTGCACAGGGGCTACACGTGCCCTGAGATAGCCATGGTCAGACAGAGAGGGGGGGCAGGAGCAACACCAAGCCCAGACCCCCAGATCAGAGACTACCCAGTGCACGCGTGAACCGTGCACGTAGTCTGGAAGAGATCAAAGAGCATTTCTTCTGTATACCCTCATGTAGGACAAGCCACATTATAGGAAACGTGATCACATGTATAAAACATGGGGTATTTCTTTTTGCCCTGCTTGAAGAGTGTAAATTTACCACTATTGGCTTTCGTTGGGTTTTCTCACGCGTCTTCTGTAGTTCTTGAAAGTCATGGGATTTGCTGGGAAATCATATGATTAATAAGAAAATACTAAAAGCATTTTCTTTTTTTTTTTTTTTAACACCTCTTAGGTTTCTAAGTCTGTTTTATCTCATTGCAAACAGGAGAAGAAATGTCCATAAAAATAAAAAGAAAGCTGAAGATCTAAGTGGTAGGCCTCTGAGACATACTGTAAATATTGCAGAAATTATGACGAGCTCATAGCAGTTTGTGAGAAAAATCTGTCTACTTAAAATACAGCCTCTCAAAGATCGGGACCATAATTTAGTCTTGTGTGTGGAGAAATACGCTGTAAGTGCTTAACAGATTATAAAAATAATAATAACAATTAATAATAGATGAAACCTGAAAAAAGATGAATCACTGCATTACAGAACCCAGGAAAAATCTTTTGTTTCTTGTCAAGGATCCCATGCTGACAACCGCATCTACTACAGCAGCATATGCTGGAAAAATGCTCTGAGACAGGGCTTGGTTACACAGATTTACAAACTGGGCGATGGGAATCTGGTCGGCAGCAGGACAGTCTCATGAATCAGTGATGAAACCTTGCTCTGCGCAATTTGCTGAGCCATGAAGCAAGTGCCATCTTTGCAGGGGTAGAACAAGTGGCTTGGCTACATGGGAATGGTGTTCTCTCGTCCTGGGATGGATGGAGCAAGGTATTTGGAAAGGATTTTGGAGAGACTGGTGTTGCAAAGCAGGGTCTGCAATGACCAGGGTTGTCAATCGTGGAAAGAAGCCAACTCCCGATGACCAGATCTGCAAAGGTAGTTGAACAGAGAAACGTTTCCCCAGCGTTTTCCATGGGAAAATGAACGGACTCCCTGTGGACTTGCCAGCAGCTATAGTGGAAGCTCTGCACACCTGCCTCCTCTGGCCGGCTCTGGGTGCTGCCCAGAGCCCACCACTTGTCTGCCAGGGTGTACAAGCAAACATTATCCTGTGTGCTCACGTTAGGGTGCATTTGTCCTCCAGAGTGAGTTTATCATCCACAGGGGAGCCCACAGCCCACAGTGGGTTGCATGCATAATACATATCATTCTCCTGCCTGGGGCTTGAACTCTCAGTGCGCTGATCCCAGAGAGAGTAATGTGTAGTGCGCATGCTGAGCAGAGAGGGCATGTCTTTGCCAGCAAAGCAGAAATCCCACCTAAATGGCTAAAAAGTCTGTGCAGGGCACACCTGGAGGCAGAAAAAGCCAAAGGTGTGTGGAAACATTGGATGTATGGCAGCATTTTCCTTTCCACTTTTACCATTCTTTTAGAGACACATTTCTGCTGGGTTGTTTACTTTGAACTGAACAGATCTGTACACTGGAGACTGATTTTTAGTTATAGAAAAGTTTTTTGGTATCTTGAAAACATAAAGGAGCCATAAAATAATAATAAATTGCATTTTTTACTATGTGAAATACTCTTTACATTGCCAAAGTGATGAAAATTGGCCTGAGTGTAAAATGAGCCTTAAACCTAAATTGCAAATTGTTGTTCTCTTAACCTCTGTCATCTTCTCTCAGAGTATGAGATCTTGAGATCTGGCTCCATCCTTCTTCAGTATTTGGAAACTGCTCAGCACGCGTGGCAGACTGCTGTAAACATGTGCTAAATAAGTACAGCACAACAGGTTACAGCCTGGGCTTCGAACTTGTTTGAAGAGACAGTGGACAGAATGCCCATCTCAGGGCTCCTTATCTTTCAAGCAGACAGAACTTTTAATGAAAAATTATCAATACAAAATGTACTGCGGAAGATTTCTAAGCTGACGAGTGATGCAGGGAGATTTCCTCATTTCCACTCTCTTGTTTCTTGATGAAACTCTCATTTTTTTTTTCTGTTAGAGAATTCTCTATTACTACATAATGCTTTCCTCATTTCCTTGGTGCAGTCCTTATGCTACGTTTCAGCTATATAGAAAAAAAGGTCTTTAAGTATTTCCACTGCTCTTCCACCACAGCTAGACAGAAAGCTCTTTTGCCTCAGTTTTTGATTGTGTTTGCATACAACAAGGCGTTTAAGCCCCAATTTAACCTTTTTTTCATAGAAGTGGAAACCTTTCCTATACCTTTGTTTCCATTTCAACTTTTCCTTCTTTTTACCCAGGAAAATTTCTTTGCCATCCCTCCTTTTGGGCTGACCTTTCCATTAGGATCCACTCCAGGCTCCCCTCTTGCTCTGTTTTTCCACTCACAGCCTCAGAGACTTATCACAAGGTGGTAAAACCAGTAAAAGAAGGAATATCAAATATCCATCACTATCATTAATGGTTACTGCAATTTCTCAGGATGATGAAATACAGCTGCTGGCAGAGCATCCAGGAGACCCTGTCTGTGGTCAAGGTCACTTTGGCCAAGCTTTGCACAGACACAGGGCAAAATGGCAGTTATTGTTCCCAGGTGCAAAAAAATCTCAATTTATACTATGTGGTACAACACAGAGAGGGGTGGCACAATGAAGCAGGTATGGTCAGTATGATTTCAGCATGGCAGGAAGGACAGACTCCCCTATGGAAGGACATTTCTCCTTCTGAGCTGAAACCTGGAGCAGAATCGACTTGTAATGGACTGGAAGAGAAAATCAGCTGCATATAAAAGTCATCTGGATTTAAAATTGCATCGCACTCGATGAGACCATCTGTCTCTACTTACCATCGTTGTGCTCACCCCTGATCCCAGTTACTCAGGGCTTTTAATGCAACCTCTTTATCAGCTCTTAACTGTACTTGAAGGGAGAGAGAGAAGGGGAAAAAAATCTAGGTCGTTTCCCTAGCTGTATCTCCTTTCCCATAATCTGAATGACAGTGTGACACCAAAGTTTCTATTGTCAGCTGTTCCTGAGAGACGACGAGGGAAGAAAAATTTCTTGAGGTTTCCAATTACAAATGTAATGATCTCCACAGAACAGAAAGCAATATCTGTCTGTAATGCAGACAGGTTGAAACAGAAGATGTAGAAGAAGAATGATAGGAACAAGAGTGTGACACAGATAAAGAGATGCTTCTGACATCTATCCCCCAACTATCCTCTGTCATTATTTGCTGAAAGACTCAATTTACTTGTTTGGGGATGGAAAAAGAATAAAAAAACAAAAAAACAAACAAAAAAAAAACCCAAAACAACAAAAAACCCAGAAACAGAGCACCGCGTGGCTGAAGAAGAAGAATGTTGTTCTTCCACTTCTTAGATGGGAAACTTGAGATGAGCTGAATATCGCGGTCAGGTGTCCCAGAGCCGAGTGTCAGAGAGCACTTCACAGAGCTCATTGCTGGGAGCTGCTGGCTAGGTCTCTGTGCACTGGCAGCCTGGGTACAGCCTTGGTACTTTACAAACAGTGGGTGATGTCTTGAGAGCTGGCTCCAAGAAGTAAACCACACATGCACAGATATGCCCAGCCCCAAGGAACGGAGGCTAGGGTGACCATCAGCTACCCCAATACCTTATCTGTTTTGGACTTCTTGGGGTAGATAAAGGCTCTGGCACAAAGTAAATCAATTCCGTTTCCTCTGCCTGACTTGGTCCTGCTTGGTTTTTCTTCCTGCTTTTGTAAAAACTCTCCATGGCACTGTAAAGTGGCAGGATTCACATCCCAGTGTGGGTCCACGTTCAGTAGCAGCCTTGTAAGGTGGTCTCTCCTGCAGTGGCTGGAAATGCAAAGGAAGGGCACTGCTTAGTTCACTTCTCCTTCAAGTTTATTCCTGCATTGAAGATTTTTCCAGCTTGTTTCCTGAAGTGTGGGAAATTGCAGGCATTTTCATCCTTTTTCATCATCTCACAGGCACCTGCTCTTTGCCTGTAGGCTCTGTCCTTGCAGCCAGGTGGGGTGGGTGAATCAAGCCAGCAACACTGTTCCACAGTTTTAAGAAGTTGTTTTGTGGACTTTGCTGCTTATTTTAGTTTGGGAACTGCTCTGAACCAGGTTGACAAAACCAAAGACAATCTGTATTTCTAGCAGGAAGACTTGCTGGGATAGTTACAGCTCTGTGCCTATACTGACCAGCCCCTTTCACTCCACACGCAACTTTCAACCATGTGGAGCGACAGCTTCTTCAGGCTCTAGCCAAAGGGCTGGGATGCACTTTTCCCTCACATTTTAGTTAAGTGGAAAAGAACAGCCTTCTCTGCACATAGTGTGGCATGAAGCCTGCCTTGCAGGAACTGTAAAAGCCTGGGTCTGGGGTCTGCCTCTGCTTGAGTGTTTCAGATGCTGACCTGGAATATACATAACTCTACACCAGAGCCCTAACAGTGACTATCAGGTTGTATTCAGGCAGGTTGTGGGTGCCAGGGCCCAGGAGTGGTGCACAGAGACAGACACGCCTATTTGGCAGCAAGGAAGGGGCTGCTCGGCCACACGGTTCACAGGAGAGCCTGACCTGTTTTTTCAGCTTAGACAAGGTCATGCACCATCTAAATTGGTTAAAATTCCATTTACTGCAACTGAGGCAAGTGCAACCTAAATACTCTGATCTCTAAGGACAGCATTTCAGCTCCAGCATGTAGCCTTGGTTAAAACGCATAGAATTCTGGGCTGGTAGGCTGCTGCTAGGAAAAAATCTGTTTCAGACTTTGTCCTGTACTGCCATGAGCTCAGTGCATCCACGCTGTGCAGTGCCAGAAAACCGGGGAGGATTAATGGGGAGTGAAAATGATTCAACCCTAGGGCCTGAGAAATTCTCGTCTAATGCCAGTTTTCCAGCTGAGCAGTACCTTGACTTTAGCGGAATTACCCCTGATTCATACCAGTGTACGTAAAGGTCCTGGGAACAGACCACACTGGGACGGGGTTTGCGTCTGACTTAGCTTGCTGCTCACATTTTAATTTTCCAATATCAAAGGTGACTTGGATGCCAATCCTGTTTTCTCTCAAATCCCAGAACGCAGGCCCGTGGAAATATGGTTTGGATTTTGGCCCCATCTCTGACAGCCAGTCCTGTCTAACTTCACCATCCATCTTAAAGAAAGCATAAGCCTGAAGAGCCCGTGTCACTGAGGAAAACAAATGAAATTTGACGAATGTGTTAGGTTTCAGATCAGAGATGGAGACTGGAGTGACGAGAGGTTTACAAGCCCACCTCACTTTGTTAACAGCTTGAGAGAGGAGACATCAATTCTTTTAACATGATTTCTACTCTGGTAATTTTCCTTTAAGAAGAGCAAGGCATAGTGAGATACTGTAAGGTTTCATTCCTGCTCATGGGGTCTTTGCTGTGGGCTTTGTTATTCTGATCAGCTTTGACATGGTATAAAATAGCACTTATTCTCCAAGTAATCCAAGAAGCTCTTCAGAATTCATGAGGTTTAAGTCCAAATAATTAAATTTATTGATCTCTGCTATGTGAAGAAAATTTCCAATTTATTGCAGACCTCTTTGGTGTTACACCACAAATTAGGCCATGTCAGGAATTTCTCTTTTTCTGCCTCTATTTTTTTGATGCTTTTGTTGGGCATGAGATTGTTCACCTGATAATAAACGCTATCAAAACTGTTGTCACTGAGCAGGTAAACTAGGACGCCTGGTGCCAGCAGCAAGCCCTGGGCCAGGCGGACCCTGTCTTGGTCCAAGGGGAGGGGGGAGGCGTTCAGGTCTGCAGCTCACATCTCTGATGCTCTGCTCCTCACCCTGCCATGCATGGCCTCATGGCAGGAGGCTGGGTGCTAATTGCTCTCATCTCCTCTGCGATAGTGCTTCCTCTAGTACGGTGAGGTTAAAGCCCAAGCACTTGGAGATCCCCAAAGGCACCCTCTGCCCAGAGGCTGCCTCTCCAAGAAAAGGCGGCTGGTGTTCCTGCTGGTCGTGCCAGAACAAAAGGGGAATTGCCAGTATGGCTTAGCAGTGGCTAGAAGATCCATCCATACTACATCTCCATTTAGATTAATTCCCAGAGATACCAGATATTAATCTTTGCTGGTCTGGGGCTTCTGTAAAGCACAAGTGGATTAAAGGTGTTTGCAGGTAGTCCTCATCCCCATTTGCCCACTGCTAAAGGACCCTGCAACCACAGTGAGGGAGAGGAAGACTCCATACCTGAAAAGCAGATGTGTTTGCAGATCAGGCCTGAGGTGCACAGACACAGCTCCAGGTGTACATACACGTACCCTGGAAGAGATGAAGTCAGGCATCAACGAACTCATCTGGGCAGCACAGTGCTGTCAGGATCAAACTTTGGTTTTGGAGTCAACTACAAGAGACCAGCCCAGCACCTATCTGGGGCCCGGGATGGATGGTAGGGTCTGTGTGGAGAACTCAGCTTCTGGACATACATGTTTCTGCTTCTGAAGGTAGGTCAACAGGTCTGCAACAGACCAAAACACTTACTGTGAGCTTTGCCTTAAGCATGGAAGTTGTCCAGGTGCTTACAACAAGCATGTTCTACAGAGTTTGCTAGCTCAGAAGTTCAGAAGCCAAAGCTGATGCATGTAACAGCCATGGCAAAAGTCACAGGAATGTCTTAATATACGCTGCATCATGTGTTGGCTTTCTGTTGGGGGAAGCAAGGGCTTCACAGGTTGCTGCTCGCTGTCTCTCTTGCTGCTGGGCTCTGCACCAAGCCCTTCAGCAGGGAGGCTTGGCAGGGGCTCCCCATGACGGGGGCACTGGTCTGGCCTGGCAGTGGCCATGGGAAGACCATCCCAGTGCCCCAGGGCCATGCAGCTCCCTGCCCTTCTGCTTTGGCAGGGTAGGGCAGGCTTTGCTGGGGCTGGTGAGCAATCCAGCAGGGCAGGAAGGGGATGTTTGTGCTGCGGGCTTCCTGCGAGACTGGAAGGTGTTGGCAACAGTTTAATAAATGATGCTATTCCCCAAATATGCCTTTAAATTTAGATCTCAGTTTAATAAGGAGGTCCTCACATGTTCTTTCAGGGCACATGTATTATTTAAAAAACATTTATAAAGGATTAATGTACTCCGGAGCCCCACTGACACAGACCTCTGTCATTTCCAGTGCCAAAAGCCAAAACAGTCCAGCTTATTCTAAGAAACCCTTTTCATCTGTGTGTTTATCTCTATAGCTATCAGTGGGAAAAGTGCTAGACTCACAGTCTTTCATTTATCTGTAGGAGTCCTTTGTTTATCCAGCAAACAGGGACAACACAAGCAGCGGTAATGCCATCTCTTCCCACGCTCAGTCTATCCTTTCTGTGTTGCACATGGTTAGTATATTTGCACAGAGGATCTCAAAGCTTCTGACAAATTTATGCTGACTTCTGCCTTCTTTGACTGTGCAGGCTGGTTGCCCGTACCTCTGGTGTCCCAAGTAATGATTTGTAAATTGGGAAATGTGTCTGTCTGTCTTTTGCAAAGCATTTGTGTATCTGCAGGTGTCGACAGCTAGAGGGCTCTTGCAGATGGAGCCGTTATTATTTTTCCACAGCAGATAGCTGTGCAACAGGGAGCAAGAGCGTTGTCTCCCTCCATGACCCCACCGTGGGCTCCCGGTAGCTGCTCCCTCTGTCCTGACAGCTGCAAACTGCTAGGCAGTTTTGTTGTTCGTTTAGCTGGAGCAGGCAGCATTTCCACATGCAGTTACCCTCCCCATGTGCAGATACGGACCCCCACCCCGGGAAGGTGCCTCCCCCCGGGCTCAGCAAGGCTGGGCTATCGCCCGTCCCACCACCGTCTCTCTCTGCAGGGTGAGACCACAGGCACAGCCCAGCTCGCTCTCCCTCTCGTCCCACCTCTCTACTCAGCTGTGTGGGAAATCTACTGACCTCCCACCCCTCCTGCCATGTCCCCCTTCTGCCTAACAAAGCAGCTCCACGGGTCAGAGAGAGCAAGGTCAGCCCAAGGGGAGGGATCTGTGGTGCACCCCAACACCAGCTGCATGCCTATCGCAGCAAAACAGGGCTGCAGAAGGGGTGCTGAGATGGGACCAGAGAAGGCAGCTGGTCTCCGCCACCCTCCTGCTGCGCAGCAAGGTTGCTGTTGGCCCTGAGCAACTGAAGATGGTGGTTTTGACACAAGTCCATCTGCCAGAAGTGTGCCAGAAGAGCAGCAATGTTTAAGGCCCCATGAAAACCTCCTGCTCCTCTCCTGATAGGAGTTGCTGCTCCCCACAAAAGCTTATCATCTCCAGCATCGCTGACTTCAGTCACCCCTTCCACAGATCAAGGATGCAAAAACTGAACTGCATGTGGAAATGCTGCCTGCTCCAGCTAAACGAACAACAAAACTGCCTAGCAGTTTGCAGCTGTCAGGACAGAGGGAGCAGCTACCGGGAGCCCACGGTGGGGTCATGGAGGGAGACAACGCTCTTGCTCCCTGTTGCACAGCTATCTGCTGTGGAAAAATAATAACGGCTCCATCTGCAAGAGCCCTCTAGCTGTCGACACCTGCAGATACACAAATGCTTTGCAAAAGACAGACAGACACATTTCCCAATTTACAAATCATTACTTGGGACACCAGAGGTACGGGCAACCAGCCTGCACAGTCAAAGAAGGCAGAAGTCAGCATAAATTTGTCAGAAGCTTTGAGATCCTCTGTGCAAATATACTAACCATGTGCAACACAGAAAGGATAGACTGAGCGTGGGAAGAGATGGCATTACCGCTGCTTGTGTTGTCCCTGTTTGCTGGATAAACAAAGGACTCCTACAGATAAATGAAAGACTGTGAGTCTAGCACTTTTCCCACTGATAGCTATAGAGATAAACACACAGATGAAAAGGGTTTCTTAGAATAAGCTGGACTGTTTTGGCTTTTGGCACTGGAAATGACAGAGGTCTGTGTCAGTGGGGCTCCGGAGTACATTAATCCTTTATAAATGTTTTTTAAATAATACATGTGCCCTGAAAGAACATGTGAGGACCTCCTTATTAAACTGAGATCTAAATTTAAAGGCATATTTGGGGAATAGCATCATTTATTAAACTGTTGCCAACACCTTCCAGTCTCGCAGGAAGCCCGCAGCACAAACATCCCCTTCCTGCCCTGCTGGATTGCTCACCAGCCCCAGCAAAGCCTGCCCTACCCTGCCAAAGCAGAAGGGCAGGGAGCTGCATGGCCCTGGGGCACTGGGATGGTCTTCCCATGGCCACTGCCAGGCCAGACCAGTGCCCCCGTCATGGGGAGCCCCTGCCAAGCCTCCCTGCTGAAGGGCTTGGTGCAGAGCCCAGCAGCAAGAGAGACAGCGAGCAGCAACCTGTGAAGCCCTTGCTTCCCCCAACAGAAAGCCAACACATGATGCAGCGTATATTAAGACATTCCTGTGACTTTTGCCATGGCTGTTACATGCATCAGCTTTGGCTTCTGAACTTCTGAGCTAGCAAACTCTGTAGAACATGCTTGTTGTAAGCACCTGGACAACTTCCATGCTTAAGGCAAAGCTCACAGTAAGTGTTTTGGTCTGTTGCAGACCTGTTGACCTACCTTCAGAAGCAGAAACATGTATGTCCAGAAGCTGAGTTCTCCACACAGACCCTACCATCCATCCCGGGCCCCAGATAGGTGCTGGGCTGGTCTCTTGTAGTTGACTCCAAAACCAAAGTTTGATCCTGACAGCACTGTGCTGCCCAGATGAGTTCGTTGATGCCTGACTTCATCTCTTCCAGGGTACGTGTATGTACACCTGGAGCTGTGTCTGTGCACCTCAGGCCTGATCTGCAAACACATCTGCTTTTCAGGTATGGAGTCTTCCTCTCCCTCACTGTGGTTGCAGGGTCCTTTAGCAGTGGGCAAATGGGGATGAGGACTACCTGCAAACACCTTTAATCCACTTGTGCTTTACAGAAGCCCCAGACCAGCAAAGATTAATATCTGGTATCTCTGGGAATTAATCTAAATGGAGATGTAGTATGGATGGATCTTCTAGCCACTGCTAAGCCATACTGGCAATTCCCCTTTTGTTCTGGCACGACCAGCAGGAACACCAGCCGCCTTTTCTTGGAGAGGCAGCCTCTGGGCAGAGGGTGCCTTTGGGGATCTCCAAGTGCTTGGGCTTTAACCTCACCGTACTAGAGGAAGCACTATCGCAGAGGAGATGAGAGCAATTAGCACCCAGCCTCCTGCCATGAGGCCATGCATGGCAGGGTGAGGAGCAGAGCATCAGAGATGTGAGCTGCAGACCTGAACGCCTCCCCCCTCCCCTTGGACCAAGACAGGGTCCGCCTGGCCCAGGGCTTGCTGCTGGCACCAGGCGTCCTAGTTTACCTGCTCAGTGACAACAGTTTTGATAGCGTTTATTATCAGGTGAACAATCTCATGCCCAACAAAAGCATCAAAAAAATAGAGGCAGAAAAAGAGAAATTCCTGACATGGCCTAATTTGTGGTGTAACACCAAAGAGGTCTGCAATAAATTGGAAATTTTCTTCACATAGCAGAGATCAATAAATTTAATTATTTGGACTTAAACCTCATGAATTCTGAAGAGCTTCTTGGATTACTTGGAGAATAAGTGCTATTTTATACCATGTCAAAGCTGATCAGAATAACAAAGCCCACAGCAAAGACCCCATGAGCAGGAATGAAACCTTACAGTATCTCACTATGCCTTGCTCTTCTTAAAGGAAAATTACCAGAGTAGAAATCATGTTAAAAGAATTGATGTCTCCTCTCTCAAGCTGTTAACAAAGTGAGGTGGGCTTGTAAACCTCTCGTCACTCCAGTCTCCATCTCTGATCTGAAACCTAACACATTCGTCAAATTTCATTTGTTTTCCTCAGTGACACGGGCTCTTCAGGCTTATGCTTTCTTTAAGATGGATGGTGAAGTTAGACAGGACTGGCTGTCAGAGATGGGGCCAAAATCCAAACCATATTTCCACGGGCCTGCGTTCTGGGATTTGAGAGAAAACAGGATTGGCATCCAAGTCACCTTTGATATTGGAAAATTAAAATGTGAGCAGCAAGCTAAGTCAGACGCAAACCCCGTCCCAGTGTGGTCTGTTCCCAGGACCTTTACGTACACTGGTATGAATCAGGGGTAATTCCGCTAAAGTCAAGGTACTGCTCAGCTGGAAAACTGGCATTAGACGAGAATTTCTCAGGCCCTAGGGTTGAATCATTTTCACTCCCCATTAATCCTCCCCGGTTTTCTGGCACTGCACAGCGTGGATGCACTGAGCTCATGGCAGTACAGGACAAAGTCTGAAACAGATTTTTTCCTAGCAGCAGCCTACCAGCCCAGAATTCTATGCGTTTTAACCAAGGCTACATGCTGGAGCTGAAATGCTGTCCTTAGAGATCAGAGTATTTAGGTTGCACTTGCCTCAGTTGCAGTAAATGGAATTTTAACCAATTTAGATGGTGCATGACCTTGTCTAAGCTGAAAAAACAGGTCAGGCTCTCCTGTGAACCGTGTGGCCGAGCAGCCCCTTCCTTGCTGCCAAATAGGCGTGTCTGTCTCTGTGCACCACTCCTGGGCCCTGGCACCCACAACCTGCCTGAATACAACCTGATAGTCACTGTTAGGGCTCTGGTGTAGAGTTATGTATATTCCAGGTCAGCATCTGAAACACTCAAGCAGAGGCAGACCCCAGACCCAGGCTTTTACAGTTCCTGCAAGGCAGGCTTCATGCCACACTATGTGCAGAGAAGGCTGTTCTTTTCCACTTAACTAAAACGTGAGGGAAAAGTGCATCCCAGCCCTTTGGCTAGAGCCTGAAGAAGCTGTCGCTCCACATGGTTGAAAGTTGCGTGTGGAGTGAAAGGGGCTGGTCAGTATAGGCACAGAGCTGTAACTATCCCAGCAAGTCTTCCTGCTAGAAATACAGATTGTCTTTGGTTTTGTCAACCTGGTTCAGAGCAGTTCCCAAACTAAAATAAGCAGCAAAGTCCACAAAACAACTTCTTAAAACTGTGGAACAGTGTTGCTGGCTTGATTCACCCACCCCACCTGGCTGCAAGGACAGAGCCTACAGGCAAAGAGCAGGTGCCTGTGAGATGATGAAAAAGGATGAAAATGCCTGCAATTTCCCACACTTCAGGAAACAAGCTGGAAAAATCTTCAATGCAGGAATAAACTTGAAGGAGAAGTGAACTAAGCAGTGCCCTTCCTTTGCATTTCCAGCCACTGCAGGAGAGACCACCTTACAAGGCTGCTACTGAACGTGGACCCACACTGGGATGTGAATCCTGCCACTTTACAGTGCCATGGAGAGTTTTTACAAAAGCAGGAAGAAAAACCAAGCAGGACCAAGTCAGGCAGAGGAAACGGAATTGATTTACTTTGTGCCAGAGCCTTTATCTACCCCAAGAAGTCCAAAACAGATAAGGTATTGGGGTAGCTGATGGTCACCCTAGCCTCCGTTCCTTGGGGCTGGGCATATCTGTGCATGTGTGGTTTACTTCTTGGAGCCAGCTCTCAAGACATCACCCACTGTTTGTAAAGTACCAAGGCTGTACCCAGGCTGCCAGTGCACAGAGACCTAGCCAGCAGCTCCCAGCAATGAGCTCTGTGAAGTGCTCTCTGACACTCGGCTCTGGGACACCTGACCGCGATATTCAGCTCATCTCAAGTTTCCCATCTAAGAAGTGGAAGAACAACATTCTTCTTCTTCAGCCACGCGGTGCTCTGTTTCTGGGTTTTTTGTTGTTTTGGGTTTTTTTTTTGTTTGTTTTTTTGTTTTTTTATTCTTTTTCCATCCCCAAACAAGTAAATTGAGTCTTTCAGCAAATAATGACAGAGGATAGTTGGGGGATAGATGTCAGAAGCATCTCTTTATCTGTGTCACACTCTTGTTCCTATCATTCTTCTTCTACATCTTCTGTTTCAACCTGTCTGCATTACAGACAGATATTGCTTTCTGTTCTGTGGAGATCATTACATTTGTAATTGGAAACCTCAAGAAATTTTTCTTCCCTCGTCGTCTCTCAGGAACAGCTGACAATAGAAACTTTGGTGTCACACTGTCATTCAGATTATGGGAAAGGAGATACAGCTAGGGAAACGACCTAGATTTTTTTCCCCTTCTCTCTCTCCCTTCAAGTACAGTTAAGAGCTGATAAAGAGGTTGCATTAAAAGCCCTGAGTAACTGGGATCAGGGTGAGCACAACGATGGTAAGTAGAGACAGATGGTCTCATCGAGTGCGATGCAATTTTAAATCCAGATGACTTTTATATGCAGCTGATTTTCTCTTCCAGTCCATTACAAGTCGATTCTGCTCCAGGTTTCAGCTCAGAAGGAGAAATGTCCTTCCATAGGGGAGTCTGTCCTTCCTGCCATGCTGAAATCATACTGACCATACCTGCTTCATTGTGCCACCCCTCTCTGTGTTGTACCACATAGTATAAATTGAGATTTTTTTGCACCTGGGAACAATAACTGCCATTTTGCCCTGTGTCTGTGCAAAGCTTGGCCAAAGTGACCTTGACCACAGACAGGGTCTCCTGGATGCTCTGCCAGCAGCTGTATTTCATCATCCTGAGAAATTGCAGTAACCATTAATGATAGTGATGGATATTTGATATTCCTTCTTTTACTGGTTTTACCACCTTGTGATAAGTCTCTGAGGCTGTGAGTGGAAAAACAGAGCAAGAGGGGAGCCTGGAGTGGATCCTAATGGAAAGGTCAGCCCAAAAGGAGGGATGGCAAAGAAATTTTCCTGGGTAAAAAGAAGGAAAAGTTGAAATGGAAACAAAGGTATAGGAAAGGTTTCCACTTCTATGAAAAAAAGGTTAAATTGGGGCTTAAACGCCTTGTTGTATGCAAACACAATCAAAAACTGAGGCAAAAGAGCTTTCTGTCTAGCTGTGGTGGAAGAGCAGTGGAAATACTTAAAGACCTTTTTTTCTATATAGCTGAAACGTAGCATAAGGACTGCACCAAGGAAATGAGGAAAGCATTATGTAGTAATAGAGAATTCTCTAACAGAAAAAAAAAATGAGAGTTTCATCAAGAAACAAGAGAGTGGAAATGAGGAAATCTCCCTGCATCACTCGTCAGCTTAGAAATCTTCCGCAGTACATTTTGTATTGATAATTTTTCATTAAAAGTTCTGTCTGCTTGAAAGATAAGGAGCCCTGAGATGGGCATTCTGTCCACTGTCTCTTCAAACAAGTTCGAAGCCCAGGCTGTAACCTGTTGTGCTGTACTTATTTAGCACATGTTTACAGCAGTCTGCCACGCGTGCTGAGCAGTTTCCAAATACTGAAGAAGGATGGAGCCAGATCTCAAGATCTCATACTCTGAGAGAAGATGACAGAGGTTAAGAGAACAACAATTTGCAATTTAGGTTTAAGGCTCATTTTACACTCAGGCCAATTTTCATCACTTTGGCAATGTAAAGAGTATTTCACATAGTAAAAAATGCAATTTATTATTATTTTATGGCTCCTTTATGTTTTCAAGATACCAAAAAACTTTTCTATAACTAAAAATCAGTCTCCAGTGTACAGATCTGTTCAGTTCAAAGTAAACAACCCAGCAGAAATGTGTCTCTAAAAGAATGGTAAAAGTGGAAAGGAAAATGCTGCCATACATCCAATGTTTCCACACACCTTTGGCTTTTTCTGCCTCCAGGTGTGCCCTGCACAGACTTTTTAGCCATTTAGGTGGGATTTCTGCTTTGCTGGCAAAGACATGCCCTCTCTGCTCAGCATGCGCACTACACATTACTCTCTCTGGGATCAGCGCACTGAGAGTTCAAGCCCCAGGCAGGAGAATGATATGTATTATGCATGCAACCCACTGTGGGCTGTGGGCTCCCCTGTGGATGATAAACTCACTCTGAGGACAAATGCACCCTAACGTGAGCACACAGGATAATGTCTGCTTGTACACCCTGGCAGACAAGTGGTGGGCTCTGGGCAGCACCCAGAGCCGGCCAGAGGAGGCAGGTGTGCAGAGCTTCCACTATAGCTGCTGGCAAGTCCACAGGGAGTCCGTTCATTTTCCCATGGAAAACGCTGGGGAAACGTTTCTCTGTTCAACTACCTTTGCAGATCTGGTCATCGGGAGTTGGTCTTTTCCACGATTGACAACCCTGGTCATTGCAGACCCTGCTTTGCAACACCAGTCTCTCCAAAATCCTTTCCAAATACCTTGCTCCATCCATCCCAGGACCAGACACACCATTCCCATGTAGCCAAGCCATGTTCTACCCCTGCAAAGATGGCACTTGCTTCATGGCTCAGCAAATTGCGCAGAGCAAGGTTTCATCACTGATTCATGAGACTGTCCTGCTGCCGACCAGATTCCCATCGCCCAGTTTGTAAATCTGTGTAACCAAGCCCTGTCTCAGAGCATTTTTCCAGCATATGCTGCTGTAGTAGATGCGGTTGTCAGCATGGGATCCTTGACAAGAAACAAAAGATTTTTCCTGGGTTCTGTAATGCAGTGATTCATCTTTTTTCAGGTTTCATCTATTATTAATTGTTATTATTATTTTTATAATCTGTTAAGCACTTACAGCGTATTTCTCCACACACAAGACTAAATTATGGTCCCGATCTTTGAGAGGCTGTATTTTAAGTAGACAGATTTTTCTCACAAACTGCTATGAGCTCGTCATAATTTCTGCAATATTTACAGTATGTCTCAGAGGCCTACCACTTAGATCTTCAGCTTTCTTTTTATTTTTATGGACATTTCTTCTCCTGTTTGCAATGAGATAAAACAGACTTAGAAACCTAAGAGGTGTTAAAAAAAAAAAAGAAAATGCTTTTAGTATTTTCTTATTAATCATATGATTTCCCAGCAAATCCCATGACTTTCAAGAACTACAGAAGACGCGTGAGAAAACCCAACGAAAGCCAATAGTGGTAAATTTACACTCTTCAAGCAGGGCAAAAAGAAATACCCCATGTTTTATACATGTGATCACGTTTCCTATAATGTGGCTTGTCCTACATGAGGGTATACAGAAGAAATGCTCTTTGATCTCTTCCAGACTACGTGCACGGTTCACGCGTGCACTGGGTAGTCTCTGATCTGGGGGTCTGGGCTTGGTGTTGCTCCTGCCCCCCCTCTCTGTCTGACCATGGCTATCTCAGGGCACGTGTAGCCCCTGTGCACTGCAAAGCAAAAAAATGATCCAAGCTTTGAGGCAAGGACTGTGCTCACTAGGAGAAGTTTTTACTTATTGCCTTTACAGTCCTTGCACTAAGCACTGGAGTTTCTGGTTCAGAGCCTTCTTTTAGACATAATGAATAGAGGAAATAATTTCCATGACCATGGACCGGGGCAGTGAGTGCTGGGTCCTTCTGTGCTAAAATGGCCAGGGCAGAAAAAGCAGCTTGCAGCAAGGAGCCATGATGGATATGAAAGCTCAGGTCAAGGAACGGTATTGCAGCTGCTTTGTGCATCACCTTTGAGAAGCGGATCTCTTTCCAATGCCTGGAGGCAGGAAAAGAGTTCAGAGAGAGTCTCAGTGCCTGTTTCTGCTGGCCAAACAGCCCAGCACAGCACCTTTTGCTCCCAGCCAAGAGCAATACAATAAATGAGGCAGGAGAGAGACCTGTGGTTATTTACCGTTTTAAAATGAACTGGGCATATTGATTATTTTTCCCCTTTTCTTTCTGAAAACACAATTAAGTTGGTATAACTAACAGCTCCACTAATGGACTGTGTCAGCAACTGATGTCCATCCTGAGCTGAAATGAACTGCATCCTTCTCTGCTTGTTTCACCCCAGTGTTCCCTTCTCCAGCAGCAGTCCACATACTGACTCATGAAATCCTTCCAGACCCACTGCACAGGCCTCTCCTCTCAAAGCAAGAGTCACCATTTTTTTCCCCCCAAAGGGCTGTGGTGCGTGCAATGAGCAGATGCAGGTCCTTCATCTGGCACTGACTCCTTATCCCGTTTAAACAGCACAGGGCAGCCATCACCAGCTAGAGACTCAAGAGAGTGCTTCATGTCCCTTCGGAAGCTGTCTGCTGGGGAAGCACAGGAAGGCAACAGCCCCCTCCTGCTACCACTCCCACTCAGAAAGCATGCCAGGAATGGAAGACGCCTCTCACAAAGGTAAATCGGAAAGACGACGACTGTGGACATCCAGCCACCCAGCCAGTACCCCAGCCGCTGGCTCTCTGGGACCCATCCCAGAAACCAGCCCCCGTTTCCTGAGTCCAGAGATGAGACTGAATCGAGTGGGAACTTCCTGGCAAACATCCCACAGGCAAGGAGGGACACTCTCCTTCCCTTCTTGCTGTCAGATCCTTCTGGGACCGCATCCCCAGGTTTCCATCACCAAAGCATCACAGTGCCATGACTTCAAGCCCGCCTTGGGGGGGTAGCGGCTGTTGGGCTCATGACAGACCACAGGATGCCCTCTGTGCTTACACCCAGCGGGTCTGAGCTGTGCTCGAACAATGACAGCATCGGTGTGGGCTGGCTTTGCATGGGGCCACGCACCATGGCTGCGCGAAGGTCTTCTGCTGGTCCACAATGTGAGTTCGGTGGAAACAGCCACGTCCATGAACTGAACCACAAACTGGTGGGGCTGCTTGCACATCTATAATTCGGCACATGATTCAAAGTGCCATTGAATCAAGGGCCTGTAAGACATGGGGAGTGCCCCAGCTGAAAGCATCCCCACCCCACACCATTTTGGGGGATGGAAGCACCTTGTGCAGAGAAATGAGCCCCAGGCTGAGCTGGCGGGGCCGAGGGTGTCAGTCATCTCTCTGAAAGGGTTACAGAGAGTGGCCTTGCATATAAATAACAGAAACGTACAACCCAGGACTTTCTGTCCCTGTCAGACAACCCTCGATAAGCAGTTGTGAGAAATACAGCAGCCATATGGTAATAAAAAATGGGCTTACATTTGTCACCTCATTGAATCCAAAACAACAAGTATAAAATATGATGCATCTTTCTCCAGCAGACAGTGTCTTCTGTATCACCTGCAGGCCAGGTTCAGACCCACTGAGGCCCCTGAAGGAAGGTATAAATTACATGCATACATATGCATAGGGGTACTTCCACGAGCACCGAACACAGTGCATTCACCATCTGCCTGTAGGGGAAACTACCGCACAGAGGCTAAAATAGCCTGTCTCACCCCACTTCTGCCTATTTCTTTCTACTGCCTTCAGTGAGAACCATGAACATGTACTCAAAGGCAGAGGTAAGTGTCCACTTCACCTGTCTAATGAAGCAAAACCCTATATTTTCAAACAAGCTGACTGTCACGCAGCATTGCCTTCTCATCACACTAACAGCTCAGATACTAGCAGAGCTATTGGTGTGAGTAAAATTATATTTATACACAGCGACTTTGCCAGAAGAGCCATTCGGTGTTTCTGCATGGACAAGGCTCTGCCAGGGAAGACGCACCTGCTGCTAACGCTATGCTTTTCTGGATATTTTTCTACCCAATTTTGTCAGGAATAGGGCAGTTCTTCCAGAACCGTAGCGGGGCTGCAAAGCTGCGAGAGCACAGCTCAGTACCCCTATGCCACCAACCACTGTAGCCACACAAGCAAAACCCTACAAATGCAAATATTTGTCAAGGAAGGCACAGTTTAGGTCCCAAATTTATAACTGAAGAAGCGATACTCAGAACCTAGAAAGTATGGATACTTTCCCCAGCTCACCAAAAGAACATTCCTCCTGCATGTCCTAGGCTCTGTCAGCACTGGAAAAAGGTGAATGGCTGTAATCATGGTTACTGGATTGAGTTACATGGCTAGTTGATCTTCTTTACATCAGGGCAGTGTGTCTCCCTCAGGGGACTGATCATCTCTGAATTATACTTGAGAACCTCCTGTGTGTGTCTAAGGTTGGTTTCACACAGGTAATGCTTCACGCTGTTATCTCAGTCTGATGCTGCAGTTCCCCTCAAAGAAATACAATGGAGATATGAAAGTGGTTTGCAGGGGACTGGGTTGCACTGCCCACCTTGTAGGTGGGTAACAGGGTTCCAAAATCTTGAGCTGCACTCTTTGAATCCAGCCAAAACAACTGTTATAGTATGCAATTGGGGGTTTTACTCTTTTGTTATCTTTGTTTTCTTGTTTCAAGGGCAAAAAGAAGACGGAGAGAAAAGCAACCTAAAAATCAAACCATTTCCACTCATAATCAGGGAGAAGTCCTCCACATACTCCCAGCTTGTACAAAACGAAACCTTTGCACTTTCTTCTCATTTTTCATGGAAGAGTTTTGATTCATTGACCATCTATTTTAACCATGTAGTTGCAAATACAACAAGATTAGATGAAGTGGAGAGATAGGACTTAAAATTGTCTTTCAACAGAAGTCCAAGGCTGTCCAAGAGTACCCTGAGACTGATATATTACTTCCACTGCACTCAACAGCCGTTCCCCACACCACCAGGAGACCCTGAAAGTCCCCAGTGCTGCCATACCCTATGATGGGACCTGTGAGTCCTGTTCCTGAGCCAGGCGTCCTCCAAAGGGCCTGCTGGGGAAGGAGAGAAAAGCATTACTCTGGGGAAGAGGGGCATCAGCACGGGTCAAGGCTAGGAAGGCAGGTAGTGCCAGGCAGGTATTGCTAGAAATTATTCTGAAAGTCCAGCTTTCGGTTTGAGCAAATACTTGTCTTGGTACCGAATCACAGCTGCCTTTCTCAAGTGCTCCCTTGTAATGCCTTCATTCATATTCCTCTGTACTGTTCTGTGTTTGTGGTTAAGAGCCTCCATACGCTCCTCGGCACGTACCACTGAAACGGGGTTACTTCATGCTTGGGCAGATAGATGGGATTGTACTGTGTATATTTACATTTTTTAAAAACATATTGCTAATGCATTTCAGTAACGATAATAAAAAAAAGTCTTTCTAGCCATTACAGTAATGGCTTTGAGCTAATTGCTTGCATTTGCACTCAAATACGGTTCTCCCCTCTCTGACTCATTTCCATTTTTATGGAAATCAGCTTGCTTGCTAGACTTTTAACTCACAGCTCTTGAGGACCAGCTGTTGCCTGACTTCCTCACTCAGGTAGGAACTTACTCCACTGATTTATGGTAGGACTGCTTATGGAGGAAGATGCCACTTAGCACAGGTAAAATTGCCAGAACCCAGCTTACAGTCCATAGGCTGTGCTGGGAGATGCTGTGTGCTTTCAGTGCCTGAGGAGGTACGCCCTAAGGGATGCAGGCAGCCAGAGCCATCTCCCCTGGGAATTAGCTTTCCTGCAGCTCTGCCTGTTGCCTGATGGCATTAGAAAATAAATAGGGGAGCTCTTAGTGACTCATGAGGTCAGTCCCTGTCCCCTCAGCCTCCTGGCTGATCAATGGTACAAGGTACCTGGTGGCTAACTAATTTCCATGTTAACAGGCCATCCTTCTTCACAAGGGTCTATGCTACGCTTGGCAGAACTCAAAAAGGGGGAACAAGGTTGCTTTAAATTCCTTTGAACTTCCGGTTTGACAAGTTATTGGAGCCACAGGGAAAGACAACGGAGTATGATGTTGGAAACTTGCTTTGGCTAGCCTACAGGTAAGACAGCCCATTCCACAACAGATAAGCTGAGGCCACTGTCCAACAGGCTCCACAGCGGCTGGCAGTCCTGCTCCAGTAACTACAGGATGACTTCTTTTCTCTTGAGCACCAAGGCAAGAAAAATGTGGCTAGGACATGCATTTGGAGTCACCTTCAAGCATTTACGGATGAACAGTGACTGACTCTGGTCAAGGATTGTTGCACTTTTCACAGGGGAGCACAAAGCCTGTCAGAAAGCCTGTCTGCTTCCTAAATGCTGCAAAGCTGCCTCTGCTTGGAGCACATCCAAACTAGCTCACAAAAACTGAGAACCGCAAGCCACAGACCCTGAACACATGGGACGCGAACTCCAGCTCTGAAACCTGTGTTGGACACTGACCTGCAGAGGAGGGGAAGATATTCCACTGCCTCCCTGATGTTCGCATGCTCTTTTTCCACATGCAATCTGGCCATGCAGAATCAGAAGGTAGGAAGGCAGAGCTGCCTGAAAGAGGCATGTATGCTGTGCTGGTGTCTTTTCTTCTCCAGGGTGATTGAGAGAATCATTAACACCTGTTGAGTACCTGTGTTGCATCTCTGTTCGGCCATTGTGAAGTCCTAGTAACTAGCAGGAGGAAGGGAGCTGTTCTTGAAATACCTGTTAGTGTTGCTGTCAGACTCAAGTTTGGGCTTGAGTTCCCACTCAAGGTGCAATTCTAGCGTGACTTTGGTCATGTTGGGTGAATTTCCCTAGGTGCCTCTGCCAAAAGAGCAGGGTCTGTTCTGGTCATCTTCCCTTTCCATTCAGTAGCTCAGCTGTTTGGCATACCACCAATATACTCCCTACATCCCACTTTGCACAGATCCATGTACTCAACATTCTTCCCATCTCTTTACATGTTATTTACCAGTTCTTTCCTCCCTTTCATTCATTCAAGACTTAGAAAAAGCCTTCCAGTCTTTCTTCAGGCAAAGTATCTACAGGTGTCCCCAGGAACTTTGTCTGAAGGTTGCTGTGCCCACTTCAATGCTGGACATAAATTATGTGACCGTACTCCTGAAAACTGAATGAAGTCACTTTATTACTGTGTCCTACTGCATAGGTGTGGCCCTTTTTTCTCACTTGTGAACCAGCTGAGGGAAAAATTAAATTAGTATCTTATAGATCTACATTCCCAACACAGAGTTTGTTGCTCGATGTCCCTAAATCTATCTGTCAGCTTCTATCACACATCAGGGCCCTTGCTGGAACAACGGCTCCACCATTCTTAAATTAGCTTTCCTTGTTGGTGTTTAAATGAAAAGAGACATCTAATTTGTGAGTGAAAACATTTGTCATTTCTTAGGGGGATCCAGACACACAAAATACAATTAACATCTCTGAAGAATGTTGCACAGAGGTTCAGCAGCAGCTGACAGGGAAAATGAAATGAAAACAAATAAAATCGGTTATTCTAATACCATAACTTGAGTGGCAAGTGTAATCTTCCCCTTTTATCTGAGGTCGGAATTGCTTTCCTGCAACAGCTTTCATTACGAAAATGCGGCACTTCTCATCACCAGAATATTAAGACAACACATGCCCACAGGGCCCAGATCATTTTAACGAGGAACAACCAATCCAGAATGCAGCTTTTATGGTTTTTCTGAGCTAACACCTGCTTTGCAGCAAATGAACAATGGTAATGATAAGCACGACAACTCACACATATCTGGGCTGAGATGTGTGTCGCTGGCATCTTTTTCTTCCTACCAGCTAAAGAAAGGCCCGGTGGCCAGTGATACTTTTAGGACTGCCAAAACCCTAGGCCACAGGCTGGGGACAAGGTCGGTGTTTCATCGAGCTGTCAGTCTTGTGGGATGGTCCTGAACTCCTCAGGAGACTGTAAAAGCAGCCAGGCTACCGAAGGTCCCCCAGTCTCTCAAGTAATTTATTGAGGGCTGCATGGATCTTTACCCCTATTTTACCGCTGCAGCTCAGGATGCATTAAGACATTTGCTTATAGTCACAGAGTGAATTGATGACCCAGGCAGAGGAGAAAACAGAAGGTCTGATCCCTGCTTTGTGGCAGCTCCCCTAAGGGTACCCAGCTGCATATTCCGCCCCCTTAATTTGGGAGCAGGAAGAGAGGGACAAAGGAGGAAGCTGCATACCTACTTGTCATTTTCTACAAGGAGTTATTTCAGATACCTTTCTTAAAGTCTGAGTGAATGCCATCAGCACCCAGAAAAAAAAGAATTCCTTGTGAATTTACTACTTCTTAAATCCAGCTTCATTTATTCTCTGGATGAGCAGTTACCAGCTATGGCTGTTAAACTTATGTGCCAGAGCTCCTCAAAGTGGAATCTCCCATCCGAACCAGATTTGATATCTTGGGGCTGAACCCTGCCAAGATTTACACCATGGCACTTTTCCCACCTTCCTGGGAAGACCCTGTGTTTTTCTGCCACTGCCTCTGTCTCTTGGAGAGCGGCTGCCATGCGCTGTCCCAGTTCTGGCTGGTGAAGGCAGCGTGACGCCTGGATGCCACAGCCGACCTGGACCCAGTGCAATGCCTCCTGCAGAGAGATGCAGCACACTTCAGGGAGAGAGAAGCCACCTGGACGGAAGTGACCCAAGGGCTGATCCGAGCTATGAGCTGAGCCACGCTGTCCTGTGCAATAATTTAAGAATAGTGAAATGTAACCTAGTGATTGAGATCCAAATGGTATGGCAGGTAGTGAAAATATTATTAATAATAGGTATCTTTAATTCAAACAGGGATTTCCCAGATAAAGACATCCTGGCACTTACTGAAAAAAACAAAAAGTATTAGCTTTGAGAATCTTACGACCTGCCTTCAGCTATTTGCCATCATTGTTTTTCCAAAACTGTTCTGCATGTCTTGTCCTTCGTTTGCTTCTACCCATTTTTTTCACTACAGATTGGATGATGGAAGAGAGATTATGCTTATTAAACTTGCTAGCACTAAGCTGCAAGGGACTGCATGTACAATGGAGGACAGGGCCAGGATTCAGAATGACCTTAACAGGCCGTGGAAATGGTCTGGGGAAGGAACAGGTTAGAGAAGGGGTATGCATGAGATTTTACACTTTGTTGAATAACCAACAGCACAAAACCAGGATAGAAAGGTATGGGTCAGATAGGAGTTTTACAGAAAATCAGCAACAGACCCGATGGTACCTTAACCTGCAGCAAGAAGCATACAGGCTGTTTATTAGATAATACTTTTAAAAAGTAAGGAAAGTAGCTTGGTCACATAGATTGCCTGGGAGCCTCCCATCTGTGGAGTTTCCCATCACTCAAGAGCTTCAAGGAGAGATTTGGACAAATGTCAGTCACGAATGATTTGCATACCAATGATCCTGGATGAGACAAGGCAATGGACTACAGGACCTTCTACACCTCTTCCAGCTCTATATTTCTACGGACCTATGAGCTAGACCCGTTGTGGGACAGCTCCGTTGCTGCACAGGGGATTCCAGCCAGGGCACGGGAGAAGGAGGAACACCCAGTTCATCCAAGGCCTGCAGATGGCCAGAGGCTTGAGATCTGGGACAGCCAGGGGCACAGTTAACCTTGTAATCATCACTGCAGAACAAGCCTGGTGAATTTGCCAGTAGCATTTGCAGAGAATCTAAGATGATCTTGACCAAAGGATTATTTTTCCTCTAGTTTAGGATTGAATCACAGTTTCTGGTATGGCCAGTAAGATGACTATCATCACTTAGGTAGTGACTTGCACAGGATTTGCAGTGCTGTAAAGCCCAGACACTTAGAAAGAGTTCATTTTCAGAGGAAACTCATGTAACTGAGCAGCCAGTCTGTGATCTAGCTCTCCCTCTGCATGTCCGGTCCCTAGAGCCTACAGGTCTCTTACAGACCTCCTACCTTCAGCTCAGGTTATAAAGGGGGTCATGCTTTTAAGCTCTGTAAGTTCCCCAGTTCTGTCCCTGGTGCTAGCCAGCATAGCAGTCATCCCTGTCACATTGCTGCGGCATTATTTTTGCTCCGTGGATGAAAAGAGGATTAAAGTCTTCAGAGCTGCCAATCCAGATTCTTTTGGTAGGAGTTCGCTCATTTATGCAAACAAAACCTGCAAAGCTGGAAAGAGACTGATGCATAAGATTTAGAGCGGAGTATGGAATAGTGATGCTGTGTTTTGCCAGATAGCAAATCTATGTGCATCTCACCGGCAAACCAAGTGGAGACCTTAAAGAAGATGGAGGAGAGCAGAAGGGTTGCCACAATTCACATACACGCACTGAAAGGAAACTGCCAGGAAGACCCTCAGGGCCTAGAACTGACAAGATAAAGAGAGAGTGTAAATAGCATCGACTGAGAACAGGCTTTGAAAACATGTGAAATTATTTCTGTGCCTTCTGGTTACTTCTGTTCCCCTTAGGGACTCCACCATAGCTGGTGGGACAGCATCGGAAGTGACAGAGGACAAAGAGCGCTGGTTTTGTGTTGGCAGTACTCTGTTTTTCCTCCCTCATTTTCCTTGGAACGAAATTGTGACACTTCCATTCTCCACAGCCCGCTCCATTTCTCCTTTCTCAGAAGGAGATTGCAAGATTTTCTGGTTATATAAAATAAATAATGGAACCCAATTCAGATGCATGAACTGCAGATGCTCTGCTCTCCCCTTGTCCCTCTCTCTTGTCCTTATTAAGGTGAGAAGCTCATCGCTCCTTTTGGAAAAGGGTAGAAAAACATATTTGCAAGACAAAAGATGTATTTGTACTTAGTCTTCAAAGAATTATTGCTCAAAAATTAAGATCTGTTTCAGGATTACACGCTGAACATCTACATGTAAAACAGAATTTCCAGGACAATTAGGGATTTCTCAGAAGGGTCCTGAAAGAGAAATTTTTGTAAGAAGACCTATTCTTGCATGAGCTTTGTTCCGTCTGCCAAAAAATTACTAGCTTTGTCTTATCCATCATAAGATATGATAAATCAGAAAGCATGACACAGCTTAAATGAAGGGTGGTATTTTGTAAAAGCGACTGACCTCATGCCAACACCCGTCTGCATTCCAGCTCTGCTGGTGTCACGGTTTTGTCTCTCTTGTTTACCAGGGGCTGGAGCCCGCCCAGAGCACCAGACTGCCCACACGGGCATCCACTAGCAGAAAAATATCATTGAAAGCAAACGATTACTAGTGGCTAGTATGCTTTAACTTCTGTGTGGGCAAACTCAGTCCTGACAGAAAATGGCAAGAGTGACAGCCCTGGCTTTTGAAAGCCTCTCTAGTGAGACCAGGGAGCATAATGAGAAAGCATAAGTTGTTATATATTCACAGGTTGTCCCAGTGCCGTTCTGTGGGGAGATGGGCCTTCAGCTTCCATTCAGACTTTTCATGCTCCTCCGAGGGTACAGCAAGGGAGCCGATTAGTATTAGCGATGGCAGAGGTGATTTAGTGATATGGACACTTGTGTATAAGAAAATGACGGGTGCTGTCAGATCAGTGGAATAAAAAAATCATTCGTGGAGCAGCCCAGACATGCCAGTTAGCTAGAGGTATCAGGTGTCCAGAGAGATGAACTGCAGATTCTGACCTAAATGTAGCCTGATGAGCTTTTCTTTTTTTTTTAATTTTGCTCATTACTCTGCTGTACTGCTCTTATCCAGCAACGCATTGAGGTATGCGCATAATTCAAAGCACATCCACACCCTGTTGTTCACATACTTAAAATTACAGATGTGCTTATCTGAACTGGTAGATGAAAGACTAGGAGCATTACATGGTTATCTCAAGCACCCAAAACCATTCTGGTCACACATCCCACAAACCCAAGATGCTGACAAAAGTAGCATGGGAACCACTCACAACCCTTTGGGAACTGTAAATTATATGATGGTAACTGCACAGCCACATATATAACTGTTCTGTACATCTCTGCATAGATAAACACATATACAAACACTAACTACATCAGTATTTCCCAAATACATACCTACGTAGATTGCCCTCTCCATCTCTTCAGCCTTTCCTAGGTCACTTTGAATCACTGAAATCTCACAGATGCAGCAGAATTCAGGGCAGGGGGAGAGGGTAGAATCAAGACTTGTAATTTTTAACTTTTACAGTTCCTAGAAGAATTTGCCTCATCTTTCTCTCTTCTCTGCCTTTCCTTTCACTTTTAGATCCTTCACCCCTGTACGAATTTTCAGTAGATGCTCCAAGACATTTTCCCTCCGGGTGAGGCTGCCCACAGATTTTCTACACAGACCGTCACTGTCTCCTCCATCTGCTTTTCCAAAAAGAAACTTCAGTGCTTTCACAGTCCCACACTGGCCCTCACGGGTACACATTTACTTGCAGCATGAGTCTGCAAAATTACCTCTGTTTCTCATTAAAGCACCCTAGAAACTCCCACAAACAGCACCAGAGTCTGCATCTGTGGGTTCTGAAACTGCTTAAGACTCTGGAAGATGCCAGACTCATGAAGAATTTATGAAATTGAGTAAACAGGGTCTATGCATAAGGGTCTGTGCCAGGCCAACAAGCAATCTGTTTTCTAGCCCACAATTGCAAGACCAGGCACCTTTAACTCCCACTTGCTTCAGGAGTACTCAGTAGGACTGGGCCATTAGCTTGTGCCTTTTCAAGGGGTGATTCTGTCTAACCAGATGCTGTCCTTGTTTCAGTGGGGATAGAGTTAACTTTCTTCCTAGTAGCTGGTATAGTGTTATGTTTTGGGTTCAGTATGAGAAGAATGTTGATAACACACTGATGTTTTCAGTTGTTGCTAAGTAGCGTTTAGACTAAGTCGAGGATTTTTCAGCTTCTCATGCCCAGCCGGCAAGAAGGCTGGAGGGGCACGAGAAGTTGGGAGGGGACACAGCCAGGGCAGCTGACCCAAACTGGCCAACAGGGTATTCCATACCATGTGATGTCACGTCTAGTATATAAACTGGGGGGAGTGGGGCTGGGAGGGATTGCCACTTGGGAACTAACTGGGCATCGGTGGATGGGTGGTGAGCAACTGCATTGTGCATCACTTGTTTTGTATATTCCAATCTTTTTATTATTATTATTGTAATTTTATTATTGTTATTATTATCATAATTAGCTTCTTTCTTTCTGTTCTATTAAACTGTTCTTATCTCAACCCACGAGTTTTACTTTTTTTTTTCCCTGATTCTCTCCCCCATCCCACTGGGTGGGGGGGAGTGAGCGAGCCGCTGTGTGGTGCTTAGTTGCTGGCCGTGGTTAAACAATGACAGCTGCGTTATAAGATAGGCATCTTACAGGGTGTCTTATTAGATGCTCTATAAGGAGAAGTACCTTAATTCATTATGGAAGTACATTTTGCACCCAACCCAAGAGCACAGCTTATCAAAACTGAGCATGCAAACAGAATTGCAAGGCACAGAGAGAAGAGGAACAGAAATCAGTGCTGAGAGCTGTAGAGCTCTCCCTGACCTGTTGTGCAAAGCTCATTTCTTTAAAGACTGGAAATGGGTGCAGGAAGATCTCTGAGCTTTGGGCTAGAGGATCTGCATACATGAAGGAGAGTGTCTTTTTATTCATTTAATTTCTCTGGTTTCTCTGAAGTTGTGGAAGATTTGGATATACTGAGATGTAACTGGTTTGCTAGCTCTTTCCCACAGAAAAATCCATTCAGTAGACAAACAATTACATTTTATCCTACCTGCCTGTTTAAAAATACGCTGTATTATAGGGCATCTGTAGTTAATAGCACTGTGACATCTCAACCATATCAAACAAATTTAATTCAGATACCACAATATAAATGCAACTACTTTGCTTTCAACGTGACCCTCAAAGAGGCTGGGAAGTGGAGGTGTGCCTTTGTTTCTTTAGAGGGTGTGAGGAAATCTTAGAAGGGTTTTAGATACTAAAGCTTTTTAGATTAGAATTGTTTCATGTCATTTTGGTTAGGCATTAAGAGTTACCAGCAATTGGCTTTCTTGCTTCTTTTCTTTACTAAAGAAATCCAGGACTGCTGTTATGATAGAAGAGTTTATAACGGCTTGAATAATAGCAAAATTATGGTATTACAAGAGTCAAGAGAATGACAATGGGGGAAGACGGAGACTGTTACACTGGTCTGGTTACATTAATTTAAGTCCATTCACTACTGGGCATTGCAGATGAATAAGAATGGTTTTGCTAAACATTCAGCATCCCTGTCTTCAAAGGAGCTGCAGCAGCAGCAGCAGCAGCAGCAGCAGCAGACACATCACGTTTACCAAGTACGCTAAATTTCCTCCAGCAAAATCAGGAACACCAAAGCCAACATTGTGGCTGCTCCATGCTTGGAAAATGTTATAAAAAGGGGGGGAAAAAAAAAAAAAGAAGGCCTGCTTTTCTTGTTTATTTGTTTGTGTTAGTATTGGCAAACACCATCATTTTTCCAGCCTTTCTCAAAACACTCTAAAATTGATACCCAGAAAGAGCAAGCTTCTGTAATTCACAAAAGCTTTCATGGGGTTACCTTTTAACAAATGCCAGCTCTGGCAAAGCAGGGCAACACGGACACCAGAGCATGCTCCATGCCTGGCCCAGGCTGCCACAGCAACCCCCTGCCTGATCTTCTCCTATGGTGCAAGTCCTGCCTCTCCCCCTCCTTCGGCCTGAGGGCATCAGGGTTGGAGGAGTGTTATGCCAGAGCTGGAATCCAGCATGCCTTCCATGCTGGGCCACTAGTTTGTCCAGCAGCAACAAGATGGAGCAGCTGAGAAGAACCACCAGCGTTTACAGCAGAGACAAGGGGTTCATTTCTCACCAACCTCCACAGCTTCTCAGAGGAACATAGTCACTAGTACTCGCTCTACACTAATAACAGCCCAGATTATCTCAGCGCCTGAAAATCCATAGTTTCCCCACAATCCAGTATCCCACTTCTCCCTTGCCTCCCAGTCGGATGGACTCCATGAGCAAGGGGACAGATTAGCCCAGGGGACTGTATAATGCTCTTAACAAAAGAATAGAGGGTTACCTCCCCAAAGTCTCATCACAACCAAACTTGGCCTTTTTAGAGAGCATCCTTCCTTCAAAGCATATCCAAGTTCCAACTTCCTTTCCTCCATCAAAAAAAAAAAGAAAACTTTGGCTAATACTAAGATAAATGATCTTATCAGATTTTTTTTTTCACTTGGAGAAAAAAGTTGCTTCTGAAGTCTGCTTTGCAATGCAAGATGGGCAGCAACATTGTCCCAGAAGAAGCTGGGCTGCGAGGGCACAGAAACGCTGGCAGGGGCTCGAGAGGAGAATGAGCGGTGCGGGTCAAGGGAGGGATAGGGGCAAACCTGGGTGAAAAGCCAGGGGTAGCACAGGGCAAGCAGAAGCAGTGCAATGCTTGGAGGGGGCACAAAGCTGAGAGTGAGGCATAGCTACAGGGACAGTTTGGGCCCAGAGGCGGCAGCCCAGATTTGAGGGAAAAGCACAGAGTAGATGCCAGGGCCCTAATAAGACACCAGAAGCAAAGAAGACCCCTCACGACACCCAAGCCTTTTATCCAGCTCACTGTCGGGGCCCCGCTGCGTATTGCAATGACACCCCACACACTCCAGAGCAAGGGCATGTGCAGCCCAGGCACAGAAGTGATGCAGCCACGACTCCGGAGGCAATTCCCAAGGGGACGGGCAGGTCCAGGAGCAGAGGCTGCTTCTGGCCTGCTGAGCCCGGAGGGAAAGACCCACAAGTTCTGCAAACCACTGAGCACCAGTGCAAAAGGGGCAAGCCCCCCCCCCCCCCCCCCAGATCCCCCAGCCCCATTCTCCCCACTGCAAGGGTACTGGGTGCCAAGCCCACCCCAAAGATTTCATCATAACTCATAATGATGTAATCTTCTTTCATGCGAGCGTTTCCATAGCAGCAAAGAGGTGATTCTAATCTCCAATATAAAAGACACAGCTAAAATGACATGGTTTGGGGTTTGGGTTTTTTGGGGGGAGGGGAGAGGTTGTTGTTGCTGCTGCAGGCAGCCCTCCCTGGGCTGCAGCAGCCCCCTGTCAGCGGCATGCGGCCAGCACCATCATGCGGACACAGCCACCCCGGGCCCCATGGGCCACCAGCCCCAACTGCATCCGCAGCAGGGCAGGGAGCAAGAGTCACGGGTGGAGGAGAGCCCATGAGGCAGCACAGGCAAGCAGGGTCCCCCACCGAGATCGCCTCAGTCATCAAGGCTCCCAGCAGCCTGCGCATTCAAGGCTGCCCCAGCACGGGCCCTGCAGGTTGCTGGAGCAGAGGGAGGTAAAAATGGGATGCAAGTAGGCGCGTGCTTTAATCTGGTGGTGTGCAATCCAAACGGGGATTGCTGTCCTCTTCGCCCAGACCCTGTCAGGGAAGGGGAAAGCACACCCCCAGACTAACCCACAGGTTGGGAAATTAATTCAGTAGTATACGCTTCGGAGGACAGCAGTTGTGTGGCAGACTCCTCTCAGGTACAGGGGTGATGGGAAGCACTATGATTATTATTTTCCCTCTCTCCTGGCAAGCAACACAGGCCTATACCCTAATTCATGGTGTGCTATTTGCAATTGCTGAGCAGGGCCATGAAGCATCAAACATCCTCCCTCAGCTCTACTATGACAAGAGCAGAGGGGAAAATACACTGTGCTTCATTCACTGCAGTCTAAAGCAGTCCCTGAAAAAAAGGCAGTATGTAGAACAAGTAGACTGGCACATAAAAGAGCAAAGCACAAGGCTTGGAGCAGGGCTCCTAGGTAGTCTGGTCATCTAAGTAGTAGAAGTATATATAAGTAGTTGCTTCAGTAACAGCACTTGCTTATGCTAGATGAATACCAATACCGGTACTGGTATCACTTCTGGGGCTCACTAGCACTGCCACCTGTGAAAAATAAGGCTTCCATTTTCTCTGGCCACATCTCTTGTCTCCCTAGCTGTGACATTAACACTGATACCATCTCAGTACCTTATTCAGGCCTACAAAAGGTCTACTCCAGATCCCACATAAGGGTAGACAGAACCCCAAGACTGGCCTTTGCATTCACAGCACCATTCCTCAAAACAAACAAAAAAAATCCATGCAACACCATTAGGATTTTTATTTCTGAATACTTTTTTAATTTTATTTTCTTAGAAATTACAAATAAACTCTCTCTGGGAGAGCAAGGAAAAAAACCAACCCTGAAATATTTCCAAGTGATTTTGTTCCATGTAAACAGAAGCAAAGTTACATATTTCATTCACATGCATGTATAAAAACATTTTAAGTAAAACATCCTTCACACATAACATGTGCATTAGTCTCAGAATTGAGCACATAATCAGATTGGCCTCACCTACCCTACCTAATGCTATTTTCCTGTTTTCTTTTTAAATTGTAAATTTCTATGCAGGAAACATCTCTCTGCACTGCACTGCATTATGCATATTCAAATTAGCATGGACGGTCTTGGAATTAAATCACTAGGTAGCATAGCCTGACATAGAGCTGTATGCTAAAGTTGTTACACTGCCATTTATACAGTGAACTTTGTTGGATACCAGGCAAAATTCTTCAAAAGTGTCATGGTTTAACCCCAGCTGGCAAGCAAGCACCACCCAGCCACTCGCTCACTCCGCCCGTGGTGGGATGGGGGAAAGAATCAGAAGAGTAAAAGTGAGAAAACTCATGGGCTGACATAAAGACAGTTTAATAGGTAAAGCAAAAGCCACACACATAAGCAAAGCAAAACAAGGAATTCATTCACCACTTCCCATCTGCAGGCAGGTGTTCAGCCATCTCCAGGAAAGCAGGGCTCCATCACGCCTAACGGTTACTTGGGAAGACAAATGCCATGTCCTGGTTTTGCCTGGGATAGAGTTAATTTTCCTTCTAGTAGCTGGTATTAGTGTTATGTCTTGGATTCAGTATGAGAAGAATGTTGATAACACACTGATGTTTTCAGCTGTTGCCAAGTAGCGTTTAGACTAAGTCGAGGATTTTTCAGCTTCTCATGCCCAGCCGGCAAGAAGGCTGGAGGGGCACGAGAAGTTGGGAGGGGACACAGCCACGGCAGCTGACCCAAACTGGCCAAAGGGGTATTCCATACTATGTGATGTCATACCCAGTATATAACCTGGGGGGACTTGGCCTAGGGGGGATCACTGCTCGGGAACTAACTGGGCATCAGTGGGCGAGTGGTGAGCAATTGCATTGTGCATCACTTATTATCATTATTAGCTTCTTTTTTTCTGTTCTATTAAACGGTTCTTATCTCAACTCACAAGTTTTACGTTCTTCCTTCTGATTCTCTCCCCCATCCCACTGGGTGGTGGGGGAGAGAGTGAGCAGCTGCGTGGTGCTTAGTTGCTGGCTGCGGTTAAACCAAGACACACCATAACTCCAAACACCCCCCCGCCTCTCTTCTTCCTCCAACTTTATATGCTGAGCATGACATCATATGGTCTGGAATATCCCTTTGGTTTGCAATTTTGGAAAGAGGTTCTGCGGAGAATGGAGAGCTTTACGGTCTCTGGGAAATCACGAATCCGCATTGTGCTAGTGCCTGTGAATAGGCTGCCAAGGGCAGGTGAAGAGCAGCAAGAGCTTTCAGAGCTGGCACCTTCCTTGTGGGAGAAGGAGCTTGGCGATTCACAATTCGGAAACAGGCTCTGCCGAGAACAAGCACCATGAGATGTGCAGTCTTTTGGAAAGCACAGATTCGCAGAGCTGTTGTGCCTGTGAATAGGCTGCCAAGGGCAGGTGAAGAGCAGCAAGAGCTTTCAGGGCTGGCACCTTCCTTGTGGGAGAAGGAGCTGGGCGTTTCCCATTTCGGAAAGAGGCTCTGCAGAGAACGAGCATCATGAGCTGTTCCATGTGTTGGAAAGCAGAGTTCCGCAGGGCTGTTGTGCCTGCGAATAGGCTCCCAAGGGAAAGTGAAGAGCAGCAAGAGCTTTCAGGGCTGGCACCGTCCTTGTGGGATTAGGAGCTAGTTGATTGCCATTTCGGAAACATCCTCTTTCTCAGAAAGTGACCATGAGCTGTTCCATGTGTGGGAAAGCAGAGATCCGCAGGGCTGTTGTGCCTGTGAATAGGCGGCCAAGAGCAGGTGATGAGCAGCAAGAGCTTTCAGGGCTGGCACCATCCTTGTGGCATTAGGAGCTAGTTGATTGCCATTTCGGAAACATGCTCTTTCTCGCAACGCGCACCATGAGCTGTTCCATGTGTTGGAAAGCAGAGATCCACAGGGCTGTTGTGCCTGTGAATAGGCTGCCAAGTGCAGGTGAAGAGCAGCAAGAGCTTTCAGGGCTGGCACCTTCCTTGTGGGAGAAGGAGCTGGACATTTCCCATTTCGTAAAGAGGGTCTGCAGAGAACGAGCATCATGAGCTGTTCCATGTGTTGGAAAGCAGACATCCGCAGGGCTGTTGTTCCTGTGACTAGGCTGCCAAGGGCAGGTGAAGAGCAGCAAGAGCTTTCAGGGCTGGCACCTTCCTTGTGGGAGAAGGAGCTGGGCGTTACCCTTTTCGGAAACAGGCTCTTTCTCCTATCTGGAATCATGAGCTCTTCCATGTGAATGGAATGCAGAGATCCGCAGTGCTGTTGTGCCTGTGAATAGGCTTCGAAGGGCAGCTGATGAGCAGGAAGAGCTTTCAGGGCTGGCACCTTCCTTGTGGGAGAAGGAGCTGGACATTTCCCATTTCGGAAAGAGGCTCTGCAGAGTACGAGCATCATGAGTTGTTCCATGTGTTGGAAAGCAGAGATCCGTAGTGCTGATGTGCCTGTGAATGGACTGCCAAGGGCAGGTGAAGAGCAGCAAGAGCTTTCAGGGCTGGCACCTTCCTTGTGGGAGAAGGACCTGGGAATTTCCCATTTCGGAAACAGGCTCTGCAGAGTATGAGCATCATGAGCTGTTCCATGTGTTGGAAAGCAGAGATCCGCAGGGCTGTTGTGCCTGTGACTAGGCTGCGAAGGGCAGGTGAAGAGCAGCAAGAGCTTTCAGGGCTGGCACCTTCCTTGTGGAGAAGGACCTGGGCATTTCCCATTTCGGAAACAGGCTCTGCCGAGAACAAGCGTGATGACATGTGCAGTCTTTTGGAAAGCAGAGATCCGCAGGGCTGTTGTGCCTGTGACTAGGCTGCCAAGGACAGATGAAGAGCAGCAAGAGCTTTCAGGGCTGGCGCCTTCCTTGTGGGAGAAGGAGCTGGGCATTACCCTTTTCGGAAACAGGCTCTTTCTCCTATCTGGAATCATGAGCTCTTCCATGTGAAAGGAATGCAGAGATCCGCAGGGCTGTTGTGCCTGTGAATAGGCTGCGAAGGGCAGGTGAAGAGCAGCAAGAGCTTTCAGGGGTATCACCTTCGTTGTGGGAGAAGGAGCTAGGCGTTTCCCATTTCTGAAACAAGCTCTGCAGAGAACGAGCATCATGAGCTGTTCCATGTGTGGGAAAGCAGAGATCGGCAGGGCTGTTGTGCCTGTTACTAGGCTGCCAAGGGTAGGTGAAGAGCAGCAAGAGCTTTCAGGGCTGGCACCTTCCTTGTGGGAGAAGGAGCTGGACATTTCCCATTTCGGAAAGAGGCTCTGCAGAGAACGAGCATCATGAGCTGTTCCATGTGTTTGAAAGCAGAGATCCGCAGGGCTGTTGTGCCTGTGAATAGGCTGCCAAGGGCAGGTGAAGAGCAGCAAGAGCTTTCAGGGCTGGCGCCTTCCTTGTGGGAGAAGGAGCTGGGCGTTTCCCTTTTCGGAAACAGGCTCTTTCTCCTATCTGGAATCATGAGCTCTTCCATGTGAATGGAATGCAGATATCCGCAGGGCTGTTGTGCCTGTGAATAGGCTGCCAAGGGCAGATGAAGAGCAGCAAGAGCTTTCAGGGCTGGCAGCTTCCTTGTGGGAGAAGGAGCTGGGCGTTTCCCATCTCGGAAACAGGTTCTTTCTCCTATCTGGCATCATTAGCTCTTCCATGTGAATGGAAAGCAGAGATCCACAGGGCTGTTGTGCCTGTGACTAGGGTGCCAAGGGCAGGTGAAGAGCAGCAAGAGCTTTCAGGGGTATCACCTTCATTGTGGGAGAAGGAGCTAGGCGTTTCCCATTTCTGAAACAAGCTCTGCAGAGAACGAGCATCATGAGCTGTTCCATGTGTGGGAAAGCAGAGATTGGCAGGGCTGTTGTGCCTGTGACTAGGCTGCCAAGGGTAGGTGAAGAGCAGCAAGAGCTTTCAGGGCTGGCACCTTCCTTGTGGGAGAAGCTGGGCGTTTCCCATTTCGGAAAGAGGCTCTGCAGAGAATGAGCATCATGAGCTGTTCCATGTGTTGGAAAGCAGAGATGCGCAGGGCTGTTGTTCCTGTGAATAGGCGGCCAAGGGCAGGTGAAGAGCAGCAAGAGCTTTCAGGGCTGGCACCTCCCTTGTGGGAGAAGGAGCTGGGCATTTCCCATTTCGGAAACAGGCTCTGCCGAGAACAAGCGTGATGACATGTGCAGTCTTTTGGAAAGCTGAGATCCGCAGGGCTGTTGTGCCTGTGACTAGGGTGCCAAGGGTAGGTGAAGAGCAGCAAGAGCTTTCAGGGCTGGCACCATCCTTGTGGGATTAGGAGCTAGTTGATTGCCATTTCGGAAACATGCTCTTTCTCACAACGCGCACCATGAGCTGTTCCATGTGTTGGAAAGCAGAGATCCGCAGGGCTGTTGTGCCTGTGACTAGGCTGCCAAGGGCAGGTGAAGAGCAGCAAGAGCTTTCAGGGCTGGCACCTTCCTTGTGGGAGTAGGAGCTAGTTGATTGCCATTTCGGAAACATGCTCTTTCTCAGAAAGTGACCATAAGCTGTTCCATGTGTGGGAAAGCAGAGATCCCTAGTGCTGTTGTGCCTGTGAATGGACTGCCAAGGGCAGGTGAAGAGCAGCAAGAGCTTTCAGGGCTGGCACCTTCCTTGTGGGAGAAGGAGCTGGGCATTTCCCATCTCGGAAACAGGCTCTGCCGAGAACAAGTGTGATGACATGTGCAGTCTTTTGGAAAGCAGAGATCCGCAGGCCTGTTGTGCCTGTGAATAGGCTGCGAAGAGCAGCAAGAGCTTTCAGGGCTGGCACCTTCCTTGTGGGATTAGGAGCCAGTTGATTGCCATTTCGGAAACATGCTCTTTCTCACAAAGTGACCATGAGCTGTTCCATGTGTGGGAAAGCAGAGATCAACAGGGCTGTTCTGCCTGTGAAGAGGCTGCGAAGGGCAGATGAAGAGCAGCAAGAGCTTTCAGGGCTGGCACCTTCCTTGTGGGAGAAGGAGCTAGTTGATTGCCATTTCGGAAACATGCTCTTTGTCACAAAGTGACCATGAGCTGTTCCATGTGTGGGAAAGCAGAGATCCACAGGGCTGTTGTGCCTGTGAAGAGGCTGCGAAGGGCAGGTGAAGAGTAGCAAGAGCTTTCAGGGCTGGCAGCTTCCTTGTGGGAGAAGGAGCTGGGCATTTCCCATTAAGGAAAGAGGCTCTTTCTCACAACGCGCACCATGAGCTGTTCCATGTGTGGGAAAGCAGAGATCCACAGGGCTGTTGTGCCTGTGACTAGGCTGCCAAGGGCAGGTGAAGAGCAGCAAGAGCTTTCAGGGCTGGCACCTTCCTTGTGGGAGTAGGAGCTGGGCATTTCCCATTAAGGAAAGAGGCTCTTTCTCCTATCTGGCACCATGAGCTGTTCCGTGGTTTGTGGGAAAGCAGAGATCCGCAGGGCAGTTGTGCCTGTGACTAGGCTGCGAAGAGCAGCAAGAGCTTTCAGGGCTGGCACCTTCCTTGTTGGATTAGGAGCTAGTTGATTGCCATTTCGGAAACATGCTCTTTCTCACAAAGTGACCATGAGCTGTTCCATGTGTGGGAAAGCAGAGATCCGCAGGGCTGTTGTGCCTGTGACTAGGCTGCCAAGAGCAGGTGAAGAGCAGCAAGAGCTTTCAGGGCTGGCACCTTCCTTGTGGGAGAAGGACCTGGGCGTTTCCCATTACGGAAAGAGGCTCTTTCTCCTTTTGGCACCATGAGCTCTTCCATGTTAACGGAAAGCAGAGATCCCGAGTGGTGTTGTGCCTGTGACCAGCCTGCGAAGGGCAGGTGAAGAGCAGCAAGAGCTTTCAGGGCTGGCACCTTCCTTGTGGGAGAAGGACCTGGGCGTTTCCCATTACGGAAAGAGGCTCTTTCTCCTATCTGGCATCATGAGCTCTTCCATGTTAACGGAAAGCAGAGATCCGCAGGACTGTTGTGCCTGTGACTAGGCTGCCAAGGGCAGGTGAAGAGCAGCAAGAGCTTTCAGGGCTGGCACCTTCGTTGTGGGAGAAGGACCTCGGCGTTTCCCATTTCGGAAAGAGGCTCTTTCTCCTATCTGGCATCATGAGCTCTTCCATGTGAATGGAAAGCAGAGATCCCGAGTGGTGTTGTGCCTGTGACTAGGCTGCCAAGGGCAGGTGAAGAGCAGCAAGAGCTTTCAGGGCTGGCACCTTCCTTGTGGGAGAAGGAGCTGGACATTTCCCATTTCGGAAAGAGGCTCTGCAGAGAAGAAGCGTGATGACATGTGCAGTCTTTTGGAAAGCAGAGATCAGCAGGGCAGTTGTGCCTGTGAATAGGCTGCGAAGAGCAGCAAGAGCTTTCAGGGCTGGCACCTTCCTTGAGGGATTAGGAGCTAGTTGATTGCCATTTCGGAAACATGCTCTTTCTCACAAAGTGACCATGAGCTGTTCCATGTGTCTGAAAGCAGAGATCCACAGGACTGTTGTGCCTGTGACTAGGCTGCGAAGGGCAAGTGAAGAGCAGTAAGAGCTTTCAGGGCTGGCACCTTCGTTGTGGGAGAAGGAGCTGGACATATCCCATTTCGGAAAGAGGCTCTGCAGAGAACAAGCGTGATGACATGTGCAGTCTTTTGGAAAGCAGAGATCCGCAGGGCTGTTGTGCCTGTGACTAGGCTGCCAAGGGCAGGTGAAGAGCAGCAAGAGCTTTCAGGGCTGGCGCCTTCCTTGTGGGAGAAGGAGCTGGGCGTTTCCCATTTCGGAAACAGGGTGTTTCTCCTATCTGGCATCATGAGCTGTTCCATGTGTGGGAAAGCAGAGATCCCTAGTGGTGTTCTGCCTGTGACCAGCCTGCGAAGGGCAGGTGAAGAGCAGCAAGAGCTTTCAGGGCTGGCACCTTCGTTGTGGGAGAAGGACCTGGGCGTTTCCCATTTCGAGAACTGGCTTTCTCCTATCTGGCACCATGAGCTGTTCCATGTGTGGGAAAGCAGAGATCCCTAGTGCTGTTGTGCCTGTGAATGGACTGCGAAAGGCAGGTGAAGAGCAGCAAGAGCTTTCAGGGCTGGCACCTTCGTTGTGGGAGAAGGAGCTGGACATATCCCATCTCGGAAAGAGGCTCTGCCGAGAACAAGCGTGATGACATGTGCAGTCTTTTGGAAAGCAGAGATCCGCAGGGCTATTGTGCCTGTGAATGGACTGCGAAGGGCAGGTGAAGAGCAGCAAGAGCTTTCAGGGCTGGCACCTTCCTTGTGGGAGAAGGAGCTGGGCGTTTCCCATTTCGGAAAGAGGCTCTGCAGAGAACAAGCGTGATGCCATGTGCAGTCTTTTGGAAAGCAGAGATCCGCAGGGCTGTTGTGCCTGTGACTAGGCTGCCAAGGGCAGGTGAAGAGCAGCAAGAGCTTTCAGGGCTGGCGCCTTCCTTGTGGGAGAAGGAGCTGGGCGTTTCCCATTGCGGAAACAGGGTGTTTCTCCTATCTGGCATCATGAGCTGTTCCGTGGTTTGTGGGAAAGCAGAGATCCCTAGTGGTGTTCTGCCTGTGACCAGCCTGCGAAGGGCAGGTGAAGAGCAGCAAGAGCTTTCAGGGCTGGCACCTCCCTTGTGGGAGAAGGAGCTGGGCGTTTCCCATTAAGGAAAGAGGCTCTTTCTCCTATCTGGCACCATGAGCTGTTCCGTGGTTTGTGGGAAAGCAGAGATCCGCAGGGCAGTTGTGCCTGTGACTAGGCTGCGAAGAGCAGCAAGAGCTTTCAGGGCTGGCACCTTCCTTGTTGGATTAGGAGCTAGTTGATTGCCATTTCGGAAACATGCTCTTTCTCACAAAGTGACCATGAGCTGTTCCATGTGTGGGAAAGCAGAGATCCACAGGACTGTTGTGCCTGTGACTAGGCTGCCAAGAGCAGGTGAAGAGCAGCAAGAGCTTTCAGGGCTGGCACCTTCCTTGTGGGAGAAGGACCTGGGCGTTTCCCATTACGGAAAGAGGCTCTTTCTCCTTTTGGCACCATGAGCTCTTCCATGTTAACGGAAAGCAGAGATCCCGAGTGGTGTTGTGCCTGTGACCAGCCTGCGAAGGGCAGGTGAAGAGCAGCAAGAGCTTTCAGGGCTGGCACCTTCCTTGTGGGAGAAGGACCTGGGCGTTTCCCATTACGGAAAGAGGCTCTTTCTCCTATCTGGCATCATGAGCTCTTCCATGTTAACGGAAAGCAGAGATCCCCAGGACTGTTGTGCCTGTGACTAGGCTGCCAAGGGCAGGTGAAGAGCAGCAAGAGCTTTCAGGGCTGGCACCTCCCTTGTGGGAGAAGGAGCTGGGCGTTTCCCATTAAGGAAAGAGGCTCTTTCTCCTATCTGGCACCATGAGCTGTTCCGTGGTTTGTGGGAAAGCAGAGATCCGCAGGGCAGTTGTGCCTGTGACTAGGCTGCGAAGAGCAGCAAGAGCTTTCAGGGCTGGCACCTTCCTTGTTGGATTAGGAGCTAGTTGATTGCCATTTCGGAAACATGCTCTTTCTCACAAAGTGACCATGAGCTGTTCCATGTGTGGGAAAGCAGAGATCCGCAGGGCTGTTGTGCCTGTGACTAGGCTGCCAAGAGCAGGTGAAGAGCAGCAAGAGCTTTCAGGGCTGGCACCTTCCTTGTGGGAGAAGGACCTGGGCGTTTCCCATTACGGAAAGAGGCTCTTTCTCCTTTTGGCACCATGAGCTCTTCCATGTTAACGGAAAGCAGAGATCCCGAGTGGTGTTGTGCCTGTGACCAGCCTGCGAAGGGCAGGTGAAGAGCAGCAAGAGCTTTCAGGGCTGGCACCTTCCTTGTGGGAGAAGGACCTGGGCGTTTCCCATTACGGAAAGAGGCTCTTTCTCCTATCTGGCATCATGAGCTCTTCCATGTTAACGGAAAGCAGAGATCCGCAGGACTGTTGTGCCTGTGACTAGGCTGCCAAGGGCAGGTGAAGAGCAGCAAGAGCTTTCAGGGCTGGCACCTTCGTTGTGGGAGAAGGACCTCGGCGTTTCCCATTTCGGAAAGAGGCTCTTTCTCCTATCTGGCATCATGAGCTCTTCCATGTGAATGGAAAGCAGAGATCCCGAGTGGTGTTGTGCCTGTGACTAGGCTGCCAAGGGCAGGTGAAGAGCAGCAAGAGCTTTCAGGGCTGGCACCTTCCTTGTGGGAGAAGGAGCTGGACATTTCCCATTTCGGAAAGAGGCTCTGCAGAGAAGAAGCGTGATGACATGTGCAGTCTTTTGGAAAGCAGAGATCAGCAGGGCAGTTGTGCCTGTGAATAGGCTGCGAAGAGCAGCAAGAGCTTTCAGGGCTGGCACCTTCCTTGAGGGATTAGGAGCTAGTTGATTGCCATTTCGGAAACATGCTCTTTCTCACAAAGTGACCATGAGCTGTTCCATGTGTGGGAAAGCAGAGATCCACAGGACTGTTGTGCCTGTGACTAGGCTGCGAAGGGCAAGTGAAGAGCAGTAAGAGCTTTCAGGGCTGGCACCTTCGTTGTGGGAGAAGGAGCTGGACATATCCCATTTCGGAAAGAGGCTCTGCAGAGAACAAGCGTGATGACATGTGCAGTCTTTTGGAAAGCAGAGATCCGCAGGGCTGTTGTGCCTGTGACTAGGCTGCCAAGGGCAGGTGAAGAGCAGCAAGAGCTTTCAGGGCTGGCGCCTTCCTTGTGGGAGAAGGAGCTGGGCGTTTCCCATTTCGGAAACAGGGTGTTTCTCCTATCTGGCATCATGAGCTGTTCCATGTGTGGGAAAGCAGAGATCCCTAGTGGTGTTCTGCCTGTGACCAGCCTGCAAAGGGCAGGTGAAGAGCAGCAAGAGCTTTCAGGGCTGGCACCTTCGTTGTGGGAGAAGGACCTGGGCGTTTCCCATTTCGAGAACTGGCTTTCTCCTATCTGGCACCATGAGCTGTTCCATGTGTGGGAAAGCAGAGATCCCTAGTGCTGTTGTGCCTGTGAATGGACTGCGAAAGGCAGGTGAAGAGCAGCAAGAGCTTTCAGGGCTGGCACCTTCGTTGTGGGAGAAGGAGCTGGACATATCCCATCTCGGAAAGAGGCTCTGCCGAGAACAAGCGTGATGACATGTGCAGTCTTTTGGAAAGCAGAGATCCGCAGGGCTATTGTGCCTGCGAATGGACTGCGAAGGGCAGGTGAAGAGCAGCAAGAGCTTTCAGGGCTGGCACCTTCCTTGTGGGAGAAGGAGCTGGGCGTTTCCCATTTCGGAAAGAGGCTCTGCAGAGAACAAGCGTGATGCCATGTGCAGTCTTTTGGAAAGCAGAGATCCGCAGGGCTGTTGTGCCTGTGACTAGGCTGCCAAGGGCAGGTGAAGAGCAGCAAGAGCTTTCAGGGCTGGCGCCTTCCTTGTGGGAGAAGGAGCTGGGCGTTTCCCATTGCGGAAACAGGGTGTTTCTCCTATCTGGCATCATGAGCTGTTCCGTGGTTTGTGGGAAAGCAGAGATCCCTAGTGGTGTTCTGCCTGTGACCAGCCTGCGAAGGGCAGGTGAAGAGCAGCAAGAGCTTTCAGGGCTGGCACCTCCCTTGTGGGAGAAGGAGCTGGGCGTTTCCCATTAAGGAAAGAGGCTCTTTCTCCTATCTGGCACCATGAGCTGTTCCGTGGTTTGTGGGAAAGCAGAGATCCGCAGGGCAGTTGTGCCTGTGACTAGGCTGCGAAGAGCAGCAAGAGCTTTCAGGGCTGGCACCTTCCTTGTTGGATTAGGAGCTAGTTGATTGCCATTTCGGAAACATGCTCTTTCTCACAAAGTGACCATGAGCTGTTCCATGTGTGGGAAAGCAGAGATCCACAGGACTGTTGTGCCTGTGACCAGCCTGCGAAGGGCAGGTGAAGAGCAGCAAGAGCTTTCAGGGCTGGCACCTCCCTTGTGGGAGAAGGAGCTGGGCATTTCCCTTTTCGGAAAGAGGCTCTTTCTCCTATCTGGCACCATGAGCTGTTCCATGTTTTGGAAAGCAGAGATCCCTAGTGCTGTTGTGCCTGTGAATGGACTGCGAAGGGCAGGTGAAGAGCAGCAAGAGCTTTCAGGGCTGGCACCTCCCTTGTGGGAGAAGGAGCTGGGCGTTTCCCATTTCGAGAACTGGCTTTCTCCTATCTGGCACCATGAGCTGTTCCATGTGAATGGAAAGCAGAGATCCCGAGTGGTGTTGTGCCTGTGACTAGGCTGCCAAGGACAGGTGAAGAGCAGCAAGAGCTTTCAGGGCTGGCACCTTCCTTGTGGGATTAGGAGCTAGTTGATTGCCATTTCGGAAACATGCTCTTTCTCACAAAGTGAGCATGAGCTGTTCCATGTGTGGGAAAGCAGAGATCCACAGGACTGTTGTGCCTGTAACTAGGCTGCGAAGGGCAGGTGAAGAGCAGCAAGAGCTTTCAGGGCTGGCATCTTCCTTGTGGGAGAAGGAGCTGGACATTTCCCATTTCGGAAAGAGGCTCTTTCTCCTATTGGCACCATGAGCTGTTCCGTGGTTTGTGGGAAAGCAGAGATCCGCAGGACTGTTGTGCCTGTGACTAGGCTGCGAAGGGCAGGTGAAGAGCAGCAAGAGCTTTCAGGGCTGGCACCTTCGTTGTGGGAGAAGGAGCTGGGCGTTTCCCATTACGGAAAGAGGCTCTTTCTCCTACTGGCACCATGAGCTGTTCCGTGGTTTGTGGGAAAGCAGAGATCCGCAGGACTGTTGTGCCTGTGACTAGGCTGCGAAGGGCAGGTGAAGAGCAGCAAGAGCTTTCAGGGCTGGCACCTTCGTTGTGGGAGAAGGAGCTGGGCGTTTCCCATTATGGAAACAGGCTCTTTCTCCTATCTGGCATCATGAGCTGTTCCATGTGAATGGAAAGCAGAGATCCCGAGTAGTGTTGTGCCTGTGACTAGGCTGCCAAGGGCAGGTGAAGAGCAGCAAGAGCTTTCAGGGCTGGCACCTTCCTTGTGGGATTAGGAGCTAGTTGATTGCCATTTCGGAAACATGCTCTTTCTCACAAAGTGACCATGAGCTGTTCCATGTGAATGGAAAGCAGAGATCCCGAGTGGTGTTGTGCCTGTGACCAGCCTGCGAAGGGCAGGTGAAGAGCAGCAAGAGCTTTCAGGGCTGGCATCTTCCTTGTGGGAGAAGGAGCTGGGCATTTCCCATTTCGAGAACTGGCTTTCTCCTATCTGGCACCATGAGCTGTTCCATGTGAATGGAAAGCAGAGATCCCGAGTGGTGTTGTGCCTGTGACCAGCCTGCGAAGGGCAGGTGAAGAGCAGCAAGAGCTTTCAGGGCTGGCACCTTCCTTGAGGGATTAGGAGCTAGTTGATTGCCATTTCGGAAACATGCTCTTTCTCACAAAGTGACCATGAGCTGTTCCATGTGTGGGAAAGCAGAGATCCACAGGACTGTTGTGCCTGTGACTAGGCTGCGAAGGGCAAGTGAAGAGCAGTAAGAGCTTTCAGGGCTGGCACCTTCCTTGTGGGAGAAGGAGCTGGACATATCCCATTTCGGAAAGAGGCTCTGCAGAGAACAAGCGTGATGACATGTGCAGTCTTTTGGAAAGCAGAGATCCGCAGGGCTGTTGTGCCTGTGACTAGGCTGCCAAGGGCAGGTGAAGAGCAGCAAGAGCTTTCAGGGCTGGCGCCTTCCTTGTGGGAGAAGGAGCTGGGCGTTTCCCATTTCGGAAACAGGGTGTTTCTCCTATCTGGCATCATGAGCTGTTCCATGTGTGGGAAAGCAGAGATCCCTAGTGGTGTTCTGCCTGTGACCAGCCTGCGAAGGGCAGGTGAAGAGCAGCAAGAGCTTTCAGGGCTGGCACCTTCGTTGTGGGAGAAGGACCTGGGCGTTTCCCATTTCGAGAACTGGCTTTCTCCTATCTGGCACCATGAGCTGTTCCATGTGTGGGAAAGCAGAGATCCCTAGTGCTGTTGTGCCTGTGAATGGACTGCGAAAGGCAGGTGAAGAGCAGCAAGAGCTTTCAGGGCTGGCACCTTCGTTGTGGGAGAAGGAGCTGGACATATCCCATCTCGGAAAGAGGCTCTGCCGAGAACAAGCGTGATGACATGTGCAGTCTTTTGGAAAGCAGAGATCAGCAGGGCAGTTGTGCCTGTGAATAGGCTGCGAAGAGCAGCAAGAGCTTTCAGGGCTGGCACCTTCCTTGTGGGAGAAGGAGCTGGATATTTCCCATTTCTGAAAGAGGCTCTGCAGAGAACGAGCATCATGAGCTGTTCTATGTGTTGGAAAGCAGAGATCCGCAGGGCTGTTGTGCCTGTGACTAGGCTGCGAAGGACAGGTGAAGAGCAGCAAGAGCTTTCAGGGCTGGCACCTTCCTTGTGGGAGTAGGAGCTGGGCATTTCCCATCTCGGAAACAGGCTGTGCCGAGAACAAGCGTGATGACATGTGCAGTCTTTTGGAAAGCAGAGATCAGCAGGGCAGTTGTGCCTGTGAATAGGCTGCGAAGAGCAGCAAGAGCTTTCAGGGCTGGCACCTTCCTTGAGGGATTAGGAGCTAGTTGATTGCCATTTCGGAAACATGCTCTTTCTCACGAAGTGACCATGAACTGTTCCATGTGTGGGAAAGCAGAGATCCACAGGACTGTTGTGCCTGTGACTAGGCTGCCAAGGGCAGGTGAAGAGCAGCAAGAGCTTTCAGGGCTGGCACCTTCCCTGTGGGATTAGGAGCTAGTTGATTGCCATTTCGGAAACATGCTCTTTCTCACAAAGTGACCATGAGCTGTTCCATGTTTGGGAAAGCAGAGATCCACAGGGCTGTTGTGCCTGTGAATGGACTGTGAAGGACAGGTGAAGAGCAGCAAGAGCTTTCAGGGCTGGCACCTTCCTTGTGGGAGAAGGAGCTGGACATTTCCCATTTCGGAAAGAGGCTCTGCAGAGAACGAGAGTGATGACATGTGCAGTGTTTTGGAAAGCAGAGATCCTCAGGGCTGTTGTGCCTGTGACTAGGCTGCCAAGGGCAGGTGAAGAGCAGCAAGAGCTTTCAGGGCTGGCACCTTCCTTGTGGGAGAAGGAGCTGGGCGTTTCCCATTACGGAAAGAGGCTCTTTCTCCTTTTGGCACCATGAGCTGTTCCGTGGTTTGTGGGAAAGCAGAGATCCGCAGTACTGTTGTGCCTGTGACTAGGCTGCGAAGGGCAGGTGAAGAGCAGCAAGAGCTTTCAGGGCTGGCACCTTCGTTGTGGGAGAAGGAGCTGGACATTTCCCATTTCGGAAAGAGGCTCTGCAGAGAACGAGCATCATGAGCTGTTCCATGTGTTGGAAAGCAGATATTCGCAGGGCTGTTGTGCCTGTGAATAGGCGGCCAAGGGCAGGTGAAGAGCAGCAAGAGCTTTCAGGGCTGCCACCTTCCTTGTGGGAGTAGGAGCTGGGCATTTCCCATCTCGGAAACAGGCTCTGCCGAGAACAAGCGTGATGACATGTGCAGTCTTTTGGAAAGCAGAGATCAGCAGGGCAGTTGTGCCTGTGAATAGGCTGCGAAGAGCAGCAAGAGCTTTCAGGGCTGGCACCTTCCTTGAGGGATTAGGAGCTAGTTGATTACCATTTCGGAAACATGCTCTTTCTCACAAAGTGACCATGAGCTGTTCCATGTGTGGGAAAGCAGAGATCCGCAGGACTGTTGTGCCTGTGAATAGGCTGCCAAGGGCAGGTGAAGAGCAGCAAGAGCTTTCAGGGCTGGCACCTTCCCTGTGGGAGTAGGAGCTGGGCATTTCCCATCTCGGAAACAGGCCGTGCGGAGAAAAAGCGTGATGACTTGTGCAGTCTTTTGAAAGCAGAGATCCGCAGGGCTGTTGTGCCTGTGACTAGGCTGCCAAGGGCAGGTGAAGAGCAGCAAGAGCTTTCAGGGCTGGCACCTTCCTTGTGGGAGAAGGAGCTGGGCGTTTCCCATTTCAAGAACTGGCTTTCTCCTATCTGGCGCCATGAGCTGTTCCATGTGTGGGAAAGCAGAGATCCCTAGTGCTGTTGTGCCTGTGAATGGACTGCGAAGGGCAGGTGAAGAGCAGCAAGAGCTTTCAGGGCTGGGACCTTCCTTGAGGGATTAGGAGCTTGTTGATTGCCATTTCGGAAACATGCTCTTTCTCACAAAGTGACCATGAGCTGTTCCATGTGTGGGAAAGCAGAGATCCGCAGGACTGTTGTGCCTGTGACTAGGCTGCGAAGGGCAGGTGAAGAGCAGCAAGAGCTTTCAGGGCTGGCACCTTCCGTGTGGGAGTAGGAGCTGGGCATTTCCCATCTCGGAAACAGGCTGTGCTGAGAACAAGCGTGATGACATGTGCAGTCTTTTGGAAAGGAGAGATCCGCAGGACTGTTGTGCCTGTGAATAGGCTGCCAAGGGCAGGTGAAGAGCAGCAAGAGCTTTCAGGGCTGCCATCTTCCTTGTGGGAGAAGAAGCTGGACATTTCCCATCTCGGAAAGAGGCTCTTTCTCCTATCTGGCACAATGAGCTGTTCTATGTGTGGAAAAGCAGAGATCCCTAGTACTGTTGTGCCTGTGAATGGACTGCGAAGGGCAGGTGAAGAGCAGCAAGAGCTTTCAGGGCTGGCACCTTCATTGTGGGAGAAGGACCTGGCCGTTTCCCATTACGGAAAGAGGCTCTTTCTCCTATTGGACACCGTGAGCTGTTCTGTGGTTTGTGGGAAAGCAGAGATGCGCAGGACTTTTGTGCCTGTGAATAGGCTGCCAAGGGCAGGTGAAGAGCAGCAAGAGCTTTCAGGGCTGGCACCTTCCTTGAGGGATTAGGAGCTAGTTGATTGCCATTTCGGAAACATGCTCTTTCTCACAAAGTGACCATGAGCTGTTCCATGTGTGGGAAAGCAGAGATCAGCAGGGCTGTTTTGCCTGTGAATAGGCGGCCAAGGGCAGGTGATGAGCAGCAAGAGCTTTCAGGGCTGGCATCTTCCTTGTGGGAGAAGGAGCTGGACATTTCCCATTTCGGAAAGAGGCTCTGCAGAGAACAAACGTGATGACATGTGCAGTACTTTGGAAAGCAGAGATCCGCAGGGCTGTTGTGCCTGTGAATAGGGTGCCAAGGGCAGGTGAAGAGCAGCAAGAGCTTTCAGGGCTGGCACCTTTGTTGTGGGAGAAGGACCTGGGCGTTTCCCATCTCGGAAACAGGCTGTGCCGAGAACAAGCGTGATGACATGTGCAGTCTTTTGGAAAGCAGAGATCAGCAGGGCAGTTGTGCCTGTGAATAGGCTGCGAAGAGCAGCAAGAGCTTTCAGGGCTGGCACCTTCCTTGAGGGATTAGGAGCTAGTTGATTGCCATTTCGGAAACATGCTCTTTCTCACGAAGTGACCATGAGCTGTTCCATGTGTGGGAAAGCAGAGATCCACAGGACTGTTGTGCCTGTGAATAGGCTGCTAAGGGCAGGTGAAGAGCAGCAAGAGCTTTCAGGGCTGGCACCTTCGTTGTGGGAGAAGGACCTGGGCGTTTCCCATCTCGGAAACAGGCTGTGCCGAGAACAAGCGTGATGACATGTGCAGTCTTTTGGAAAGCAGAGATCCGCAGGGCTGTTGTGCCTGTGAATAGGGTGCCAAGGGCAGGTGAAGAGCAGCAAGAGCTTTCAGAGCTGGCACCTTCGTTGTGGGAGAAGAACCTGGGCGTTTCCCATCTCGGAAACAGGCTCTACCGAGAACAAGCGTGATGACATGTGCAGTCTTTTGGAAAGCAGAGATCCGCAGGGCTGTTGTGCCTGTGACTAGGCTGCCAAGGGCAGGTGAAGAGCAGCAAGAGCTTTCAGGGCTGCCACCTTCCGTGTGGGAGTAGGAGCTGGGCATTTCCCATCTCGGAAACAGGCTGTGCCGAGAACAAGCGTGATGACATGTGCAGTATTTTGGAAAGCAGATATCAGCAGGGCAGTTGTGCCTGTCAATAGGCTGCGAAGAGCAGCAAGAGCTTTCAGGGCTGGCACCTTCCTTGAGGGATTAGGAGCTAGTTGATTGCCATTTCGGAAACATGCTCTTTCTCACAAAGTGACCATGAGCTCTTCCATGTGTTGGAAAGCAGAGATCCGCAGGGCTGTTGTGCCTGTGAATAGGCTGCCAAGGGCAGGTGAAGAGCAGCAAGAGCTTTCAGGGCTGGCACCTCCCTTGTGGGAGAAGGAGCTGGGCATTTCCCATTTCGGAAAGAGGCTCTTTCTCCTATCTGGCATCATGAGGTGTTCCATGTGAACGGAATGCAGAGATCCGCAGGGCTGTTGTGCCTGTGACTAGGCTGCGAAGGGCAGGTGAAGAGCAGCAAGAGCTTTCAGGGCTGGCACCTCCCTTGTGGGAGAAGGAGCTGGGCGTTTCCCTTTCGGAAACAGGCTCTTTCTCCTATCTGGCATCATGAGCTGTTCCATGTGAATGGAAAGCAGAGATCCCGAGTGGTGTTGTGCCTGTGACCAGCCTGCGAAGGGCAGGTGAAGAGCAGCAAGAGCTTTCAGGGCTGGCACCCTCCTTGTGGGAGTAGGAGCCGGGCATTTCCCATCTCGGAAACAGGCTCTGCCGAGAACAAGCGTGATGACATGTGCAGTCTTTTGGAAAGCAGAGATCAGCAGGGCAGTTGTGCCTGTGAATAGGCTGCGAAGATCAGCAAGAGCTTTCAGGGCTGGCACCTTCCTTGTGGGATTAGGAGCTAGTTGATTGCCATTTCGGAAACATGCGCTTTCTCACAAAGTGACCATGAGCTGTTCCATGTGTGGGAAAGCAGAGATCAGCAGGGCTGTTGTGCCTGTGAATAGGCGGCCAAGGGCAGGTGAAGAGCAGCAAGAGCTTTCAGGGCTGGCACCTTCCTTGTGGGAGAAGGAGCTGGACATTTCCCATTTCGGAAAGAGGCTCTGCAGAGAACGAGCATCATGAGCTGTTCCATGTGTTGGAAAGCAGAGATCCGCAGGGCTGTTGTGCCTGTGAATAGGCGGCCAAGGGCAGGTGAAGAGCAGCAAGAGCTTTCAGGGCTGCCACCTTCCCTGTGGGAGTAGGAGCTGGGCATTTCCCATCTCGGAAACAGGCTCTGCCGAGAACAAGCGTGATGACATGTGCAGTCTTTTGGAAAGCAGAGATCAGCAGGGCAGTTGTGCCTGTGACTAGGCTGCGAAGAGCAGCAAGAGCTTTCAGGGCTGGAACCTTCCTTGAGGGATTAGGAGCTAGTTGATTGCCATTTCGGAAACATGCTCTTTCTCACAAAGTGACCATGAGCTGTTCCATGTGTGGGAAAGCAGAGATCCGCAGGACTGTTGTGCCTGTGACTAGGCTGCGAAGGGCAGGTGAAGAGCAGCAAGAGCTTTCAGGGCTGGCACCTTCCTTGTGGGAGAAGGAGCTGGACATTTCCCATTTCGGAAAGAGGCTCTGCAGAGAACAAGCGTGATGACATGTGCAGTCTTTTGGAAAGCAGAGATCCGCAGGGCTGTTGTGCCTGTTACTAGGCTGCCAAGGGCAGGTGAAGAGCAGCAAGAGCTTTCAGGGCTGGCACCTTCGTTGTGGGAGAACGACCTGGGCGTTTCCCATCTCGGAAACAGGCTGTGCCGAGAACAAGCGTGATGACATGTGCAGTCTTTTGGAAAGCAGAGATCAGCAGGGCAGTTGTGCCTGTGAATAGGCTGCGAAGAGCAGCAAGAGCTTTCAGGGCTGGCACCTTCCTTGTGGGATTAGGAGCTAGTTGATTGCCATTTCGGAAACATGCGCTTTCTCACAAAGTGACCATGAACTCTTCCATGTGTGGGAAAGCAGAGATCAGCAGGGCTGTTGTGCCTGTGAATAGGCGGCCAAGGGCAGGTGAAGAGCAGCAAGAGCTTTCAGGGCTGGCACCTTCGTTGTGGGAGAAGGAGCTGGGCGTTTCCCATTACGGAAAGAGGCTCTTTCTCCTATTGGCGCCATGAGCTGTTCCGTGGTTTGTGGGAAAGCAGAGATCCGCAGGGCTGTTGTGCCTGTGACTAGGATGGCTAGGGCAGGTGAAGAGCAGCAAGAGCTTTCAGTGCTGGCGCCTTCCTTGTGGGAGAAGGAGCCTGGCGTTTCCGTTTTCGGAAACAGGCTCTTTCTCCTATCTGGCATCATGAGCTGTTCCATGTGAATGGAAAGCAGAGATCCCGAGTGGTGTTGTGCCTGTGACTACGCTGCGAAGGGCAGGTGAAGAGCAGCAAGAGCTTTCAGGGCTGGCACCTTCCTTGTGGGAGAAGGAGCTGGACATTTCCCATTTCGGAAAGAGGCTCTGCAGAGAACGAGAGTGATGACATGTGCAGTGTTTTGGAAAGCAGAGATCCGCAGGACTGTTGTGCCTGTGACTACGCTGCGAAGGGCAGGTGAAGAGCAGCAAGAGCTTTCAGGGCTGGCACCTTCCTTGTGGGAGAAGGAGCTGGATATTTCCCATTTCGGAAACAGGCTCTTTCTCCTATCTGGCATCATGAGCTGTTCCATGTGAACGGAAAGCAGATATCCCTAGTGGTGTTGTGCCTGTGACCAGCCTGCGAAGGGCAGGTGAAGAGCAGCAAGAGCTTTCAGGGCTGGCACCTTCCTTGTGGGAGTAGGACCTGGGCATTTCCCATCTCGGAAACAGGCTGTGCCGAGAACAAGCGTGATGACATGTGCAGTCTTTTGGAAAGCAGAGATCAGCAGGGCAGTTGTCCCTGTGAATAGGCTGCGAAGAGCAGCAAGAGCTTTCAGGGCTGGCACCTTCCTTGAGGGATTAGGAGCTAGTTGATTGCCATTTCGGAAACATGCTCTTTCTCACGAAGTGACCATGAGCTGTTCCATGTGTGGGAAAGCAGAGATCCACAGGACTGTTGTGCCTGTGACTAGGCTGCCAAGGGCCGGTGAAGAGCAGCAAGAGCTTTCAGGGGTGGCACATCGCTTGTGGGAGAAGGAGCTGGGCGTTTCCCATTTCTGAAACAGGCTCTTTCTCCTATCTGGCATCATGAGCTGTTCCATGTGAATGGAAAGCAGAGATCCCGAGTGGTGTTGTGCCTGTGACCAGCCTGCGAAGGGCAGGTGAAGAGCAGCAAGAGCTTTCAGGGCTGGCACCTTCCTTGTGGGATTAGGAGCTAGTTGATTGCCATTTCGGAAACATGCTCTTTCTCACAAAGTGACCATGAGCTGTTCCATGTGTGGGAAAGCAGAGATCCACAGGACTGTTGTGCCTGTGACTAGGCTGCCAAGGGCCGGTGAAGAGCAGCAAGAGCTTTCAGGGGTGGCACATCGCTTGTGGGAGAAGGAGCTGGGCGTTTCCCATTTCTGAAACAGGCTCTTTCTCCTATCTGGCATCATGAGCTGTTCCATGTGAATGGAAAGCAGAGATCCCGAGTGGTGTTGTGCCTGTGACCAGCCTGCGAAGGGCAGGTGAAGAGCAGCAAGAGCTTTCAGGGCTGGCATCTTCCTTGTGGGAGAAGTAGCTCGGCGTATCCCATTTCGAGAACTGGCTTTCTCCTATCTGGCACCATGAGCTGTTCCATGTGTCTGAAAGCAGAGATCCCTAGTGCTGTTGTGCCTGTGAATGGACTGCGAAGGGCAGGTGAAGAGCAGCAAGAGCTTTCAGGGCTGGCACCTCCCTTGTGGGAGAAGGAGCTGGGCGTTTCCCATTTCGGAAACAGGCTCTTTCTCCTGTCTGGAATCATGAGCTGTTCCATGTGAATGGATAGCAGAGATCCCGAGTGGTGTTGTGCCTGTGACCAGCCTGCGAAGGGCAGGTGAAGAGCAGCAAGAGCTTTCAGGGCTGGCACCTTCCTTGTGGGATTAGGAGCTAGTTGATTGCCATTTCGGAAACATGCTCTTTCTCACAAAGTGACCATGAGCTGTTCCATGTGTGGGAAAGCAGAGATCCACAGGACTGTTGTGCCTGTGACTAGGCTGCGAAGGGCAGGTGAAGAGCAGCAAGAGCTTTCAGGGCTGGCACCTTCCTTGTGGGAGAAGGAGCTGGGCGTTTCCCATTTCAGAAAGAGGCTCTTTCTCCTATCTGGCACCATGAGCTGTTCCATGTGTGGGAAAGCAGAGATCCCTAGTGCTGTTGTGCCTGTGAATGGACTGCGAAGGGCAGGTGAAGAGCAGCAAGAGCTTTCAGGGCTGGCACCTTCCTTGTGGGAGAAGGAGCTGGACATTTCCCATTTCGGAAAGAGGCTCTGCAGAGAACAAGCGTGATGACATGTGCAGTCTTTTGGAAAGCAGAGATCCGCAGGGCTGTTGTGCCTGTGACTAGGCTGCGAAGGGCAGGTGAAGAGCAGCAAGAGCTTTCAGGGCTGGCACCTTCCGTGTGGGAGTAGGAGCTGGGCATTTCCCATCTCGGAAACAGGCTGTGCGGAGAACAAGCGTGATGACATGTGCAGTCTTTTGGAAAGCAGAGATCAGCAGGGCAGTTGTGCCTGTGAATAGGCTGCGAAGGGCAGGTGAAGTGCAGGAAGAGCCTTCAGGGCTGGCACCTTCCTTGTAGGAGAAGGAGCTGAGCGTTTCCCATTTCGGAAAGAGGCTCTTTCTCCTATCTGGCATCATGAGCTGTTCCATGTGAACGGAAAGCAGAGATCCCGAGTGGTGTTGTGCCTGTGACTAGGCTGCGAAGGGCAGGTGAAGAGCAGCAAGAGCTTTCAGGGCTGGCACCTTCCTTGTGGGAGAAGGAGCTGGACATTTCCCATTTCGGAAAGAGGCTCTGCAGAGAATGAGCATCATGAGCTGTTCCATTTGTGGGAAAGCAGAGATCCGCAGGGCTGTTGTGCCTGCGAATAGGCTGCCAAGGGCAGGTGAAGAGCAGCAAGAGCTTTCAGGGCTGGCACCTTCCTTGTGGGAGAAGGAGCTGGACATTTCCCATTTCGGAGAGATGTTCTGCAGAGTACGAGCATCATGAGCTGTTCCATGTGTTGGAAAGCAGAGATCCGTCGTGCTGTTGTGCCTGTGAATGGACTGCCAAGGGCAGGTGAAGAGCAGCAAGAGCTTTCAGGGCTGGCACCTTCCTTGTGGGAGAAGGACCTGGGCATTTCCCATCTCGGAAACAGGCTCTGCCGAGAACAAGCGTGATGACATGTGCAGTCTTTTGGAAAGCAGAGATCCGCAGGACTGTTGTGCCTGTGACTAGGCTGCGAAGGGCAGGTGAAGAGCAGCAAGAGCTTTCAGGGCTGGCACCTTCCTTGTGGGAGAAGGAGCTGGACATATCCCATCTCTGAAAGAAGCTCTGCAGAGAACAAGCGAGATGACATGTGCAGTCTTTTGGAAAGCAGAGATCCGCAGGGCTGTTGTGCCTGTGACTAGGCTGCCAAGGGCAGGTGAAGAGCAGCAAGAGTTTTCAGGGCTGGCGCCTTCCTTGTGGGAGAAGGAGCTGGGCGTTTCCCATTACGGAAAGAGGCTCTTTCTCCTATTGGCACCATGAGCTGTTCCGTGTGAACGGAAAGCAGAGATCCGCAGGACTGTTGTGCCTGTGACTAGGCTGCGAAGGGCAGGTGAAGAGCAGCAAGAGCTTTCAGGGCTGGCACCTTCCTTGTGGGAGAAGGAGCTGGACATTTCCCATTTCGGAAAGAGGCTCTTTCTCACAATGCGCACCATGAGCTGTTTCATGTGTGGAAAAGCAGAGATCCACAGGGCTGTTGTGCCTGTGACTAGGCTGCCAAGGGCAGGTGATGAGCAGCAAGAGCTTTCAGGGCTGGCACCTTCCTTGTGGGAGAAGGAGCTGGACATTTCCCATTTCGGAAAGAGGCTCTGCAGAGAACTAGCATCATGAGCTGTTCCATGTGTTGGAAAGCAGAGATCCGCAGGGCTGTTGTGCCTGCGAATAGGCTGCCAAGGGCAGGTGAAGAGCAGCAAGAGCTTTCAGGGCTGGCACCTTCCTTGTGGGAGAAGGAGCTGGGCATTTCCCATTTCGGAGAGAAGTTCTGCCTGTGGGAAAGCAGAGATCCACAGGGCTGTTGTGCCTCTGAATAGGCGGCCTAGGGCAGGTGATGAGCAGCAAGAGCTTTCAGGGCTGGCACCTTCCTTGTGGGAGAAGGAGCTGGACATTTCCCATTTCGGAAAGAGGCTCTGCAGAGTACGAGCATCATGAGCTGTTCCATGTGTTGGAAAGCAGGGATCCGCAGGGCTGTTGTGCCTGTGACTAGGCTGCCAAGGGCAGGTGAAGAGCAGCAAGAGCTTTCAGGGCTGGCACCTTCCTTGTGGGAGAAGGACCTGGGCATTTCCCATTTCGGAAAAAGGCTCTTTCTCACAACGCGCACCATGAGCTGTTCCATGTGTGGAAAAGCAGAGATCCACAGGGCTGTTGTGCCTGTGAATAGGCTGCCAAGGGCAGGTGAAGAGCAGCAAGAGCTTTCAGGGCTGGCACCTTCCTTGTGGGAGAAGGAGCTGGATATTTCCCATTTCGGAAAGAGGCTCTGCAGGGAACGAGCATCATGAGATGTTCCATGTGTTGGAAAGCAGAGTTCCGCAGGGCTGTTGTGCCTGCGAATAGGCTCCCAAGGGCAAGTGAAGAGCAGCAAGAGCTTTCAGGGCTGGCACCGTCCTTGTGGGATTAGGAGCTAGTTGATTGCCATTTCGGAAACATGGTCTTTCTCAGAAAGTGACCATGAGCTGTTCCATGTGTGGGAAAGCAGAGATCCGCAGGGCTGTTGTGCCTGTGAATAGGCGGCCAAGGGCAGGTGATGAGCAGCAAGAGCTTTCAGGGCTGGCACCTTCCTTGTGGGAGAAGGAGCTGGACATTTCCCATTTCGGAAACAGCCTCTGCCGAGAACAGGTGTGACGACATATGCAGTCTTTTGGAAAGCAGAGATCAGCAGGGCAATTGTGCCTGTGAATAGGCTGCGAAGAGCAGCAAGAGTTTTCAGGGCTGGCACCTTCCTTGTGGGAGAAGGAGCTGGACATTTCCCATTTCGTAAAGAGGGTCTGCAGAGAACGAGCATCATGAGCTGTTCCATGTGTTGGAAAGCAGAGATCCGCAGGGCTGTTGTTCCTGTGACTAGGCTGCCAAGGGCAGGTGAAGAGCAGCAAGAGCTTTCAGGGCTGGCACCTTCCTTGTGGGAGAAGGAGCTGGACATTTCCCATTTCGGAAAGAGGCTCTGCAGAGTACGAGCATCATGAGTTGTTCCATGTGTTGGAAAGCAGAGATCCGCAGGGCTGTTGTGCCTGTGAATAGGCTGCGAAGGGCAGGTGAAGAGCAGCAAGAGCTTTCAGGGCTGGCACCTTCCTTGTGGGAGAAGGAGCTGGGCATTTCCCTTTTCGGAAACAGGCTCTTTCTCCTATCTGGAATCATGAGCTCTTCCATGTGAATGGAATGCAGATATCCGCAGGGCTGTTGTGCCTGTGAATAGGCTGCGAAGGGCAGGTGAAGAGCAGCAAGAGCTTTCAGGGCTGGCAGCTTCCTTGTGGGAGAAGGAGCTGGGCGTTTCCCATCTCGGAAACAGGTTCTTTCTCCTATCTGGCATCATTAGCTCTTCCATGTGAATGGAAAGCAGAGATCCCGAGTGCTGTTGTGCCTGTGACTAGGGTGCCAAGGGCAGGTGAAGAGCAGCAAGAGCTTTCAGGGGTATCACCTTCGTTGTGGGAGAAGGAGCTAGGCGTTTCCCATTTCTGAAACAAGCTCTGCAGAGAACGAGCATCATGAGCTGTTCCATGTGTGGGAAAGCAGAGATCCACAGGGCTGTTGTGCCTGTGACTAGGCTGCCAAGGGCAGGTAAAGAGCAGCAAGAGCTTTCAGGGCTGGCACCTTCCTTGTGGGAGTAGGAGCTACTTGATTGCCATGCTCTTTCTCACAAAATGACCATGAGCTGTTCCATGTGTAGGAAAGCAGAGATCCTCAGGTCTGTTGTGCCTGTGAATAGGCGGCCAAGGGCAGGTGAAGAGCAGCAAGAGCTTTCAGGGCTGGCAGCTTCCTTGTGGGAGAAGGAGCTGGACATTTCCCATTTCGGAAAGAGGCTCTTTCTCACAACGCGCACCATGAGCTGTTCCATGTGTGAAAAAGCAGAGATCCACAGGGCTGTTGTGCCTGTGACTAGGCTGCCAAGGGCAGGTGAAGAGCAGCAAGAGCTTTCAGGGCTGGCACCTTCCTTGTGGGAGAAGGAGCTGGATATTTCCCATTTCGGAAAGAGGCTCTTCAGAGAACGAGCATCATGAGATGTTCCATGTGTTGGAAAGCAGAGTTCCGCAGGGCTGTTGTGCCTGCGAATAGGCTCCCAAGGGCAAGTGAAGAGCAGCAAGAGCTTTCAGGGCTGGCACCGTCCTTGTGGGATTAGGAGCTAGTTGATTGCCATTTCGGAAACATGCGCTTTCTCACAAAGTGACCATGAGCTGTTCCATGTGTGGGAAAGCAGAGATCCGCAGGGCTGTTGTGCCTGTGAATAGGCGGCCAAGGGCAGGTGATGAGCAGCAAGAGCTTTCAGGGCTGGCACCTTCCTTGTGGGAGAAGGAGCTGGACATTTCCCATTTCGGAAAGAGGCTCTGCAGAGTACGAGCATCATGAGTTGTTCCATGTGTTGGAAAGCGGAGATCCGTAGTGCTGATGTGCCTGTGACTAGGCTGCGAAGGGCAGGTGAAGAGCAGCAAGAGCTTTCAGGGCTGGCACCTTCCTTGTGGAGAAGGACCTGGGCATTTCCCATTTCGGAAACAGGCTCTGCCGAGAACAAGCGTGATGACATGTGCAGTCTTTTGGAAAGCAGAGATCAGCAGGGCTGTTGTGCCTGTGACTAGGCTGCCAAGGGCAGATGAAGAGCAGCAAGAGCTTTCAGGGCTGGCAGCTTCCTTGTGGGAGAAGGAGCTGGGCATTTCCCTTTTCGGAAACAGGCTCTTTCTCCTATCTGGAATCATGAGCTCTTCCATGTGAATGGAATGCAGATATCCGCAGGGCTGTTGTGCCTGTGAATAGGCTGCGAAGGGCAGGTGAAGAGCAGCAAGAGCTTTCAGGGCTGGCACCTTCCTTGTGGGAGAAGCTGGGCGTTTCCCATTTCGGAAAGAGGCTCTGCAGAGAATGAGCATCATGAGCTGTTCCATGTGTTGGAAAGCAGAGATGCGCAGGGCTGTTGTTCCTGTGAATAGGCGGCCAAGGGCAGGTGAAGAGCAGCAAGAGCTTTCAGGGCTGGCACCTTCGTTGTGGGAGAAGGAGCTGGACATTTCCCATTTCGGAAAGAGGCTCTGCAGAGAACGAGCATCATGAGCTGTTCCATGTGTTGGAAAGCAGAGATCCACAGGGCTGTTGTGCCTGCGAATAGGCTGCCAAGGGCAGGTGAAGAGCAGCAAGAGCTTTCAGGACTGGCACCTTCCTTGTGGGAGAAGGAGCTGGGAGTTTCCCATTTCGGAAAGAGGCTCTTTCTCCTATCTGGCATCATGAGCTGTTCCATGTGAATGGACAGCAGAGATCCCGAGTGGTGTTGTGCCTGTGACTAGGTTGCGAAGGGCAGGTGAAGAGCAGCAAGAGCTTTCAGGGCTGGCACCTTCCGTGTGGGAGTAGGAGCTGGGCATTTCCCATCTCGGAAACAGGCTCTGACGAGAACAAGCGTGATGACATGTGCAGTCTTTTGGAAAGCAGAGATCAGCAGGGCAGTTGTGCCTGTGAATAGGCTGCGAAGAGCAACAAGAGCTTTCAGGGCTGGCACGTTCCTTGAGGGATTAGGAGCTAGTTGATTGCCATTTCGGAAACATGCTCTTTCTCACAAAGTGACCATGAGCTGTTCCATGTGTGGGAAAGCAGAGATCCGCAGGACTGTTGTGCCTGTGACTAGGCTGCGAAGGGCAGGTGAAGAGCAGCAAGAGCTTTCAGGGCTGGCACCTTCCTTGTGGGAGAAGGAGCTGGACATTTCCCATTTCGGAAAGAGGCTCTGCAGAGAACAAGCGTGATGACATGTGCAGTCTTTTGGAAAGCAGAGATCCGCAGGGCTGTTGTGCCTGTTACTAGGCTGCCAAGGGCAGGTGAAGAGCAGCAAGAGCTTTCAGGGCTGCCACCTTCGTTGTGGGAGAACGACCTGGGCGTTTCCCATCTCGGAAACAGGCTGTGCCGAGAACAAGCGTGATGACATGTGCAGTCTTTTGGAAAGCAGAGATCAGCAGGGCAGTTGTGCCTGTGAATAGGCTGCGAAGAGCAGCAAGAGCTTTCAGGGCTGGCACCTTCCTTGTGGGATTAGGAGCTAGTTGATTGCCATTTCGGAAACATGCGCTTTCTCACAAAGTGACCATGAACTGTTCCATGTGTGGGAAAGCAGAGATCAGCAGGGCTGTTGTGCCTGTGAATAGGCGGCCAAGGGCAGGTGAAGAGCAGCAAGAGCTTTCAGGGCTGGCACCTTCGTTGTGGGAGAAGGAGCTGGGCGTTTCCCATTACGGAAAGAGGCTCTTTCTCCTATTGGCGCCATGAGCTGTTCCGTGGTTTGTGGGAAAGCAGAGATCCGCAGGGCTGTTGTGCCTGTGACTAGGCTGGCTAGGGCAGGTGAAGAGCAGCAAGAGCTTTCAGTGCTGGCGCCTTCCTTGTGGGAGAAGGAGCTGGATATTTCCCATTTCAGAAACAGGCTCTTTCTCCTATCTGGCATCATGAGCTGTTCCATGTGAACGGAAAGCAGATATCCCTAGTGGTGTTGTGCCTGTGACCAGCCTGCGAAGGGCAGGTGAAGAGCAGCAAGAGCTTTCAGGACTGGCACCTTCCTTGTGGGAGTAGGAGCTGGGCATTTCCCATCTCGGAAACAGGCTCTGCCGAGAACAAGCGTGATGACATGTGCAGTCTTTTGGAAAGCAGAGATCAGCAGGGCAGTTGTCCCTGTGAATAGGCTGCGAAGAGCAGCAAGAGCTTTCAGGGCTGGCACCTTCCTTGAGGGATTAGGAGCTAGTTGATTGCCATTTCGGAAACATGCTCTTTGTCACGAAGTGACCATGAGCTGTTCCATGTGTGGGAAAGCAGAGATCCACAGGACTGTTGTGCCTGTGACTAGGCTGCCAAGGGCCGGTGAAGAGCAGCAAGAGCTTTCAGGGGTGGCACATCGCTTGTGGGAGAAGGAGCTCGGCGTTTCCCATTTCGAGAACTGGCTTTCTCCTATCTGGCACCATGAGCTGTTCCATGTGTCTGAAAGCAGAGATCCCTAGTGCTGTTGTGCCTGTGAATGGACTGCGAAGGGCAGGTGAAGAGCAGCAAGAGCTTTCAGGGCTGGCACCTCCCTTGTGGGAGAAGGAGCTGGGCGTTTCCCATTTCGGAAACAGGCTCTTTCTCCTATCTGGAATCATGAGCTGTTCCATGTGAATGGATAGCAGAGATCCCGAGTGGTGTTGTGCCTGTGACCAGCCTGCGAAGGGCAGCTGAAGAGCAGCAAGAGCTTTCAGGGCTGGCACCGTCCTTGTGGGATTAGGAGCTAGTTGATTGCCATTTCGGAAACATGGTCTTTCTCAGAAAGTGACCATGAGCTGTTCCATGTGTGGGAAAGCAGAGATCCGCAGGGCTGTTGTGCCTGTGAATAGGCGGCCAAGGGCAGGTGATGAGCAGCAAGAGCTTTCAGGGCTGGCACCTTCCTTGTGGGAGAAGGAGCTGGACATTTCCCATTTCGGAAAGAGGCTCTGCAGAGTACGAGCATCATGAGTTGTTCCATGTGTTGGAACGCAGAGATCCGTAGTGCTGATGTGCCTGTGACTAGGCTGCGAAGGGCAGGTGAAGAGCAGCAAGAGCTTTCAGGGCTGGCACCTTCCTTGTGGAGAAGGACCTGGGCATTTCCCATTTCGGAAACAGGCTCTGCCGAGAACAAGCGTGATGACATGTGCAGTCTTTTGGAAAGCAGAGATCAGCAGGGCTGTTGTGCCTGTGACTAGGCTGCCAAGGGCAGATGAAGAGCAGCAAGAGCTTTCAGGGCTGGCAGCTTCCTTGTGGGAGAAGGAGCTGGGCATTTCCCTTTTCGGAAACAGGCTCTTTCTCCTATCTGGAATCATGAGCTCTTCCATGTGAATGGAATGCAGATATCCGCAGGGCTGTTGTGCCTGTGAATAGGCTGCGAAGGGCAGGTGAAGAGCAGCAAGAGCTTTCAGGGCTGGCACCTTCCTTGTGGGAGAAGCTGGGCGTTTCCCATTTCGGAAAGAGGCTCTGCAGAGAATGAGCATCATGAGCTGTTCCATGTGTTGGAAAGCAGAGATCCGCAGGGCTGTTGTTCCTGTGAATAGGCGGCCAAGGGCAGGTGAAGAGCAGCAAGAGCTTTCAGGGCTGGCACCTTCCTTGTGGGAGAAGGAGCTGGACATTTCCCATTTCGGAAAGAGGCTCTGCAGAGAACGAGCATCATGAGCTGTTCCATGTGTTGGAAAGCAGAGATCCACAGGGCTGTTGTGCCTGCGAATAGGCTGCCAAGGGCAGGTGAAGAGCAGCAAGAGCTTTCAGGGCTGGCACCTTCCTTGTGGGAGAAGGAGCTGGGAGTTTCCCATTTCGGAAAGAGGCTCTTTCTCCTATCTGGCATCATGAGCTGTTCCATGTGAATGGACAGCAGAGATCCCGAGTGGTGTTGTGCCTGTGACTAGGTTGCGAAGGGCAGGTGAAGAGCAGCAAGAGCTTTCAGGGCTGGCACCTTCCGTGTGGGAGTAGGAGCTGGGCATTTCCCATCTCGGAAACAGGCTCTGCCGAGAACAAGCGTGATGACATGTGCAGTCTTTTGGAAAGCAGAGATCAGCAGGGCAGTTGTGCCTGTGAATAGGCTGCGAAGAGCAACAAGAGCTTTCAGGGCTGGCACGTTCCTTGAGGGATTAGGAGCTAGTTGATTGCCATTTCGGAAACATGCTCTTTCTCACAAAGTGACCATGAGCTGTTCCATGTGTGGGAAAGCAGAGATCCGCAGGACTGTTGTGCCTGTGACTAGGCTGCGAAGGGCAGGTGAAGAGCAGCAAGAGCTTTCAGGGCTGGCACCTTCCTTGTGGGAGAAGGAGCTGGACATTTCCCATTTCGGAAAGAGGCTCTGCAGAGAACAAGCGTGATGACATGTGCAGTCTTTTGGAAAGCAGAGATCCGCAGGGCTGTTGTGCCTGTTACTAGGCTGCCAAGGGCAGGTGAAGAGCAGCAAGAGCTTTCAGGGCTGCCACCTTCGTTGTGGGAGAACGACCTGGGCGTTTCCCATCTCGGAAACAGGCTGTGCCGAGAACAAGCGTGATGACATGTGCAGTCTTTTGGAAAGCAGAGATCAGCAGGGCAGTTGTGCCTGTGAATAGGCTGCGAAGAGCAGCAAGAGCTTTCAGGGCTGGCACCTTCCTTGTGGGATTAGGAGCTAGTTGATTGCCATTTCGGAAACATGCGCTTTCTCACAAAGTGACCATGAACTGTTCCATGTGTGGGAAAGCAGAGATCAGCAGGGCTGTTGTGCCTGTGAATAGGCGGCCAAGGGCAGGTGAAGAGCAGCAAGAGCTTTCAGGGCTGGCACCTTCGTTGTGGGAGAAGGAGCTGGGCGTTTCCCATTACGGAAAGAGGCTCTTTCTCCTATTGGCGCCATGAGCTGTTCCGTGGTTTGTGGGAAAGCAGAGATCCGCAGGGCTGTTGTGCCTGTGACTAGGCTGGCTAGGGCAGGTGAAGAGCAGCAAGAGCTTTCAGTGCTGGCGCCTTCCTTGTGGGAGAAGGAGCTGGATATTTCCCATTTCAGAAACAGGCTCTTTCTCCTATCTGGCATCATGAGCTGTTCCATGTGAACGGAAAGCAGATATCCCTAGTGGTGTTGTGCCTGTGACCAGCCTGCGAAGGGCAGGTGAAGAGCAGCAAGAGCTTTCAGGACTGGCACCTTCCTTGTGGGAGTAGGAGCTGGGCATTTCCCATCTCGGAAACAGGCTCTGCCGAGAACAAGCGTGATGACATGTGCAGTCTTTTGGAAAGCAGAGATCAGCAGGGCAGTTGTCCCTGTGAATAGGCTGCGAAGAGCAGCAAGAGCTTTCAGGGCTGGCACCTTCCTTGAGGGATTAGGAGCTAGTTGATTGCCATTTCGGAAACATGCTCTTTGTCACGAAGTGACCATGAGCTGTTCCATGTGTGGGAAAGCAGAGATCCACAGGACTGTTGTGCCTGTGACTAGGCTGCCAAGGGCCGGTGAAGAGCAGCAAGAGCTTTCAGGGGTGGCACATCGCTTGTGGGAGAAGGAGCTCGGCGTTTCCCATTTCGAGAACTGGCTTTCTCCTATCTGGCACCATGAGCTGTTCCATGTGTCTGAAAGCAGAGATCCCTAGTGCTGTTGTGCCTGTGAATGGACTGCGAAGGGCAGGTGAAGAGCAGCAAGAGCTTTCAGGGCTGGCACCTCCCTTGTGGGAGAAGGAGCTGGGCGTTTCCCATTTCGGAAACAGGCTCTTTCTCCTATCTGGAATCATGAGCTGTTCCATGTGAATGGATAGCAGAGATCCCGAGTGGTGTTGTGCCTGTGACCAGCCTGCGAAGGGCAGCTGAAGAGCAGCAAGAGCTTTCAGGGCTGGCACCTTCCTTGTGGGATTAGGAGCTAGTTGATTGCCATTTCGGAAACATGCTCTTTCTCACAAAGTGACCATGAGCTGTTCCATGTGTGGGAAAGCAGAGATCCACAGGACTGTTGTGCCTGTGACTAGGCTGCGAAGGGCAGGTGAAGAGCAGCAAGAGCTTTCAGGGCTGGCACCTTCCTTGTGGGAGAAGGAGCTGGACATTTCCCATTTCGGAAAGAGGCTCTGCAGAGAACAAGCGTGATGACATGTGCAGTCTTTTGGAAAGCAGAGATCCGCAGGGCTGTTGTGCCTGTGACTAGGCTGCGAAGGGCAGGTGAAGAGCAGCAAGAGCTTTCAGGGCTGGCACCTTCCGTGTGGGAGTAGGAGCTGGGCATTTCCCATCTCGGAAACAGGCTGTGCGGAGAACAAGCGTGATGACATGTGCAGTCTTTTGGAAAGCAGAGATCAGCAGGGCAGTTGTGCCTGTGAATAGGCTGCGAAGGGCAGGTGAAGTGCAGGAAGAGCCTTCAGGGCTGGCACCTTCCTTGTAGGAGAAGGAGCTGAGCGTTTCCCATTTCGGAAAGAGGCTCTTTCTCCTATCTGGCATCATGAGCTGTTCCATGTGAACGGAAAGCAGAGATCCCGAGTGGTGTTGTGCCTGTGACTAGGCTGCCAAGGGCAGGTGAAGAGCAGCAAGAGCTTTCAGGGCTGGCACCTTCCTTGTGGGAGAAGGAGCTGGACATTTCCCATTTCGGAAAGAGGCTCTGAAGAGAATGAGCATCATGAGCTGTTCCATTTGTGGGAAAGCAGAGATCCGCAGGGCTGTTGTGCCTGCGAATAGGCTGCCAAGGGCAGGTGAAGAGCAGCAAGAGCTTTCAGGGCTGGCACCTTCCTTGTGGGAGAAGGAGCTGGACATTTCCCATTTCGGAGAGATGTTCTGCAGAGTACGAGCATCATGAGCTGTTCCATGTGTTGGAAAGCAGAGATCCGTAGTGCTGATGTGCCTGTGAATGGACTGCCAAGGGCAGGTGAAGAGCAGCAAGAGCTTTCAGGGCTGGCACCTTCCTTGCGGGAGAAGGACCTGGGCATTTCCCATCTCGGAAACAGGCTCTGCCGAGAACAAGCGTGATGACATGTGCACTCTTTTGGAAAGCAGAGATCCGCAGGACTGTTGTGCCTGTGACTAGGCTGCGAAGGGCAGGTGAAGAGCAGCAAGAGCTTTCAGGGCTGGCACCTTCGTTGTGGGAGAAGGAGCTGGACATATCCCATCTCTGAAAGAAGCTCTGCAGAGAACAAGCGTGATGACATGTGCAGTCTTTTGGAAAGCAGAGATCCGCAGGGCTGTTGTGCCTGTGACTAGGCTGCCAAGGGCAGGTGAAGAGCAGCAAGAGCTTTCAGGGCTGGCGCCTTCCTTGTGGGAGAAGGAGCTGGGCGTTTCCCATTTCGGAAACAGGGTGTTTCTCCTATCTGGCATCATGAGCTGTTCCATGTGTGGGAAAGCAGAGATCCCTAGTGGTGTTCTGCCTGTGACCAGCCTGCGAAGGGCAGGTGAAGAGCAGCAAGAGCTTTCAGGGCTGGCACCTTCGTTGTGGGAGAAGGACCTGGACTTTTCCCATTTCGGAAAGAGGCTCTGCAGAGAACAAGCGTGATGACATGTGCAGTCTTTTGGAAAGCAGAGATCCGCAGGGCTGTTGTGCCTGTGACTAGGCTGCCAAGGGCAGGTGAAGAGCAGCAAGAGCTTTCATGGCTGGCACCTTCGTTGTGGGAGAAGGACCTGGGCGTTTCCCATTACGGAAAGAGGCTCTTTCTCCTATTGGCACCATGAGCTGTTCCGTGGTTTGTGGGAAAGCAGAGATCCGCAGGACTGTTGTGCCTGTGACTAGGCTGCGAAGGGCAGGTGAAGAGCAGCAAGAGCTTTCAGGGCTGGCACCTTCCTTGTGGGAGTAGGAGCTGGGCATTTCCCATCGCGGAAACAGGCTGTGCCGAGAACAAGCGTCATGACATGTGCAGTCTTTTGGAAAGCAGAGATCCGCAGGGCTGTTGTGCCTGTGACTAGGCTGCCAAGGGCAGGTGAAGAGCAGCAAGAGCTTTCAGAGCTGGCACCTTCCTTGTGGGAGAAGGAGCTGGGCATTTCCCATTTCGGAAAGAGGCTCTGCAGAGAACGAGCATCATGAGCTGTTCCATGTGTTGGAAAGCAGAGATCCGCAGGGTTGTTGTGCCTGTGAATAGGCGGCCAAGGGCAGGTGAAGAGCAGCAAGACCTTTCAGGGCTGGCGCCTTCCTTGTGGGAGATGGAGCTGGGCGTTTCCCATTTCGAAACAGGCTCTTTCTCCTATCTGGCATCATGAGCTCTTCCATGTGAACGGAAAGCAGAGATTCGCACGGCTGTTGTGCCTGTGACTAGGCTGCGAAGGGCAGGTGAAGAGCAGCAAGAGCTTTCAGGGCTGGCACCTCCCTTGTGGGAGAAGGAGCTGGGCATTTCCCATCTCGGAAACCGGCTCTTTCTCCTATCTGGCACCATGCGCTGTTCCATGTGTGGGAAAGCAGAGATCCCTAGTGCTGTTGTGCCTGTGAATGGACTGTGAAGGGCAGGTGAAGAGCAGCAAGAGCTTTCAGGGCTGGCACCTTCGTTGTGGGAGAAGGAGCTGGACATTTCCCATCTCGGAAACAGGCTGTGCGGAGAACAAGCGTGATGACATGTGCAGTCTTTTGGAAAGCAGAGATCAGCAGGGCAGTTGTGCCTGTGACTAGGCTGCGAAGGGCAGGTGAAGAGCAGCAAGAGCTTTCAGGGCTGGCACCTTCGTTGTGGGAGAAGGAGCTGGATATTTCCCATTTCGGAAAGAGGCTCTGCAGAGAACGAGCATCATGAGCTGTTCCATGTTTTGGAAAGCAGAGATCCCGAGTGGTGTTGTGCCTGTGACCAGCCTGCGAAGGGCAGGTGAAGAGCAGCAAGAGCTTTCAGGGCTGGCACCTTCGTTGTGGGAGAAGGACCTGGGCGTTCCCTTTACGGAAAGAGGCTCTTTCTCCTATTGGGCACCATGAGCTGTTCCGTGGTTTGCGGGAAAGCAGAGATCCACAGGACTGTTGTGTCTGTGAATAGGCTGCCAAGGGCAGGTGAAGAGCAGCAAGAGCTTTCAGGGCTGGCACCTTCCGTGTGGGAGTAGGAGCTGGGCATTTCCCATCTCGGAAACAGGCTGTGCGGAGAACAAGCGTGATGACATGTGCAGTCTTTTGGAAAGGAGAGATCCGCAGCGCTGTTGTGCCTGTGACTAGGCTGCCAAGGGCAGGTGAAGAGCAGCAAGAGCTTTCAGGGCTGGCACCTTCCTTGTGGGAGAAGGAGCTGGGCGTTTCCCATTTCAAGAACTGGCTTTCTCCTATCTGGCGCCATGAGCTGTTCCATGTGTGGGAAAGCAGAGATCCCTAGTGCTGTTGTGCCTGTGAATGGACTGCGAAGGGCAGGTGAAGAGCAGCAAGAGCTTTCAGGGCTGGGACCTTCCTTGAGGGATTAGGAGCTTGTTGATTGCCATTTCGGAAACATGCTCTTTCTCACAAAGTGACCATGAGCTGTTCCATGTGTGAGAAAGCAGAGATCCACAGGACTGTTGTGCCTGTGAATAGGCTGGCAAGGGCAGGTGATGAGCAGCAAGAGCTTTCAGGGCTGGCACCTCCCTTGTGGGAGAAGGACCTCGGCGTTTCCCATTACGGAAAGAGGCTCTTTCTCCTATGGGGCACCATGAGCTGTTCCGTGGTTTCTGGGAAAGCAGAGATCCGCAGGACTGTTGTGCCTGTGAATAGGCTGCCAAGGGCAGGTGAAAAGAAGCAAGAGCTTTCAGGGCTGGCACCTTCCTTGTGGGAGTAGGAGCTGGGCATTTCCCATCTCGGAAACAGGCTGTGCCGAGAACAAGCGTGATGACATGTGCAGTCTTTTGGAAAGGAGAGATCCGCAGGGCTGTTGTGCCTGTGAATAGGCTGCCAAGGGCAGGTGAAGAGCAGCAAGAGCTTTCAGGGCTGGGACCTTCCTTGAGGGATTAGGAGCTTGTTGATTGCCATTTCGGAAACATGCTCTTTCTCACAAAGTGACCATGAGCTGTTCCATGTGTGAGAAAGCAGAGATCCACAGGACTGTTGTGCCTGTGAATAGGCTGCCAAGGGCAGGTGAAGAGCAGCAAGAGCTTTCATGGCTGGCACCTTCCTTGTTGGAGAAGGACCTCGGCGTTTCCCATTACGGAAAGAGGCTCTTTCTCCTATGGGGCACCATGAGCTGTTCCGTGGTTTCTGGGAAAGCAGAGATCCGCAGGACTGTTGTGCCTGTGAATAGGCTGCCAAGGGCAGGTGAAGAGCAGCAAGAGCTTTCAGGACTGGCACCTTCATTGTGGGAATAGGACCTGGCCGTTTCCCATTACGGAAAGAGGCTCTTTCTCCTATTGGACACCGTGAGCTGTTCCGTGGTTTGTGGGAAAGCAGAGATGCGCAGGACTTTTGTGCCTGTGAATAGGCTGCCAAGGGCAGGTGAAGAGCAGCAAGAGCTTTCAGGGCTGGCACCTTCCTTGTGGGAGAAGGAGCTGGATATTTCCCATTTCTGAAAGAGGCTCTGCAGAGAACGAGCATCATGAGCTCTTCCATTTGTTGGAAAGCAGAGATCCACAGGGCTGTTGTGCCTGCGAATAGGCTGCCAAGGGCAGGTGAAGAGCAGCAAGAGCTTTCAGGACTGGCACCTTCCTTGTGGGAGAAGGAGCTGGGAGTTTCCCATTTCGGAAAGAGGCTCTTTCTCCTATCTGGCATCATGAGCTGTTCCATGTGAATGGACAGCAGAGATCCCGAGTGGTGTTGTGCCTGTGACTAGGTTGCGAAGGGCAGGTGAAGAGCAGCAAGAGCTTTCAGGGCTGGCACCTTCCGTGTGGGAGTAGGAGCTGGGCATTTCCCATCTCGGAAACAGGCTCTGCCGAGAACAAGCGTGATGACATGTGCAGTCTTTTGGAAAGCAGAGATCAGCAGGGCAGTTGTGCCTGTGAATAGGCTGCGAAGGGCAGGTGAAGTGCAGGAAGAGCTTTCAGGGCTGGGACCTTCCTTGAGGGATTAGGAGCTTGTTGATTGCCATTTCGGAAACATGCTCTTTCTCACAAAGTGACCAGGAGCTGTTCCATGTGTGGGAAAGCAGAGATCCACAGGACTGTTGTGCCTGTGAATAGGCTGCCAAGGGCAGGTGAAGAGCAGCAAGAGCTTTCATGGCTGGCACCTTCCTTGTTGGAGAAGGACCTCGGCGTTTCCCATTACGGAAAGAGGCTCTTTCTCCTATGGGGCACCATGAGCTGTTCCGTGGTTTCTGGGAAAGCAGAGATCCGCAGGACTGTTGTGCCTGTGAATAGGCTGCCAAGGGCAGGTGAAGAGCAGCAAGAGCTTTCAGGGCTGGCACCTTCCGTGTGGGAGAAGAAGCTGGACATTTCCCATCTCGGAAAGAGGCTCTTTCTCCTATTGGACACCGTGAGCTGTTCCGTGGTTTGTGGGAAAGCAGAGATGCGCAGGACTTTTGTGCCTGTGAATAGGCTGCCAAGGGCAGGTGAAGAGCAGCAAGAGCTTTCAGGGCTGGCACCTTCCTTGTGGGAGAAGGAGCTGGATATTTCCCATTTCTGAAAGAGGCTCTGCAGAGAACGAGCATCATGAGCTCTTCCATTTGTTGGAAAGCAGAGATCCGCAGGGCTGTTGTGCCTGTGAATAGGCTGCCAAGGGCAGGTGAAGAGCAGCAAGAGCTTTCAGGGCTGGCACCTCCCTTGTGGGAGAAGGAGCTGGGCATTTCCCATTTCGGAAAGAGGCTCTTTCTCCTATCTGGCATCATGAGGTGTTCCATGTGAACGGAAAGCAGAGATCCGCAGGGCTGTTGTGCCTGTGACTAGGCTGCGAAGGGCAGGTGAAGAGCAGCAAGAGCTTTCAGGGCTGGCACCTCCCTTGTGGGAGAAGGAGCTGGGCATTTCCCTTTTCGGAAACAGGCTCTTTCTCCTATCTGGCATCATGAGCTGTTCCATGTGAATGGAAAGCAGAGATCCCGAGTGGTGTTGTGCCTGTGACCAGCCTGCGAAGGGCAGGTGAAGAGCAGCAAGAGCTTTCAGGGCTGGTACCTTCCTTGTGGGATTAGGAGCTGGGCATTTCCCTTTTCGGAAAGAGGCTCTTTCTCCTATCTGGCACCATGAGCTGTTCCGTGGTTTGTGGGAAAGCAGAGATCCACAGGACTGTTGTGTCTGTGAATAGGCTGCCAAGGGCAGGTGAAGAGCAGCAAGAGCTTTCAGGGCTGGCACCTTCCTTGTGGGAGAAGGAGCTGGATATTTCCCATTTCTGAAAGAGGCTCTGCAGAGAACGAGCATCATGAGCTCTTCCATGTGTTGGAAAGCAGAGATCCGCAGGGCTGTTGTGCCTGTGAATAGGCTGCCAAGGACAGGTGAAGAGCAGCAAGAGATTTCAGGGCTGGCACCTTCCGTGTGGGAGTAGGAGCTGGGCATTTCCCATCTCGGAAACAGGCTGTGCGGAGAACAAGCGTGATGACATGTGCAGTCTTTTGGAAAGCAGAGATCAGCAGGGCAGTTGTGCCTGTGAATAGGCTGCGAAGGGCAGGTGAAGTGCAGGAAGAGCCTTCAGGGCTGGCACCTTCCTTGTGGGATTAGGAGCCAGTTGATTGCCATTTCGGAAACATGCTCTTTCTCACAAAATGACCATGAGCTGTTCCATGTGTAGGAAAGCAGAGATCCTCAGGTCTGTTGTGCCTGTGTATAGGCGGCCAAGGGCAGGTGAAGAGCAGCAAGAGCTTTCAGGGCTGGCACCTTCCTTGTGGGAGAAGGAGCTGGGCGTTTCCCATTTCGGAAAGAGACTCTTTCTCACAACGCGCACCATGAGCTGTTCCATGTGTTGGAAAGCAGAGATCCCTAGTGGTGTTGTGCCTGCGAATAGGCTGCCAAGGGCAGGTGAAGAGCAGCAAGAGCTTTCAGGACTGGCACCTTCCTTGTGGGAGAAGGAGCTGGGAGTTTCCCATTTCGGAAAGAGGCTCTTTCTCCTATCTGGCATCATGAGCTGTTCCATGTGAATGGACAGCAGAGATCCCGAGTGGTGTTGTGCCTGTGACTAGGTTGCGAAGGGCAGGTGAAGAGCAGCAAGAGCTTTCAGGGCTGGCACCTTCCGTGTGGGAGTAGGAGCTGGGCATTTCCCATCTCGGAAACAGGCTCTGCCGAGAACAAGCGTGATGACATGTGCAGTCTTTTGGAAAGCAGAGATCAGCAGGGCAGTTGTGCCTGTGAATAGGCTGCGAAGGGCAGGTGAAGTGCAGGAAGAGCTTTCAGGGCTGGGACCTTCCTTGAGGGATTAGGAGCTTGTTGATTGCCATTTCGGAAACATGCTCTTTCTCACAAAGTGACCAGGAGCTGTTCCATGTGTGGGAAAGCAGAGATCCACAGGACTGTTGTGCCTGTGAATAGGCTGCCAAGGGCAGGTGAAGAGCAGCAAGAGCTTTCATGGCTGGCACCTTCCTTGTTGGAGAAGGACCTCGGCGTTTCCCATTACGGAAAGAGGCTCTTTCTCCTATGGGGCACCATGAGCTGTTCCGTGGTTTCTGGGAAAGCAGAGATCCGCAGGACTGTTGTGCCTGTGAATAGGCTGCCAAGGGCAGGTGAAGAGCAGCAAGAGCTTTCAGGGCTGGCACCTTCCTTGTGGGAGAAGGAGCTGGATATTTCCCATTTCTGAAAGAGGCTCTGCAGAGAACGAGCATCATGAGCTCTTCCATTTGTTGGAAAGCAGAGATCCGCAGGGCTGTTGTGCCTGTGAATAGGCTGCCAAGGGCAGGTGAAGAGCAGCAAGAGCTTTCAGGGCTGGCACCTCCCTTGTGGGAGAAGGAGCTGGGCATTTCCCATCTCGGAAAGAGGCTCTTTCTCCTATCTGGCATCATGAGGTGTTCCATGTGAACGGAAAGCAGAGATCCGCAGGGCTGTTGTGCCTGTGACTAGGCTGCGAAGGGCAGGTGAAGAGCAGCAAGAGCTTTCAGGGCTGGCACCTCCCTTGTGGGAGAAGGAGCTGGGCATTTCCCTTTTCGGAAACAGGCTCTTTCTCCTATCTGGCATCATGAGCTGTTCCATGTGAATGGAAAGCAGAGATCCCTAGTGGTGTTGTGCCTGTGAATGGACTGCGAAAGGCAGGTGAAGAGCAGCAAGAGCTTTCAGGGCTGCACCTTCCTTGTGGGATTAGGACCTGGGCGTTTCCCATTAGGGAAAGAGGCTCTTTCTCCTATTGGCACCATGAGCTGTTCCGTGGTTTGTGGGAAAGCAGAGATCCGCAGGACTGTTGTGCCTGTGACTAGGCTGCGAAGGGCAGGTGAAGAGCAGCAAGAGCTTTCAGGGCTGGCACCTTCGTTGTGGGAGAAGGAGCTGGGCGTTTCCCATTTCGGAAACAGGCTCTGCAGAGAACAAGCGTGATGACATGTGCAGTCTTTTGGAAAGCAGAGATCCGCAGGGCTGTTGTGCCTGTGAATAGGCTGCAAAGAGCAGCAAGAGCTTTCAGGGCTGGCACCTTCCTTGAGGGATTAGGAGCTAGTTGATTGCCATTTCGGAAACATGCTCTTTCTCACAAAGTGACCATGAGCTGTTCCATGTGTGGGAAAGCAGAGATCCACAGGACTGTTGTGCCTGTGACTAGGCTGCGAAGGGCAGGTGAAGAGCAGTAAGAGCTTTCAGGGCTGGCACCTCCCTTGTGGGAGAAGGAGCTGGGCATTTCCCATTTCGGAAAGAGGCTCTTTCTCCTATCTGGCATCATGAGGTGTTCCATGTGAACGGAAAGCAGAGATCCGCAGGGCTGTTGTGCCTGTGACTAGGCTGCGAAGGGCAGGTGAAGAGCAGCAAGAGCTTTCAGGGCTGGCACCTCCCTTGTGGGAGAAGGAGCTGGGCATTTCCCTTTTCGGAAACAGGCTCTTTCTCCTATCTGGCATCATGAGCTGTTCCATGTGAATGGAAAGCAGAGATCCCGAGTGGTGTTGTGCCTGTGACCAGCCTGCGAAGGGCAGGTGAAGAGCAGCAAGAGCTTTCAGGGCTGGTACCTTCCTTGTGGGATTAGGAGCTGGGCATTTCCCTTTTCGGAAAGAGGCTCTTTCTCCTATCTGGCACCATGAGCTGTTCCGTGGTTTGTGGGAAAGCAGAGATCCACAGGACTGTTGTGTCTGTGAATAGGCTGCCAAGGGCAGGTGAAGAGCAGCAAGAGCTTTCAGGGCTGGCACCTTCCTTGTGGGAGAAGGAGCTGGATATTTCCCATTTCTGAAAGAGGCTCTGCAGAGAACGAGCATCATGAGCTCTTCCATGTGTTGGAAAGCAGAGATCCGCAGGGCTGTTGTGCCTGTGAATAGGCTGCCAAGGACAGGTGAAGAGCAGCAAGAGATTTCAGGGCTGGCACCTTCCGTGTGGGAGTAGGAGCTGGGCATTTCCCATCTCGGAAACAGGCTGTGCGGAGAACAAGCGTGATGACATGTGCAGTCTTTTGGAAAGCAGAGATCAGCAGGGCAGTTGTGCCTGTGAATAGGCTGCGAAGGGCAGGTGAAGTGCAGGAAGAGCCTTCAGGGCTGGCACCTTCCTTGTGGGATTAGGAGCCAGTTGATTGCCATTTCGGAAACATGCTCTTTCTCACAAAATGACCATGAGCTGTTCCATGTGTAGGAAAGCAGAGATCCTCAGGTCTGTTGTGCCTGTGTATAGGCGGCCAAGGGCAGGTGAAGAGCAGCAAGAGCTTTCAGGGCTGGCACCTTCCTTGTGGGAGAAGGAGCTGGGCGTTTCCCATTTCGGAAAGAGACTCTTTCTCACAACGCGCACCATGAGCTGTTCCATGTGTTGGAAAGCAGAGATCCCTAGTGGTGTTGTGCCTGCGAATAGGCTGCCAAGGGCAGGTGAAGAGCAGCAAGAGCTTTCAGGACTGGCACCTTCCTTGTGGGAGAAGGAGCTGGGAGTTTCCCATTTCGGAAAGAGGCTCTTTCTCCTATCTGGCATCATGAGCTGTTCCATGTGAATGGACAGCAGAGATCCCGAGTGGTGTTGTGCCTGTGACTAGGTTGCGAAGGGCAGGTGAAGAGCAGCAAGAGCTTTCAGGGCTGGCACCTTCCGTGTGGGAGTAGGAGCTGGGCATTTCCCATCTCGGAAACAGGCTCTGCCGAGAACAAGCGTGATGACATGTGCAGTCTTTTGGAAAGCAGAGATCAGCAGGGCAGTTGTGCCTGTGAATAGGCTGCGAAGGGCAGGTGAAGTGCAGGAAGAGCTTTCAGGGCTGGGACCTTCCTTGAGGGATTAGGAGCTTGTTGATTGCCATTTCGGAAACATGCTCTTTCTCACAAAGTGACCAGGAGCTGTTCCATGTGTGGGAAAGCAGAGATCCACAGGACTGTTGTGCCTGTGAATAGGCTGCCAAGGGCAGGTGAAGAGCAGCAAGAGCTTTCATGGCTGGCACCTTCCTTGTTGGAGAAGGACCTCGGCGTTTCCCATTACGGAAAGAGGCTCTTTCTCCTATGGGGCACCATGAGCTGTTCCGTGGTTTCTGGGAAAGCAGAGATCCGCAGGACTGTTGTGCCTGTGAATAGGCTGCCAAGGGCAGGTGAAGAGCAGCAAGAGCTTTCAGGGCTGGCACCTTCCTTGTGGGAGAAGGAGCTGGATATTTCCCATTTCTGAAAGAGGCTCTGCAGAGAACGAGCATCATGAGCTCTTCCATTTGTTGGAAAGCAGAGATCCGCAGGGCTGTTGTGCCTGTGAATAGGCTGCCAAGGGCAGGTGAAGAGCAGCAAGAGCTTTCAGGGCTGGCACCTCCCTTGTGGGAGAAGGAGCTGGGCATTTCCCATCTCGGAAAGAGGCTCTTTCTCCTATCTGGCATCATGAGGTGTTCCATGTGAACGGAAAGCAGAGATCCGCAGGGCTGTTGTGCCTGTGACTAGGCTGCGAAGGGCAGGTGAAGAGCAGCAAGAGCTTTCAGGGCTGGCACCTCCCTTGTGGGAGAAGGAGCTGGGCATTTCCCTTTTCGGAAACAGGCTCTTTCTCCTATCTGGCATCATGAGCTGTTCCATGTGAATGGAAAGCAGAGATCCCTAGTGGTGTTGTGCCTGTGAATGGACTGCGAAAGGCAGGTGAAGAGCAGCAAGAGCTTTCAGGGCTGCACCTTCCTTGTGGGATTAGGACCTGGGCGTTTCCCATTAGGGAAAGAGGCTCTTTCTCCTATTGGCACCATGAGCTGTTCCGTGGTTTGTGGGAAAGCAGAGATCCGCAGGACTGTTGTGCCTGTGACTAGGCTGCGAAGGGCAGGTGAAGAGCAGCAAGAGCTTTCAGGGCTGGCACCTTCGTTGTGGGAGAAGGAGCTGGGCGTTTCCCATTTCGGAAACAGGCTCTGCAGAGAACAAGCGTGATGACATGTGCAGTCTTTTGGAAAGCAGAGATCCGCAGGGCTGTTGTGCCTGTGAATAGGCTGCAAAGAGCAGCAAGAGCTTTCAGGGCTGGCACCTTCCTTGAGGGATTAGGAGCTAGTTGATTGCCATTTCGGAAACATGCTCTTTCTCACAAAGTGACCATGAGCTGTTCCATGTGTGGGAAAGCAGAGATCCACAGGACTGTTGTGCCTGTGACTAGGCTGCGAAGGGCAGGTGAAGAGCAGTAAGAGCTTTCAGGGCTGGCACCTCCCTTGTGGGAGAAGGAGCTGCGCGTTTCCCATTTCGGAAAGAGGCTCTTTCTCCTATCTGGCACCATGAGCTGTTCCATGTGTGGGAAAGCAGAGATCCCGAGTGGTGTTGTGCCTGTGACCAGCCTGCGAAGGGCAGGTGAAGAGCAGCAAGAGCTTTCAGGGCTGCCACCTTCCTTGTGGGAGAAGGAGCTGGACATTTCCCATCTCGGAAACAGGCTCTGCCGAGAACAAGCGTGATGACATGTGCAGTCTTTTGGAAAGCAGAGATCAGCAGGGCAGTTGTGCCTGTGAATAGGCTGCGAAGAGCAGCAAGAGCTTTCAGGGCTGGCACCTTCCTTGAGGGATTAGGAGCTAGTTGATTGCCATTTCGGAAACATGCGCTTTCTCACAAAGTGACCATGAGCTGTTCCATGTGTGGGAAAGCAGAGATCCACAGGACTGTTGTGCCTGTGACTAGGCTGCCAAGGGCAGGTGAAGAGCAGCAAGAGCTTTCAGGGCTGGCACCTTCGTTGTGGGATTAGGAGCTAGTTGATTGCCATTTCGGAAACATGCGCTTTCTCACAAAGTGACCATGAGCTTTTCCATGTGTGGGAAAGCAGAGATCAGCAGGGCTGTTGTGCCTGTGAATAGGCGGCCAAGGGCAGGTGAAGAGCAGCAAGAGCTTTCAGGGCTGGCACCTTCCTTGTGGGAGAAGGAGCTGGGAGTTTCCCATTTCGGAAAGAGGCTCTTTCTCCTATCTGGCATCATGAGCTGTTCCATGTGAATGGACAGCAGAGATCCCGAGTGGTGTTGTGCCTGTGACTAGGTTGCGAAGGGCAGGTGAAGAGCAGCAAGAGCTTTCAGGGCTGGCACCTTCCGTGTGGGAGTAGGAGCTGGGCATTTCCCATTTCGGAAACAGGCTGTGCCGAGAACAAGCGTGATGACATGTGCAGTCTTTTGGAAAGCAGAGATCAGCAGGGCAGTTGTGCCTGTGAATAGGCTGCGAAGAGCAGCAAGAGCTTTCAGGGCTGGCACCTTCCTTGTGGGATTAGGAGCTAGTTGATTGCCATTTCGGAAACATGCTCTTTCTCACAGAGTGACCATGAACTGTTCCATGTGTGGGAAAGCAGAGATCCACAGGGCTGTTGTGCCTGTGACTAGGCTGCGAAGGGCAGGTGAAGAGCAGCAAGAGCTTTCAGGGCTGGCACCTTCGTTGTGGGAGAAGGAGCTGGATATTTCCCATTTCGGAAAGAGGCTCTGCAGAGAACGAGCATCATGAGCTGTTCCATGTTTTGGAAAGCAGAGATCCCGAGTGGTGTTGTGCCTGTGACCAGCCTGCGAAGGGCAGGTGAAGAGCAGCAAGAGCTTTCAGGGCTGGCACCTTCCTTGTGGGATTAGGAGCTGGGCATTTCCCTTTACGGAAAGAGGCTCTTTCTCCTATTGGGCACCATGAGCTGTTCCGTGGTTTGCGGGAAAGCAGAGATCCACAGGACTGTTGTGTCTGTGAATAGGCTGCCAAGGGCAGGTGAAGAGCAGCAAGAGCTTTCAGGGCTGGCACCTTCCTTGTGGGAGAAGGAGCTGGGCGTTTCCCATTTCAAGAACTGGCTTTCTCCTATCTAGCGCCATGAGCTGTTCCATGTGTGGGAAAGCAGAGATCCCTAGTGCTGTTGTGCCTGTGAATGGTCTGCGATGGGCAGGTGAAGAGCAGCAAGAGCTTTCAGGGCTGGGACCTTCCTTGAGGGATTAGGAGCTTGTTGATTGCCATTTCGGAAACATGCTCTTTCTCACAAAGTGACCATGAGCTGTTCCATGTGTGAGAAAGCAGAGATCCACAGGACTGTTGTGCCTGTGAATAGGCTGCCAAGGGCAGGTGATGAGCAGCAAGAGCTTTCAGGGCTGGCACCATCCTTGTGGGAGAAGGACCTCGGCGTTTCCCATTACGGAAAGAGGCTCTTTCTCCTATGGGGCACCATGAGCTGTTCCGTGGTTTCTGGGAAAGCAGAGATCCGCAGGACTGTTGTGCCTGTGAATAGGCTGCCAAGGGCAGGTGAAAAGAAGCAAGAGCTTTCAGGGCTGGCACCTTCCTTGTGGGAGTAGGAGCTGGGCATTTCCCATCTCGGAAACAGGCTGTGCCGAGAACAAGCGTGATGACATGTGCAGTCTTTTGGAAAGGAGAGATCCGCAGGGCTGTTGTGCCTGTGAATAGGCTGCCAAGGGCAGGTGAACAGCAGCAAGAGCTTTCAGGGGTTGAACCTTCCTTGTGGGAGAAGGAGCTGGATATTTCCCATTTCTGAAAGAGTCTCTGCAGAGAACGAGCATCATGAGCTCTTCCATGTGTTGGAAAGCAGAGATCCGCAGGGCTGTTGTGCCTGTGAATAGGCTGCCAAGGACAGGTGAAGAGCAGCAAGAGCTTTCAGGGCTGGCACCTTCCTTGTGGGAGAAGGAGCTGGACATTTCCCATTTCGGAAAGAGGCTCTGCAGAGAACGAGCATCATGAGCTGTTCCATGTGTTGGAAAGCAGATATCCGCAGGGCTGTTGTGCCTGTGAATAGGCGGCCAAGGGCAGGTGAAGAGCAGCAAGAACTTTCAGGGCTGGCACCTTCCTTGTGGGAGAAGGACCTCGGCGTTTCCCATTACGGAAAGAGGCTCTTTCTCCTATGGGGCACCATGAGCTGTTCCGTGGTTTCTGGGAAAGCAGAGATCCGCAGGACTGTTATGCCTGTGAATAGGCTGCCAAGGGCAGGTGAAGAGCAGCAAGAGCTTTCAGGGCTGGCACCTTCCGAGTGGGAGAAGAAGCTGGACATTTCCCATCTCGGAAAGAGGCTCTTTCTCCTATCTGGCACAATGAGCTGTTCCATGTGTGGGAAAGCAGAGATCCCTAGTATCGTTGTGCCTGTGAATGGATGCGAAGGGCAGGTGAAGAGCAGCAAGAGCTTTCAGGGCTGGCACCTTCATTGTGGGAGAAGGACCTGGCCGTTTCCCATTACGGAAAGAGGCTCTTTCTCCTATTGGACACCGTGAGCTGTTCCGTGGTTTGTGGGAAAGCAGAGATCCGCAGGACTTTTGTGCCTGTGAATAGGCTGCCAAGGGCAGGTGAAGAGCAGCAAGAGCTTTCAGGGCTGGCACCTTCATTGTGGGAGAAGGACCTGGCCGTTTCCCATTACGGAAAGAGGCTCTTTCTCCTATTGGACACCGTGAGCTGTTCCGTGGTTTGTGGGAAAGCAGAGATGCGCAGGACTTTTGTGCCTGTGAATAGGCTGCCAAGGGCAGGTGAAGAGCAGCAAGAGATTTCAGGGCTGGCACCTTCCTTGTGGGAGAAGGAGCTGGATATTTCCCATTTCTGAAAGAGGCTCTGCAGAGAACGAGCATCATGAGCTCTTCCATTTGTTGGAAAGCAGAGATCCGCAGGGCTGTTGTGCCTGTGAATAGGCTGCCAAGGGCAGGTGAAGAGCAGCAAGAGCTTTCAGGGCTGGCACCTTCCTTGTGGGAGAAGGAGCTGGGCATTTCCCATCTCGGAAACAGGCTGTGCCGAGAACAAGCGTGATGACATGTGCAGTCTTTTGGAAAGCAGAGATCAGCAGGGCAGTTGTGCCTGTGAATAGGCTGCGAAGAGCAGCAAGAGCTTTCAGGGCTGGCACCTTCCTTGAGGGATTAGGAGCTGGATATTTCCCATTTCTGAAAGAGGCTCTGCAGAGAACGAGCATCATGAGCTCTTCCATTTGTTGGAAAGCAGAGATCCGCAGGGCTGTTGTGCCTGTGAATAGGCTGCCAAGGGCAGGTGAAGAGCAGCAAGAGCTTTCAGGGCTGGCACCTTCCTTGTGGGAGAAGGAGCTGGGCATTTCCCATCTCGGAAACAGGCTGTGCCGAGAACAAGCGTGATGACATGTGCAGTCTTTTGGAAAGCAGAGACCAGCAGGGCAGTTGTGCCTGTGAATAGGCTGCGAAGAGCAGCAAGAGCTTTCAGGGCTGGCACCTTCCTTGTGGGAGAAGGAGCTGGATATTTCCCATTTCTGAAAGAGGCTCTGCAGAGAACGAGCATCATGAGCTCTTCCATGTGTGGGAAAGCAGAGATCAGCAGGGCTGTTGTGCCTGTGACTAGGCTGCCAAGGGCAGGTGAAGAGCAGCAAGAGCTTTCAGGGCTGGCCCCTTCCTTGTTGGAGAAGGAGCTGGACATTTCCCATTTCGGAAAGAGGCTCTGCAGAGTACGAGCATCATGAGGTGTTCCATGTGTTGGAAAGCACAGATCCGCAGGGCTGTTGTGCCTGTGACTAGGCTGCCAAGGGCAGGTGAAGAGCAGCAAGAGCTTTCAGGGCTGGCACCTTCCTTGTGGGAGAAGGACCTGCGCGTTTCCCATCTCGGAAACAGGCTGTGCCGAGAACAAGCGTGATGACATGTGCAGTCTTTTGGAAAGCAGAGATCCGCAGGGCTGTTGTGCCTGTGAATAGGCTGCCAAGGGCAGGTGAAGAGCAGCAAGAGCTTTCAGGGCTGGCGCCTTCCTTGTGGGAGAAGGAGCTGGGCGTTTCCCATTTCGGAAACAGGCTCTTTCTCCTATTGGCGCCATGAGCTGTTCCGTGGTTTGTGGGAAAGCAGAGATCCGCAGGACTGTTGTGCCTGTGAATAGGCTGCCAAGGGCAGGTGAAGAGCAGCAAGAGCTTTCAGGGCTGGCACCTCCCTTGTGGGAGAAGGAGCTGGGCGTTTCCCTTTTCGAGAACTGGCTTTCTCCTATCTGGCACCATGAGCTGTTCCATATGAATGGAAAGCAGAGATCCCGAGTGGTGTTGTGCCTGTGACCAGCCTGCGAAGGGCAGGTGAAGAGCAGCAAGAGCTTTCAGGGCTGGCACCTTCCTTGTGAGAGAAGGAGCTGGACATTTCCCATTTCGGAAAGAGGCTCTGCAGAGAACGAGCATCATGAGCTGTTCCATGTGTTGGAAAGCAGATATCCGCAGGGCTGTTGTGCCTGTGAATAGGCGGCCAAGGGCAGGTGAAGAGCAGCAAGAGCTTTCAGGGCTGGCACCTTCCTTGTGGGAGTAGGAGGTGGGCATTTCCCATCTCGGAAACAGGCTGTGCGGAGAACAAGCGTGATGACATGTGCAGTCTTTTGGAAAGCAGGGATCAGCAGGGCAGTTGTGCCTGTGAATAGGCTGCGAAGAGCAACAAGAGCTTTCAGGGCTGGCACCTTCCTTGTGGGAGAAGGAGCTGGACATTTCCCATTTCGGAAAGAGGCTCTGCAGAGAACAAGCGTGATGACATGTGCAGTCTTTTGGAAAGCAGAGATCCGCAGGGCTGTTGTGCCTGTGACTAGGCTGCCAAGGGCAGGTGAAGAGCAGCAAGAGCTTTCAGGGCTGGCACCTTCCTTGTGGGAGAAGGAGCTGGGCATTTCCCATCTCGGAAACAGGCTCTGCCGAGAACAAGCGTGATGACATGTGCAGTCTTTTGGAAAGAACAGATCAGCAGGGCAGTTGTGCCTGTGAATAGGCTACGAAGAGCAGCAAGAGCTTTCAGGGCTGGCACCTTCCTTGTGGGATTAGGAGCCAGTTGATTGCCATTTCGAAAACATGCTCTTTGTCACAAAGTGACCATGAGCTGTTCCATGTGTGGGAAAGCAGAGATCCACAGGGCTTTTCTGCCTGTGAATAGGTTGCCAAGGGCAGGTGAAGAGCAGCAAGAGCTTTCAGGGCTGGCACCTTCCTTGTGGGAGAAGGAGCTGGACATTTCCCATTTCGGAAAGAGGCTCTCTCTCACAACGCGCACCATGAGCTGTTCCATGTGTGAAAAAGCAGAGATCCACAGGGCTGTTGTGCCTGTGACTAGGCTGCCAAGGGCAGGTGAAGAGCAGCAAGAGCTTTCAGGGCTGGCACCTTCCTTGTGGGAGAAGGAGCTGGATATTTCCCATTTCGGAAAGAGGCTCTGCAGAGTACGAGCACCATGAGCTGTTCCATGTGTTGGAAAGCAGAGATCCGCAGGGCTGTTGTGCCTGTGAATAGGTTGCCAAGGGCAGGTGAAGAGCAGCAAGAGCTTTCAGGGCTGGCACCTTCCTTGTGGGAGAAGGACCTGGGCATTTCGCATTTCGGAAAGAGGCTCTTTCTCACAACGCGCACCATGAGCTGTTCCATGTGTGGAAAAGCAGAGATCCACAGGGCTGTTGTGCCTGTGACTAGGCTGCCAAGGGCAGGTGAAGAGCAGAAAGAGCTTTCAGGGCTGGCACCTTCCTTGTGGGAGAAGGAGCTGGATATTTCCCATTTCGGAAAGAGGCTCTGCAGAGAACGAGCATCATGAGATGTTCCATGTGTTGGAAAGCAGAGTTCCGCAGGGCTGTTGTGCCTGTGAATAGGCTCCCAAGGGCAAGTAAAGAGCAGCAAGAGCTTTCAGGGCTGGCACCTTCCTTGTGGGAGAAGGAGCTGGACATTTCGCATTTCGGAAACAGGCTCTGCCGAGAACAGGTGTGACGACATATGCAGTCTTTTGGAAAGCAGAGATCCGCAGGGCAGTTGTGCCTGTGAATACGCTGCGAAGAGCAGCAAGAGCTTTCAGGGCTGGCACCTTCCTTGTGGGATTAGGAGCCAGTTGATTGCCATTTCGGAAACATGCTCTTTGTCACAAAGTGACCATGAGCTGTTCCATGTGTGGGAAAGCAGAGATCCACAAGGCTGTTGTGCCTGTGACTAGGCTGCCAAGGGCAGGTGAAGAGCAGCAAGAGCTTTCAGGGCTGGCCCCTTCCTTGTGGGAGAAGGAGCTGGACATTTCCCATTTCGGAAAGAGGCTCTGCAGAGTACGAGCATCATGAGCTGTTCCATGTGTTGGAAAGCAGAGATCCGTAGTGCTGTTGTGCCTGTGAATGGACTGCCAAGGGCAGGTGAAGAGCAGCAAGAGCTTTCAGGGCTGGCACCTTCCTTGTGGGAGAAGGAGCTGGGCATTTCCCATCTCGGAAACAGGCTCTGCCGAGAACAAGCATGATGACATGTGCAGTCTTTTGGAAAGCAGAGATCCGCAGGGCTGTTGTGCCTGTGAATAGGTTGCCAAGGGCAGGTGAAGAGCAGCAAGAGCTTTCAGGGCTGGCAGCTTCCTTGTGGGAGAAGGAGCTGGACATTTCCCATTTCGGAAAGAGGCTCTTTCTCACAACGCGCACCATGAGCTGTTCCATGTGTGAAAAAGCAGAGATCCACAGGGCTGTTGTGCCTGTGACTAGGCTGCCAAGGGCAGGTGAAGAGCAGCAAGAGCTTTCAGGGCTGGCACCTTCCTTGTGGGAGAAGGAGCCAGTTGATTGCTATTTCGGAAACATGCTCTTTCTCACAAAGTGACCATGAGCTGTTCCATCTGTGGAAAAGCAGAGATCCACAGCGCTGTTGTGCCTGTGACTAGGCGGCCAAGGGCAGGTGATGAGCAGCAAGAGCTTTCAGGGCTGGTACCTTCCTTGTGGGAGAAGGAGCTGGACATTTCCCATTTCGGAAAGAGGCTCTGCAGAGTACGAGCATCATGAGCTCTTCCATGTGTTGGAAAGCAGAGATCCGCAGGGCTGTTGTGCCTGTGACTAGGCTGCCAAGGGCAGGTGAAGAGCAGCAAGAGCTTTCAGGGCTGCCACCTTCCTTGTGGGAGTAGGAGCTGGGCATTTCCCATCTCGGAAACAGGCTGTGCCGAGAACAAGCGTGATGACATGTGCAGTCTTTTGGAAAGCAGAGATCCGCAGGGCAGTTGTGCCTGTGAATACGCTGCGAAGAGCAGCAAGAGCTTTCAGGGCTGGCACCTTCCTTGTGGGATTAGGAGGCAGTTGATTGCCATTTCGGAAACATGCTCTTTCTTACAAAGTGACCATGAGCTGTTCCATGTGTAGGAAAGCAGAGATCCTCAGGTCTGTTGTGCCTGTGAATAGACGGCCAAGGGCAGGTGATGAGCAGCAAGAGCTTTCAGGGCTGGCACCTTCCTTGTGGGAGAAGGAGCTGGACATTTCCACGGATCCTTCCCCGTGTGAGATTCACACCACCCTCCGCATCGGATCCATCGGCTTGCTGATGTCAGCCCGAGGGGCTGGAGCCTGCGGGCATTCACCCTTCTCTGGGCTTGCATGTGGCCGGCTGAGAGCTCTTTTTGGTGGCAAGCATCCTTCCCCCTGCCTGCACGCCCACCTCCCACGGCCGTGTGTACTGCCAGCCCCATCCCTGCACCAGGCAGCGCTCGCCGCTGCGGGGCCATCAGCGTGTTTCCATGTGTGTGATATGTCAGACTGTGTGTGCCGTGTCCTTGTTTACATGGGATAGAGGCAGCAGAGGAAGGGGGAAGGGATGACTTTGAGAGAGGCCTCAGAAACGAAAAAAAAACCCGAGGAGAAGAAAAAAAAAACAGCTGAGGGAAATTCCTCTGTTCTGTGATATGAAGCAAAAAGCATTTATTTTTATGGCAATTAGGTTCGTGGATTTCCTTTGTCAGAATTAAGGTGAAACGACACCAGGGGAGTTCAAACAACAATCAATATTTATTCAACCTAGCTAACCTTGCCCAAGTATGGCTGCCACCTTTTGTCCTGCGTGGACCGTGGCTGCCACCTTTCACCCCGCATGAACTGTGTGGGGCCGTGCCTAGTGCATTTCACCCCGCGTGGATCGCTGGGAGCCATGGCTGCCACCTTCGCCCCGCTTGGACCGTGGGAGGCCATGGCTGCTGCCTTTTGTCCAGCGTGGACCGTGGGGAGCCGTGGTTGCCACCCATTGCCCGTGTGGACTGCAAGGAGCCGTGGCTGCAGCATTTCACACCACAGGAGGCCGTGGCTGCCGCTTTTTACTCCATGTGGACTGTGGGGGGAAGTGGCTGCTGCCTTTTGGGCCGTGTGGACAGTGGGGGGCCGTGGCTGTCAAATCTCACCCCGCGTGGACTATGGGGAACCGTGACTACGGCCTTTCCTTGTGAGTGGACTTCAGGGAGCCCTGGCTGCCGCCCATTGCCCCACGTAGACTGCGGGGAGCCATGCTTACTGCCTTTCCTTGCCCAGGGACTTCAGGGAGTCGTGGCTGCAGACTTTCGCCCTGCGTGAACTGCGGGTGCCGCGGCTCACGGCTTTTGCCCTGCTTCGACCACTGGGATTGTGCCTACCGCCAATTGCCCTGCATGGACCTCAGGGAGACGTGGCTGCCAATGTTTTTAAAAGCTACAGCTTTCAGGCCTGGCACTTTCCTTGTGAGGAACTAGCCGGACATTTGCAATAATGGAAATAGGCTCTGCAGAGAACGAGAGCAATAAGATGTTTCTTGTACAGGAAAACACAAGCCCCAAGTGCTGTTGTACCTGTGAATCGCTTGGAAATTGAAAGTGAAGATGCTCAATAACTTCCAGGGCTGGCACTTTCCTTTTAGGAGAACTAGCCGGATGTTTGAAATTTCGGAACAGGATCTGCCGAGACAGAGTGCCATGAGATGTTCTGTCTCTGGGAAAGCACAGATCCCCAGTGCTGTTGTGCCTGTGAATAGGCTGCACGGGGAAGGTGAAGAGCAGCAAGAGCTTTCAGGGCTGGCATCTTCCTTGTGGGAGAAGGAGAGAGACTTTTTACAATTTTGGAAACAGGCTCTGCCGAGGACGAGCACGATGAGATGTTCCGTCTCTGGACAAGCACAGATCCCCAGTGCTGTTGTGCCTGCGAATAGGCTGCCAAGGGAAGGTGAAGAGCAGGAAGAGCTTTCAGGGCTGGCATCTTCCTTGTTGGAGGAGGAGACGGACGTTTGCCATTTCAGAAAGAGGCTCTGCCGAGAACGAGCTCCATGAGATGTTCCGTCTCTGAGAAAGCACAAATTCCCAGTGCTGTTGTGCCTGTGAATAGGCTGCCAAGGGAAGGTGAAGAGCAGGAAGAGCTTTCAGGGCTGGCACCTTCCTTGTGGGAGGAGGAGCCGGACGTTTGGCGTTTCGGAAAGAGGCTCTGCCTGCAATGAGCACCATGAGGTGTTGGGTCTCTGGGAAAACACAGATCCCCAGTGCCGTTGTGCCTGTGAATAGGCTGCACGGGGAAGGTGAAGAGCAGCAAGAGCTTTCAGGGTGTCGTGGTTTAACCCCAGCCAGCAGCTAAGCACCACGCAGCCGCTCACTCACCGCCCCCCCCCGCCCCCGCCCCAGTGGGATGGGGGAGAAAATCGGGAAAAAAAAGCAAAACCCGCGGGTTGAGATAAAAACGGTTTAATAGAACAGAGAAGAAGGAACTAATAATGATAATGATAACACTAATAAAATGACAACAGCAATAATGAAAGGATTGGAATGTACAAATGATGCGCAGTACAATTGCTCACCACCCGCTGACCGACACCCCGCTAGTCCCCCGAGCGGCAATTCCCCCGCCCCCACTTCCCAGTTCCTATACTAGATGGGACGTCAGATGGTATGGAATACCCTGTTGGCCAGTTTGGGTCAGGTTCCCTGGCTGTGTTCTGTGCCAACATCTTGTGCCCCTCCAGCTTTCTCGCTGGCTGGGCATGCGAAGCTGAAAAATCCTTGACATTAGTCTAAACACTACTTAGCAACAACTGAAAACATCAGTGTTATCACCATTCTTCACATACTGAACTCAAAACATAGCACCGTACCAGCTACTAGGAAGACAGTTAACTCTATCCCAGTTGGAACTAGGACAGTATCCACCCCTTATTCTATACCATTGACGTCATGCTCAGTTCCCATACCTTTAGTTACATCCTGGTCAACCATCATCACCTTTTCCATCCCTTTGAGACATATGAACAATGATATATATATATATATATATGTATACACACACACAGATATCATTCCTTTAGTTTATGGATTATGTTCATTAAATGTTCGTTGAGTTCATTTAGTTCCCGACTCCAGGCTCCATCTGACATACCAGTCTTTCTGGGCAGGAGGGATGGTGCAAAGTCCTCTCAGTCGGTAGAGCAGTATTGGGCTTCAGTGCAGTGTGACGAGCAGGTGACATTTGATGCAGCAGGAGGATGGTGTGCACCGTTGGATTGTTGCATGCTGGAGTCAGTTCTGGTTCCACCACTGCTGCGCTTGGCTTAGTTTTATCACAGTTCTTGCTTGCTTGATCTAAGTGATTCTTACTATAGTACTATGGATATAGCATATAACAATTACAGCAATGATAACATACAGTAGCAGCGTTATATAGCAACTAATATCATACAGTTTAATTCTGGCTATTCTCACCTAAAATCAAATTCCCTTGAGGCACACATCAGACTTCCCCATCTTTTCGCATCACCCACCAAGTGCACCCAGGCCCTTGAGCAAAAGCAATCCCACGAATGGGTTTACCTTTGCCTGAGGGAGGAGTAACCCAGACTGTCTTCCCTAACATATTTTTTATGTGCACTACAGGGACTTTATCCCCTTCTACAGTACGTAAAAATTCTGACTGGGCAGGGCCACCCCGATTGGCAGATCCTCTGGTGTTGAGTAACCAGGTGGCTTTTGCTAAATGCGTATCCCAATGTTTGAAAGTTCCACCCCCCCCATTGCTCTCAATGTAGTCTTTAACAGTCCATTGTATCGCTCAATTTTCCCAGAGGCTGGTGCATGATAGGGGATGTGATACACCCACTCAATGCCATGCTCTTTGGCCCAGGTGTCTATGAGGTTGTTTCGGAAATGAGTCCCGTTGTCTGACTCAATTCTTTCTGGGGTGCCATGTCGCCACAAGACCTGCTTTTCAAGGCCCAGGATAGTGTTCCGGGCGGTGGCATGGGGTACAGAATATGTTTCCAGCCATCCGGTGGTTGCTTCCACCATCATGAGCACGTAGCGCTTGCCTTGGCGAGTTTCTGGGAGTGTGATATAGTCAATCTGCCAGGCTTCCCCATATTTATATTTCAGCCATCGCCCTCCATACCACAGGGGCTTTAACCGCTTGGCTTGCTTAATTGCAGCACGTGTTTCACATTCATGGATAACCTGTGCGATAGTGTCCATGGTCAAGTCCACCCCTCGGTCACGAGCCCATCTATATGTTGCATCTCTTCCCTGATGGCCTGAAGCACCATGGGCCCACCGAGCCATAAATAGCTCACCCTTATGTTGCCAGTCCAGGTCCACCTGAGCCACTTCAATCTTGGCAGCCTGATCCACCTGTTGGTTATTTTGATGTTCTTCAGTGGCCCGACTCTTGGGTACGTGAGCATCTACATGACGTACTTTTACAGCCAGATTCTCTAGCCGGGACGCAATATCTTGCCACAATGCGGCAGCCCAAATGGGTTTACCTCTGCGCTGCCAGTTGCTCTTCTTCCATTGCTGTAGCCACCCCCATAGGGCATTTGCCACCATCCATGAGTCAGTATAGAGATAGAGCACTGGCCACTTTTCTCTTTCAGCAACGTCTAATGCTAGCTGGATGGCTTTCACCTCTGCAAACTGACTCGATTCACCTTCTCCTTCAGCAGTTTCTGCAACTTGTTGTGTAGGACTCCACACAGCAGCTTTCCACCTCCAATGCTTTCCCACAATGCGACAGGATCCGTCAGTGAACAGGGCATATTGCCTCTCATTTTCTGGCAGTTTATTATACAGAGGGGCTTCTTCAGCAAGTGTCACCTCCTCCTCTGGCGACATTCCAAAATCTTTGCCTTCTGGCCAGTCCGTGATCACTTCTAAAATTCCTGGGCGACTGGGGTTTCCTATGCGAGCCCGTTGTGTGGTCAGTGCAATCCACTTACTCCACGTGGCATCAGTCGCATGATGTGTAGAGGAGACCCTCCCTTTGAACATCCAGCCCAGCACTGGCAGTCGGGGTGCTAAGAGGAGCTGTGTTTCAGTACCAACCACTTCTGAGGCAGCTCGAACTCCTTCATATGCTGCCAATGTCTCTTTTTCAGTTGGAGTTTAGCGAGCCTCGGATCCTCGATATCCTCAACTCCAAAACCCCAGGGGTCAACCTTGGGTCTCCCCGAGTGCCTTCTGCCAGAGGCTCCAGGTAGGGCCATTCTCCCCAGCTGCAGTATAGAGCACATTTTTAACAGCTTGTCCTGCCCGGACTGGTCCAAGGGCTACTGCATGAACAATCTCCCGTTTAATTTGTTCAAAGGCTTGTTGTTGCTCAGGCCCCCATTTAAAATCATTCTTCTTCCGGGTCACTTGATAGAGAGGGCTTACAATCAGACTGTAATTTGGAATATGCATTCTCCAAAAACCCACAACATCTAAGAAAGCCTGTGTTTCCTTTTTATTAGTTGGTGGAGACATAGCTGCTATTTTGTTGATCACATCCATCGGGATCTGACGACGTCCATCTTGCCATTTTATTCCTAAAAACTGGATCTCCTGTGCAGGTCCCTTGACCTTACTTTCTTTTGTGGCAAAACCGGCTTTCAGAAGGATTTGGATTATTTTCTTCCCTTTCTCAAAGACTTCTTCTGCCGTGTTGCCCCATACGATGATGTCATCAATGTATTGCAGGTGTCCCGGAGCTTCACCTTTTTCCAGTGCATTCTGGATTAGTCCATGGCAAATGGTGGGGCTGTGTTTCCACCCCTGGGGTAATCGATTCCAAGTGTACTGGACACCCCTCCAAGTAAAGGCAAATTGTGGAAGACACTCTGCTGCCAGAGGGATTGAGAAAAACGCATTAGCAGTGTCGGTTGTAGCATACCACTTGGCTGCCTTTGACTCTAGTTCGTATTGAAGTTCTAGCATATCTGGAACAGCAGCACTCAGCGGTGGCGTAACTTCATTCAGGCCACGATAGCCAACTGTTAGTCTCCACTCCCCCTTAGACTTTCGCACTGGCCATATGGGACTATTAAAGGGTGAGCGAGTTTTACTGATCACTCCTTGGCTCTCCAGTTGGCGAATCAACTTGTGGATGGGAATCAGAGAGTCTCGGTTGGTGCGATATTGCCGCCGGTGCACCGTCGTGGTAGCAATTGGCACTTGTTGTTCTTCAACCCTCAGCAACCCCACAATCGAAGAGTCTTGAGAGAGACCAGGCAGGGTAGACAGCCGTTCAGTGCCCTCCGTCTCCAAGGTAGCTATACCAAAAGCCCATCGATACCCCTTTGGGTCCTTAAAATACCCTCTCCTGAGACAGTCTATGCCAAGGATACACGGAGCCTCCGGACCAGTCACAATGGGGGGTTTCTGCCATTCATTCCCAGTTAGGCTTACTTTAGCTTCCAATACAGTTAACTCTTGGGATCCCCCTGTCACACCAGAAATACAAATGGGTTCTGCCCCTTTATAACTTGATGGCATTAGAGTACACTGTGCGCCGGTGTCTACTAGAGCCTTATACTCCTGTGGGTCTAACGTGCCAGGCCATCGAATCCACACAGTCCAATAGACCCGGTTATCCCTTTCCTCCACCTGGCTGGAGGCACGGCCCCTCTAATTCTGGCCAGAGTATCCAGTATTCACTTCTCGTAAAATTGGCTCAGAAGTCCCTTCAAGAGGATCAGAAATAAGATCAGCCCTTCTGCTCTGTTTGGAAACTGGAGCGGCATTTTTCCTAGTAGAATCCCCTTTTGTGGTGGTTTTTCCTCGCAGCTCATGTACCCGTGCATTTAGGACCGAGGTAGGTTTTCCATCCCATTTCCTCATGTCCTCTCCACGATCACATAGGTAAAATCACAGGGCACCTCGCGGTGTGTACCTTCTATATTCTCTCTCGCTCCTAATAGCTGAGACATTGGTCCTTACAGGTGGGCAATCGGACATATCCCCTTTGAATTGCTGGAAATCCTCGGACAGCTTCTCCACAGCCGAAATGCAGGCTTGTAGGGAGGAGGAGAGATTTTCTTCGTATTGACGGAGTTGGCGAGCCACTTCATCCACTGTCAGTGCCTCTTCGTCTTTCCAGGTCGTTATTGCCAGTGAGTTGGCATAGGACGACGGTGCGCTCCGTACAAACTTCCGCCACATGGGTCGTGTGCATTGGACTTCGTCTGGATCTTTGGGTAATTGTGGGTTGTCCGGGTCATGATGAATCGTCTCTAGCACAGCTAATTCCCTCAGATATTGGATACCTCTTTCCATGGTTGTCCACTTGCTTGATTGACATATAACATCTTCCTTAAAGGGGTACCTTTCCTTCACACTTGACAGGGGTCGCCTCCAGAGGCTGATGGCTTGTGTTCCTTTTCCAATTGCCTTGTCAATGCCACCTTCCCTGGCAAGCGATCCCAGCTGCTCGGCTTCCCTACCTTCTAATTCCAAGCTATTAGCCCCATTGTCCCAGCATCGGAGGAGCCAGGTGATAATATGCTCGCCTATACGGCAGCCAAAATCTTTTCGCATATCCCGCAGCTCACTCAAGGATAGGGACCGGGTTATTACCTCTGGTTCTGCCTCTTCCTCCCATTCCCGTGATGACCCTGGTTCCCCTTCATCCTTCACTAAGTGAACTGATTTTTTTGTATATTTCTTTTTCTGTACGGGGCAACTGATACTGGTGCAGGCTGGTCCGCCGGTTCAGTTGCAGTATCACTCGTCGGGTTTTGGATAACTGCAGCGTCTGTCGCCAAGGTTTGGGTAGCAGCAGTGCTCGTCGCTGGGGCTGGAGGGACCGCAGTGCCTGTTGCTGAGGTTTGGGTAGCCACAGTTCTCGTCGCCGGGGCTGGAGGGGTCGCGGTGCCTGTCACCAAGGTCTGGGTGGCGGCAATGCTCGTCGCTGGGGCTGGAGGGGCCACAGCGCCCGTTGCCGGGGTTTGGGTGACCGCAGTGCTCATCGTTTTGTTGTTAGGTCCAGACACCTTCTCTTCCCCTTGAGGGTACTGAGTTGTGTCGAACAGGGCTCGATAGGCATGGGCCAGGCCCCAGCATGTTGCAGTGATTTGTATCTCTCTGGAGCTGCCGGGGTGACAGCATACCTTTTCCAAATATCTTACCAGTTCTTCTGGATTCTGCACTTGTTCAGGGGTGAATTTCCAAAACATTGGAGGTGCCCACTTTTCTAGGTACTTGCCCATACTACCCCACACACCCTGCCATTCATAATTATCCAGCCTCGGGGCAGACCTCTGAGTGATCTTCTTAAATAGTTGTTTAACCTTAAACAAGAGCTGAACCACATTCAGGAGCATGCTAATTCCTAGCAGTAGGGCTAGGACCGTGCTGGTCTCAACATCCCAAGAGTATTCAACTTTTTCAAAATTGTCAAACACCATTGTAACTGGACTGAAGGAGAAAGGAGAGGGGAAGAAAGGTACCCCACCCATAGACTGGTTTTCCAAGGAGGAAAGGTAAATGGTATAATTATTACTAGTTTCCCACAGATGGCTCCCGCAGTATAAGGGTGACAGTGCTGAGGGCAAATACCAGATTAATCCCAGAACCGATGACTTTATCGTACCATAAACCAGTGTTATACAATACATCAAAGCGAAAACCTTAGTCCACCTCCCACGGATGATAAGCAGCAGAAGAGGGACTACATACAGCAAGCGAGGTGATACATAACAGAACTTCAAAAACCAGAGCAACAACTCTAAGAACACATAAATCAACAAAATGATCAGCGACTATTAGACCAATATAATGAATGCTTATAACAAATTTGTTTTAACGAGCTCTGCTCAGGTTTGTCCTTACCTCAACCCTTTGGGCCCCACGTTGGGCGCCAAAATGGACTGTCGTGGTTTAACCCCAGCCAGCAGCTAAGCACCACGCAGCCGCTCACTCACACACACACCCCCCCCCAGTGGGATGGGGGAGAAAATCGGGAAAAAAAAGCAAAACCCGCGGGTTGAGATAAAAACGGTTTAATAGAACAGAGAAGAAGGAACTAATAATGATAATGATAACACTAATAAAATGACAACAGCAATAATGAAAGGATTGGAATGTAAAAATGATGCGCAAGTACAATTGCTCACCACCCGCTGACCGACACCCCGCTAGTCCCCCGAGCGGTGATTCCCCCGCCCCCACTTCCCAGTTCGTATACTAGATGGGACGTCAGATGGTATGGAATACCCTGTTGGCCAGTTTGGGTCAGGTTCCCTGGCTGTGTTCTGTGCCAACATCTTGTGCCCCTCCAGCTTTCTCGCTGGCTGGGCATGCGAAGCTGAAAAATCCTTGACATTAGTCTAAACACTACTTAGCAACAATTGAAAACATCAGTGTTATCACCATTCTTCACATACTGAACTCAAAACATAGCACCGTACCAGCTACTAGGAAGACAGTTAACTCTATCCCAGCTGAAACCAGGACACAGGGCTGGCATCTTCCTTGTGGGAGAAGGAACAGGACGTGACATTTTGGAAAGAAGCTCTGCCGAGGATGAGAACGATGAGATGTTCCGTCTCTGGGAAAGCAGACGTCCCCAGTGCTGTTGTGCCTGTGAATAGGATGCAGGGCAAGCTGAAGAGCAGCAAGAGCTTTCAGGGCTGGCACCTTCCTTGTGGGAGGAGGAGCCGTACGATTGCCTTTTCGAAAAGAGGCCCTGGGGAGGACAGGCAAGATGAGATATAACATCTTAGGGAAACCACAGATCGCCAGTGCTGTTGTGCCTGGGAATAGGCTGCACGGGGAAGGTGAAGAGCAGCAAGAGCTTTCAGAGCTGGCACCTTCCTAGTGGAAGAAGCAGCCTGATGTTTGCCTTCTTGGAAATAGGCTCTGCAGAGAAAAACAACCTGAGAAGTTTCGTCTCTGGGAAAGCACCGACAACCAGTGCTGTTGTGCCTGTGAATACGCTGCATGGGGAAGGTGAAGAGCAGCAAGAGCTTTCAGAGCTGACACCTTCCTTGTGGGAGAAGGAGCGGGACGGTTGCCGTTTCGGAAAGAGGCTCCGCTGAGGAAAAGCATCATGAGATGTAAGACCTCTGAGAAAGCACAGATCCCCACTGCTGTTTTGCCTGTGGATAGGCTGGAAGGGGAAGGTGAAGAGCAGCAAGAGCTTTCAGGGCTGGCAGCTTCCTTGTGGCAGAAGGAGCCGGAGGTTTGCCTTTTCGGAAAGAGGCACTGCCGAGGACAGGCATCATGAGCTGTAGCGTCTGTGGGAAAGCACAGATCCGCAGGGCTGTTGTGCCTGTGAATAGGCTGCACGGGGAAAGTAAAGAGCAGCAAGAGCTTTCAGGGCTGGCAGCTTCCTTGTGGGAGAAGGAGCCCAATATTTGCCATTTCAGAAAGAGGCACTGCCGAACACAGGCAGCATGAGCTGTAGCGTCTGTGGGAAAGCACAGATCCGCAGGGCTGTTGTGCCTGTGAATAGGCTGCACGGGGAAAGTGAAAAGCAGCAAGAGCTTTCAGGGCTAGCAGCTTCCTTGTGGGAGAAGGAGCCGGAGGTTTGCCTTTTCGGAAAGAGGCACTGCCGAGGACAGGCAGCATGAGCTGTAGCGTCTGTGGGAAAGCACAGATCCGCAGGGCTGTTGTGCCTGTGAATAGGCTGCACGGGGAAAGTAAAGAGCAGCAAGAGCTTTCAGGGCTGGCAGCTTCCTTGTGGGAGAAGGAGCCCAATATTTGCCATTTCAGAAAGAGGCACTGCCGAAGACAGGCAGCATGAGCTGTAGCGTCTGTGGGAAAGCACAGATCCGCAGGGCTGTTGTGCCTGTGAATAGGCTGCACGGGGAAAGTGAAAAGCAGCAAGAGCTTTCAGGGCTGGGAGCTTCCTTGTGGGAGAAGGAGCCCAATATTTGCATTTCGGAAAGAGGCACTGCCGAACACAGGCAGCATGAGCTGTAGCGTCTGTGGGAAAGCACAGATCCGCAGGGCTGTTGTGCCTGTGAATAGGCTGCACGGGGAAAGTGAAAAGCAGCAAGAGCTTTCAGGGCTGGCAGCTTCCTTGTGGGAGAAGGAGCCGAATGTTTCCCTTTCAGAAAGAGGCACTGCCGAGGACAGGCAGCATGAGCTGTAGCGTCTGTGGGAAAGCACAGATCCGCAGGGCTGTTGTGCCTGTGAATAGGCTGCACGGGGAAAGTGAAAAGCAGAAAGAGCTTTCAGGGCTGGCAGCTTCCCTGTGGGAGAAGGAGCCAGAGGTTTGCCTTTTCGGAAAGAGACCCTGCCGAGGACAGGCAGCATGAGCTGTAGCGTCTGTGGGAAAGCACAGATCCGCAGGGCTGTTTTGCCTGTGAATAGGCTGCACGGGGAAAGTGAAGAGCAGCAAGAGCTTTCAGGGCTGGCAGCTTCCTTGTGCGAGAAGGAGCCGGAGGTTTGCCTTTTCGGAAAGAGGCACTGCCGAGGACAGGCATCATGAGCTGTAGCGTCTGTGGGAAAGCACAGATCCGCAGGGCTGTTGTGCCTGTGAATAGGCTGCACGGGGAAAGTGAAAAGCAGCAAGAGCTTTCAGGGCTGGCAGCTTCCTTGTGGGAGAAGGAGTCGGAGGTTTGCCTTTTCGGAAAGAGGCACTGCCGAGGACAGGCAGCATGAGCTGTAGCGTCTGTGGGAAAGCACAGATCCGCAGGGCTGTTGTGCCTGTGAATAGGCTACAAGGGGAAAGTGAAAAGCAGCAAGAGCTTTCAGGGCTGGCAGCTTCCTTGTGCGAGAAGGAGCCGGAGGTTTGCCTTTTCGGAAAGAGGCACTGCCGAGGACAGGCAGCATGAGCTGTAGCGTCTGTGGGAAAGCACAGATCCGCAGGGCTGTTGTGCCTGTGAATAGGCCGCACGGGGAAAGTGAAAAGCAGCAAGAGCTTTCAGAGCTGGCAGCTTCCTTGTGGGAGAAGGAGCCCAATATTTGGCATTTCGGAAAGAGGCACTGCCGAACACAGGCAGCATGAGCTGTAGCGTCTGTGGGAAAGCACAGATCCGCAGGGCTGTTGTGCCTGTGAATAGGCTGCACGGGGAAAGTGAAAAGCAGCAAGAGCTTTCAGGGCTGGCAGCTTCCTTGTGGGAGAAGGAGCCGAATGTTTCCCTTTCAGAAAGAGGCACTGCCGAGGACAGGCAGCATGAGCTGTAGCGTCTGTGGGAAAGCACAGATCCGCAGGGCTGTTGTGCCTGTGAATAGGCTGCACGGGGAAAGTGAAGAGCAGCAAGAGCTTTCAGGGCTGGCAGCTTCCCTGTGGGAGAAGGAGCCAGAGGTTTGCCTTTTCGGAAAGAGGCACTGCCGAGGACAGGCATCATGAGCTGTAGCGTCTGTGGGAAAGCACAGATCCGCAGGGCTGTTGTGCCTGTGAATAGGCTGCACGGGGAAAGTGAAAAGCAGCAAGAGCTTTCAGGGCTGGCAGCTTCCTTGTGGGAGAAGGAGCCCAATATTTGCCATTTCGGAAAGAGGCACTGCCGAACACAGGCAGCATGAGCTGTAGCGTCTGTGGGAAAGCACAGATCCGCAGGGCTGTTGTGCCTGTGAATAGGCTGCACGGGGAAAGTGAAAAGCAGCAAGAGCTTTCAGGGCTGGCAGCTTCCTTGTGGGAGAAGGAGTCGGAGGTTTGCCATTTCGGAAAGAGACCCTGCCGAGGACAGGCATCATGAGCTGTAGCGTCTGTGGGAAAGCACAGATCCGCAGGGCTGTTGTGCCTGTGAATAGGCTGGACGGGGAGGTGAAGAGCAGCAAGAGCTTTCAGGGCTGGGAGCTTCCTTGTGGGAGAAGGAGTCGGAGGTTTGCCTTTTCGGAAAGAGGCACTGCCGAGGACAGGCAGCATGAGCTGTAGCGTCTGTGGGAAAGCACAGATCCGCAGGGCTGTTGTGCCTGTGAATAGGCTGCACGGGGAAAGTGAAAAGCAGCAAGAGCTTTCAGGGCTGGCAGCTTCCTTGTGGGAGAAGGAGCCCAATATTTGGCATTTCGGAAAGAGACCCTGCCGAACACAGGCAGCATGAGCTGTAGCGTCTGTGGGAAAGCACAGATCCGCAGGGCTGTTGTGCCTGTGAATAGGCTGCACGGGGAAAGTGAAAAGCAGCAAGAGCTTTCAGGGCTGGCAGCTTCCTTGTGCGAGAAGGAGCCGGAGGTTTGCCTTTTCGGAAAGAGGCACTGCCGAGGACAGGCATCATGAGCTGTAGCGTCTGTGGGAAAGCACAGATCCGCAGGGCTGTTGTGCCTGTGAATAGGCTGCACGGGGAAAGTGAAAAGCAGCAAGAGCTTTCAGGGCTGGCAGCTTCCTTGTGGGAGAAGGAGCCCAATATTTGCCATTTCAGAAAGAGGCACTGCCGAGGACAGGCAGCATGAGCTGTAGCGTCTGTGGGAAAGCACAGATCCGCAGGGCTGTTGTGCCTGCGAATAGGCTGCATGGGGAAAGTGAAAAGCAGCAAGAGCTTTCAGGGCTGGCAGCTTCCTTGTGGGAGAAGGAGCCGAATGTTTCCCTTTCAGAAAGAGGCACTGCCGAGGACAGGCATCATGAGCTGTAGCGTCTGTGGGAAAGCACAGATCCGCAGGGCTGTTGTGCCTGTGAATAGGCTGCACGGGGAAAGTGAAAAGCAGCAAGAGCTTTCAGGGCTGGCAGCTTCCTTGTGGGAGAAGGAGCCCAATATTTGCCATTTCGGAAAGAGGCACTGCCGAACACAGGCAGCATGAGCTGTAGCGTCTGTGGGAAAGCACAGATCCGCAGGGCTGTTGTGCCTGTGAATAGGCTGCACGGGGAAAGTGAAGAGCAGCAAGAGCTTTCAGGGCTGGCAGCTTCCTTGTGGGAGAAGGAGCCGAATGTTTCCCTTTCAGAAAGAAGCACTGCCGAGCACAGGCAGCATGAGCTGTAGCGTCTGTGGGAAAGCACAGATCCGCAGGGCTGTTGTGCCTGTGAATAGGCTGCACGGGGAAAGTGAAAAGCAGCAAGAGCTTTCAGGGCTGGGAGCTTCCTTGTGGGAGAAGGAGCCCAATATTTGCATTTCGGAAAGAGGCACTGCCGAACACAGGCAGCATGAGCTGTAGCGTCTGTGGGAAAGCACAGATCCGCAGGGCTGTTGTGCCTGTGAATAGGCTGCACGGGGAAAGTGAAAAGCAGCAAGAGCTTTCAGGGCTGGCAGCTTCCTTGTGGGAGAAGGAGCCGAATGTTTCCCTTTCAGAAAGAGGCACTGCCGAGGACAGGCAGCATGAGCTGTAGCGTCTGTGGGAAAGCACAGATCCGCAGGGCTGTTGTGCCTGTGAATAGGCTGCACGGGGAAAGTGAAAAGCAGAAAGAGCTTTCAGGGCTGGCAGCTTCCCTGTGGGAGAAGGAGCCAGAGGTTTGCCTTTTCGGAAAGAGACCCTGCCGAGGACAGGCAGCATGAGCTGTAGCGTCTGTGGGAAAGCACAGATCCGCAGGGCTGTTTTGCCTGTGAATAGGCTGCACGGGGAAAGTGAAGAGCAGCAAGAGCTTTCAGGGCTGGCAGCTTCCTTGTGCGAGAAGGAGCCGGAGGTTTGCCTTTTCGGAAAGAGGCACTGCTGAGGACAGGCATCATGAGCTGTAGCGTCTGTGGGAAAGCACAGATCCGCAGGGCTGTTGTGCCTGTGAATAGGCTGCACGGGGAAAGTGAAAAGCAGCAAGAGCTTTCAGGGCTGGCAGCTTCCTTGTGGGAGAAGGAGTCGGAGGTTTGCCTTTTCGGAAAGAGGCACTGCCGAGGACAGGCAGCATGAGCTGTAGCGTCTGTGGGAAAGCACAGATCCGCAGGGCTGTTGTGCCTGTGAATAGGCTACAAGGGGAAAGTGAAAAGCAGCAAGAGCTTTCAGGGCTGGCAGCTTCCTTGTGCGAGAAGGAGCCGGAGGTTTGCCATTTCGGAAAGAGGCACTGCCGAACACAGGCAGCATGAGCTGTAGCGTCTGTGGGAAAGCACAGATCCGCAGGGCTGTTGTGCCTGTGAATAGGCCGCACGGGGAAAGTGAAAAGCAGCAAGAGCTTTCAGAGCTGGCAGCTTCCTTGTGGGAGAAGGAGCCGAATGTTTCCCTTTCAGAAAGAGGCACTGCCGAGGACAGGCAGCATGAGCTGTAGCGTCTGTGGGAAAGCACAGATCCGCAGGGCTGTTGTGCCTGTGAATAGGCTGCACGGGGAAAGTGAAGAGCAGCAAGAGCTTTCAGGGCTGGCAGCTTCCCTGTGGGAGAAGGAGCCAGAGGTTTGCCTTTTCGGAAAGAGGCACTGCCGAGGACAGGCATCATGAGCTGTAGCGTCTGTGGGAAAGCACAGATCCGCAGGGCTGTTGTGCCTGTGAATAGGCTGCACGGGGAAAGTGAAAAGCAGCAAGAGCTTTCAGGGCTGGCAGCTTCCTTGTGGGAGAAGGAGCCCAATATTTGCCATTTCGGAAAGAGGCACTGCCGAACACAGGCAGCATGAGCTGTAGCGTCTGTGGGAAAGCACAGATCCGCAGGGCTGTTGTGCCTGTGAATAGGCTGCACGGGGAAAGTGAAAAGCAGCAAGAGCTTTCAGGGCTGGCAGCTTCCTTGTGGGAGAAGGAGTCGGAGGTTTGCCATTTCGGAAAGAGGCCCTGCCGAGGACAGGCATCATGAGCTGTAGCGTCTGTGGGAAAGCACAGATCCGCAGGGCTGTTGTGCCTGTGAATAGGCTGGACGGGGAGGTGAAGAGCAGCAAGAGCTTTCAGGGCTGGGAGCTTCCTTGTGGGAGAAGGAGTCGGAGGTTTGCCTTTTCGGAAAGAGGCACTGCCGAGGACAGGCAGCATGAGCTGTAGCGTCTGTGGGAAAGCACAGATTCGCAGGGCTGTTGTGCCTGTGAATAGGCTGCACGGGGAAAGTGAAAAGCAGCAAGAGCTTTCAGGGCTGGCAGCTTCCTTGTGGGAGAAGGAGCCCAATATTTGCCATTTCGGAAAGAGACCCTGCCGAACACAGGCAGCATGAGCTGTAGCGTCTGTGGGAAAGCACAGATCCGCAGGGCTGTTGTGCCTGTGAATAGGCTGCACGGGGAAAGTGAAAAGCAGCAAGAGCTTTCAGGGCTGGCAGCTTCCTTGTGCGAGAAGGAGCCGGAGGTTTGCCTTTTCGGAAAGAGGCACTGCCGAGGACAGGCATCATGAGCTGTAGCGTCTGTGGGAAAGCACAGATCCGCAGGGCTGTTGTGCCTGTGAATAGGCTGCACGGGGAAAGTGAAAAGCAGCAAGAGCTTTCAGGGCTGGCAGCTTCCTTGTGGGAGAAGGAGCCCAATATTTGCCATTTCAGAAAGAGGCACTGCCGAGGACAGGCAGCATGAGCTGTAGCGTCTGTGGGAAAGCACAGATCCGCAGGGCTGTTGTGCCTGCGAATAGGCTGCATGGGGAAAGTGAAAAGCAGCAAGAGCTTTCAGGGCTGGCAGCTTCCTTGTGGGAGAAGGAGCCGAATGTTTCCCTTTCAGAAAGAGGCACTGCCGAGGACAGGCATCATGAGCTGTAGCGTCTGTGGGAAAGCACAGATCCGCAGGGCTGTTGTGCCTGTGAATAGGCTGCACGGGGAAAGTGAAAAGCAGCAAGAGCTTTCAGGGCTGGCAGCTTCCTTGTGGGAGAAGGAGCCCAATATTTGCCATTTCGGAAAGAGGCACTGCCGAACACAGGCAGCATGAGCTGTAGCGTCTGTGGGAAAGCACAGATCCGCAGGGCTGTTGTGCCTGTGAATAGGCTGCACGGGGAAAGTGAAGAGCAGCAAGAGCTTTCAGGGCTGGCAGCTTCCTTGTGGGAGAAGGAGCCGAATGTTTCCCTTTCAGAAAGAAGCACTGCCGAGCACAGGCAGCATGAGCTGTAGCGTCTGTGGGAAAGCACAGATCCGCAGGGCTGTTGTGCCTGTGAATAGGCTGCACGGGGAAAGTGAAGAGCAGCAAGAGCTTTCAGGGCTGGCAGCTTCCTTGTGGGAGAAGGAGCCCAATATTTGCCATTTTGGAAAGAGACCCTGCCGAGGACAGGCAGCATGAGCTGTAGCGTCTGTGGGAAAGCACAGATCCGCAGGGCTGTTGTGCCTGTGAATAGGCTGCACGGGGAAAGTGAAGAGCAGCAAGAGCTTTCAGGGCTGGCAGCTTCCCTGTGGGAGAAGGAGCCCAATATTTGCCATTTCGGAAAGAGGCACTGCCGAGGACAGGCTGCATGCTGTGTAGCATATGTGGGAAAGCACAGATCCGCAGGGCTGTTGTGCCTGCGAATAGGCTGCACGGGGAGGTGAAGAGCAGCAAGAGCTTTCAGGGCTGGGAGCTTCCTTGTGGGAGAAGAAGCCGAATGTTTCCCTTTCAGAAAGAGGCACTGCCGAGGACAGGCAGCATGAGCTGTAGCGTCTGTGGGAAAGCACAGATCCGCAGGGCTGTTGTGCCTGTGAATAGGCTGCACGGGGAAAGTGAAGAGCAGCAAGAGCTTTCAGGGCTGGCAGCTTCCTTGTGGGAGAAGGAGCCGAATGTTTCCCTTTCAGAAAGAAGCACTGCCGAGCACAGGCAGCATGAGCTGTAGCGTCTGTGGGAAAGCACAGATCCGCAGGGCTGTTGTGCCTGTGAATAGGCTGCACGGGGAAAGTGAAAAGCAGCAAGAGCTTTCAGGGCTGTGAGCTTCCTTGTGGGAGAAGAAGCCGAATGTTTCCCTTTCAGAAAGAGGCACTGCCGAGCACAGGCAGCATGAGCTGTAGCGTCTGTGGGAAAGCACAGATCCGCAGGGCTGTTGTGCCTGTGAATAGGCCGCACGGGGAAAGTGAAAAGCAGCAAGAGCTTTCAGGGCTGGCAGCTTCCTTGTGGGAGAAGGAGCCGAATGTTTCCCTTTCAGAAAGAAGCACTGCCGAGCACAGGCAGCATGAGCTGTAGCGTCTGTGGGAAAGCACAGATCCGCAGGGCTGTTTTGCCTGTGAATAGGCTGCACGGGGAAAGTGAAGAGCAGCAAGAGCTTTCAGGGCTGGCAGCTTCCTTGTGGGAGAAGGAGTCGGAGGTTTGCCTTTTCGGAAAGAGGCACTGCCGAGGACAGGCATCATGAGCTGTAGCGTCTGTGGGAAAGCACAGATCCGCAGGGCTGTTGTGCCTGTGAATAGGCTGCACGGGGAAAGTGAAAAGCAGCAAGAGCTTTCAGGGCTGGCAGCTTCCCTGTGGGAGAAGGAGCCCAATATTTGGCATTTCGGAAAGAGGCACTGCCGAGGACAGGCAGCATGAGCTGTAGCGTCTGTGGGAAAGCACAGATCCGCAGGGCTGTTGTGCCTGTGAATAGGCTGCACGGGGAAAGTGAAAAGCAGCAAGAGCTTTCAGGGCTGGCAGCTTCCTTGTGGGAGAAGGAGCCGGAGGTTTGCCTTTTCGGAAAGTGGCACTGCCGAGGACAGGCAGCATGAGCTGTAGCGTCTGTGGGAAAGCACAGATCCGCAGGGCTGTTGTGCCTGTGAATAGGCTGCACGGGGAAAGTGAAAAGCAGCAAGAGCTTTCAGAGCTGGCAGCTTCCTTGTGGGAGAAGGAGCCCAATATTTGGCATTTCGGAAAGAGGCACTGCCGAACACAGGCAGCATGAGCTGTAGCGTCTGTGGGAAAGCACAGATCCGCAGGGCTGTTGTGCCTGTGAATAGGCTGCACGGGGAAAGTGAAAAGCAGCAAGAGCTTTCAGGGCTGGCAGCTTCCTTGTGGGAGAAGGAGCCGAATGTTTCCCTTTCAGAAAGAGGCACTGCCGAGGACAGGCAGCATGAGCTGTAGCGTCTGTGGGAAAGCACAGATCCGCAGGGCTGTTGTGCCTGTGAATAGGCTGCACGGGGAAAGTGAAGAGCAGCAAGAGCTTTCAGGGCTGGCAGCTTCCCTGTGGGAGAAGGAGCCAGAGGTTTGCCTTTTCGGAAAGAGGCACTGCCGAGGACAGGCATCATGAGCTGTAGCGTCTGTGGGAAAGCACAGATCCGCAGGGCTGTTGTGCCTGTGAATAGGCTGCACGGGGAAAGTGAAAAGCAGCAAGAGCTTTCAGGGCTGGCAGCTTCCTTGTGGGAGAAGGAGCCCAATATTTGCCATTTCGGAAAGAGGCACTGCCGAACACAGGCAGCATGAGCTGTAGCGTCTGTGGGAAAGCACAGATCCGCAGGGCTGTTGTGCCTGTGAATAGGCTGCACGGGGAAAGTGAAAAGCAGCAAGAGCTTTCAGGGCTGGCAGCTTCCTTGTGGGAGAAGGAGTCGGAGGTTTGCCATTTCGGAAAGAGACCCTGCCGAGGACAGGCATCATGAGCTGTAGCGTCTGTGGGAAAGCACAGATCCGCAGGGCTGTTGTGCCTGTGAATAGGCTGGACGGGGAGGTGAAGAGCAGCAAGAGCTTTCAGGGCTGGGAGCTTCCTTGTGGGAGAAGGAGTCGGAGGTTTGCCTTTTCGGAAAGAGGCACTGCCGAGGACAGGCAGCATGAGCTGTAGCGTCTGTGGGAAAGCACAGATCCGCAGGGCTGTTGTGCCTGTGAATAGGCTGCACGGGGAAAGTGAAAAGCAGCAAGAGCTTTCAGGGCTGGCAGCTTCCTTGTGGGAGAAGGAGCCCAATATTTGCCATTTCGGAAAGAGACCCTGCCGAACACAGGCAGCATGAGCTGTAGCGTCTGTGGGAAAGCACAGATCCGCAGGGCTGTTGTGCCTGTGAATAGGCTGCACGGGGAAAGTGAAAAGCAGCAAGAGCTTTCAGGGCTGGCAGCTTCCTTGTGCGAGAAGGAGCCGGAGGTTTGCCTTTTCGGAAAGAGGCACTGCCGAGGACAGGCATCATGAGCTGTAGCGTCTGTGGGAAAGCACAGATCCGCAGGGCTGTTGTGCCTGTGAATAGGCTGCACGGGGAAAGTGAAAAGCAGCAAGAGCTTTCAGGGCTGGCAGCTTCCTTGTGGGAGAAGGAGCCCAATATTTGCCATTTCAGAAAGAGGCACTGCCGAGGACAGGCAGCATGAGCTGTAGCGTCTGTGGGAAAGCACAGATCCGCAGGGCTGTTGTGCCTGCGAATAGGCTGCATGGGGAAAGTGAAAAGCAGCAAGAGCTTTCAGGGCTGGCAGCTTCTTTGTGGGAGAAGGAGCCGAATGTTTCCCTTTCAGAAAGAGGCACTGCCGAGGACAGGCATCATGAGCTGTAGCGTCTGTGGGAAAGCACAGATCCGCAGGGCTGTTGTGCCTGTGAATAGGCTGCACGGGGAAAGTGAAAAGCAGCAAGAGCTTTCAGGGCTGGCAGCTTCCTTGTGGGAGAAGGAGCCCAATATTTGCCATTTCGGAAAGAGGCACTGCCGAACACAGGCAGCATGAGCTGTAGCGTCTGTGGGAAAGCACAGATCCGCAGGGCTGTTGTGCCTGTGAATAGGCTGCACGGGGAAAGTGAAGAGCAGCAAGAGCTTTCAGGGCTGGCAGCTTCCTTGTGGGAGAAGGAGCCGAATGTTTCCCTTTCAGAAAGAAGCACTGCCGAGCACAGGCAGCATGAGCTGTAGCGTCTGTGGGAAAGCACAGATCCGCAGGGCTGTTGTGCCTGTGAATAGGCTGCACGGGGAAAGTGAAGAGCAGCAAGAGCTTTCAGGGCTGGCAGCTTCCTTGTGGGAGAAGGAGCCCAATATTTGCCATTTTGGAAAGAGACCCTGCCGAGGACAGGCAGCATGAGCTGTAGCGTCTGTGGGAAAGCACAGATCCGCAGGGCTGTTGTGCCTGTGAATAGGCTGCACGGGGAAAGTGAAGAGCAGCAAGAGCTTTCAGGGCTGGCAGCTTCCCTGTGGGAGAAGGAGCCCAATATTTGCCATTTCGGAAAGAGGCACTGCCGAGGACAGGCAGCATGCTGTGTAGCATATGTGGGAAAGCACAGATCCGCAGGGCTGTTGTGCCTGCGAATAGGCTGCACGGGGAGGTGAAGAGCAGCAAGAGCTTTCAGGGCTGGGAGCTTCCTTGTGGGAGAAGAAGCCGAATGTTTCCCTTTCAGAAAGAGGCACTGCCGAGGACAGGCAGCATGAGCTGTAGCGTCTGTGGGAAAGCACAGATCCGCAGGGCTGTTGTGCCTGTGAATAGGCTGCACGGGGAAAGTGAAGAGCAGCAAGAGCTTTCAGGGCTGGCAGCTTCCTTGTGGGAGAAGGAGCCGAATGTTTCCCTTTCAGAAAGAAGCACTGCCGAGCACAGGCAGCATGAGCTGTAGCGTCTGTGGGAAAGCACAGATCCGCAGGGCTGTTGTGCCTGTGAATAGGCTGCACGGGGAAAGTGAAAAGCAGCAAGAGCTTTCAGGGCTGTGAGCTTCCTTGTGGGAGAAGAAGCCGAATGTTTCCCTTTCAGAAAGAGGCACTGCCGAGCACAGGCAGCATGAGCTGTAGCGTCTGTGGGAAAGCACAGATCCGCAGGGCTGTTTTGCCTGTGAATAGGCTGCACGGGGAAAGTGAAGAGCAGCAAGAGCTTTCAGGGCTGGCAGCTTCCTTGTGGGAGAAGGAGTCGGAGGTTTGCCTTTTCGGAAAGAGGCACTGCCGAGGACAGGCATCATGAGCTGTAGCGTCTGTGGGAAAGCACAGATCCGCAGGGCTGTTGTGCCTGTGAATAGGCTGCACGGGGAAAGTGAAAAGCAGCAAGAGCTTTCAGGGCTGGCAGCTTCCCTGTGGGAGAAGGAGCCCAATATTTGGCATTTCGGAAAGAGGCACTGCTGAGGACAGGCAGCATGAGCTGTAGCGTCTGTGGGAAAGCACAGATCCGCAGGGCTGTTGTGCCTGTGAATAGGCTGCACGGGGAAAGTGAAAAGCAGCAAGAGCTTTCAGGGCTGGCAGCTTCCTTGTGGGAGAAGGAGCCGGAGGTTTGCCTTTTCGGAAAGTGGCACTGCCGAGGACAGGCAGCATGAGCTGTAGCGTCTGTGGGAAAGCACAGATCCGCAGGGCTGTTGTGCCTGTGAATAGGCCGCACGGGGAAAGTGAAAAGCAGCAAGAGCTTTCAGAGCTGGCAGCTTCCTTGTGGGAGAAGGAGCCCAATATTTGGCATTTCGGAAAGAGGCACTGCCGAACACAGGCAGCATGAGCTGTAGCGTCTGTGGGAAAGCACAGATCCGCAGGGCTGTTGTGCCTGTGAATAGGCTGCACGGGGAAAGTGAAAAGCAGCAAGAGCTTTCAGGGCTGGCAGCTTCCTTGTGGGAGAAGGAGCCGAATGTTTCCCTTTCAGAAAGAGGCACTGCCGAGGACAGGCAGCATGAGCTGTAGCGTCTGTGGGAAAGCACAGATCCGCAGGGCTGTTGTGCCTGTGAATAGGCTGCACGGGGAAAGTGAAAAGCAGCAAGAGCTTTCAGGGCTGGCAGCTTCCTTGTGGGAGAAGGAGCCGAATGTTTCCCTTTCAGAAAGAGGCACTGCCGAGGACAGGCAGCATGAGCTGTAGCGTCTGTGGGAAAGCACAGATCCGCAGGGCTGTTGTGCCTGTGAATAGGCTGCACGGGGAAAGTGAAAAGCAGCAAGAGCTTTCAGGGCTGGCAGCTTCCTTGTGGCAGAAGGAGCCGAATGTTTCCCTTTCAGAAAGAGGCACTGCCGAGGACAGGCAGCATGAGCTGTAGCGTCTGTGGGAAAGCACAGATCCGCAGGGCTGTTGTGCCTGTGAATAGGCTGCACGGGGAAAGTGAAAAGCAGCAAGAGCTTTCAGGGCTGGCAGCTTCCTTGTGGGAGAAGAAGCCGAATGTTTCCCTTTCAGAAAGAGGCACTGCCGAGGACAGGCAGCATGAGCTGTAGCGTCTGTGGGAAAGCACAGATCCGCAGGGCTGTTTTGCCTGTGAATAGGCCGCACGGGGAAAGTGAAGAGCAGCAAGAGCTTTCAGGGCTGGCAGCTTCCTTGTGGGAGAAGGAGCCGAATGTTTCCCTTTCAGAAAGAGGCACTGCCGAGCACAGGCAGCATGAGCTGTAGCGTCTGTGGGAAAGCACAGATCCGCAGGGCTGTTGTGCCTGTGAATAGGCTGCACGGGGAAAGTGAAAAGCAGCAAGAGCTTTCAGGGCTGGCAGCTTCCTTGTGGGAGAAGGAGCCCAATATTTGCCATTTTGGAAAGAGACCCTGCCGAACACAGGCAGCATGAGCTGTAGCGTCTGTGGGAAAGCACAGATCCGCAGGGCTGTTGTGCCTGTGAATAGGCTGCACGGGGAAAGTGAAGAGCAGCAAGAGCTTTCAGGGCTGGCAGCTTCCCTGTGGGAGAAGGAGCCCAATATTTGCCATTTCGGAAAGAGACCCTGCCGAACACAGGCAGCATGAGCTGTAGCGTCTGTGGGAAAGCACAGATCCGCAGGGCTGTTGTGCCTGTGAACAGGCTGCACGGGGAAAGTGAAGAGCAGCAAGAGCTTTCAGGGCTGTGAGCTTGCTTGTGGGAGAAGAAGCCGAATGTTTCCCTTTCAGAAAGAGGCACTGCCGAGCACAGGCAGCATGAGCTGTAGCGTCTGTGGGAAAGCACAGATCCGCAGGGCTGTTGTGCCTGCGAATAGGCTGCACGGGGAGGTGAAGAGCAGCAAGAGCTTTCAGGGCTGGCAGATTCCTTGTGGGAGAAGGAGTCGGAGGTTTGCCTTTTCGGAAAGAGGCACTGCCGAGGACAGGCATCATGAGCTGTAGCGTCTGTGGGAAAGCACAGATCTGCAGGGCTGTTGTGCCTGTGAATAGGCTGCACGGGGAAAGTGAAAAGCAGCAAGAGCTTTCAGGGCTGGCAGCTTCCTTGTGGGAGAAGGAGCCCAATATTTGGCATTTCGGAAAGAGGCCCTGCCGAGGATAGGCAGCATGAGCTGTAGCGTCTGTGGGAAAGCACAGATCCGCAGGGCTGTTGTGCCTGTGAATAGGCTGCACGGGGAAAGTGAACAGCAGCAAGAGCTTTCAGGGCTGGCAGCTTCCTTGTGGGAGAAGGAGCCCAATATTTGCCTTTTTGGAAAGAGACACTGCCGAGGACAGGCAGCATGAGCTGTAGCGTCTGTGGGAAAGCACAGATCCGCAGGGCTGTTGTGCCTGCGAATAGGCTGCACGGGCAGGTGAAGAGCAGCAAGAGCTTTCAGGGCTGGCAGCTTCCTTGTGGGAGACAGAGCCGAATGTTTCCCTTTCAGAAAGAGGCACTGCCGAGGACAGGCAGCATGAGCTGTAGCGTCTGTGGGAAAGCACAGATCCGCAGGGCTGTTTTGCCTGTGAATAGGCTGCACGGGGAAAGTGAAGAGCAGCAAGAGCTTTCAGGGCTGGCAGCTTCCTTGTGGGAGAAGGAGCCGAATGTTTCCCTTTCAGAAAGAGGCACTGCCGAGGACAGGCAGCATGAGCTGTAGCATATGTGGGAAAGCACAGATCCGCAGGGCTGTTGTGCCTGTGAATAGGCTGCACGGGGAAAGTGAAAAGCAGCAAGAGCTTTCAGGGCTGGCAGCTTCCTTGTGGGAGAAGGAGCCCAATATTTGGCATTTCGGAAAGAGGCACTGTCGAACACAGGCAGCATGAGCTGTAGCGTCTGTGGGAAAGCACAGATCCGCAGGGCTGTTGTGCCTGTGAATAGGCTGCACGGGGAAAGTGAAAAGCAGCAAGAGCTTTCAGGGCTGGCAGCTTCCTTGTGGGAGAAGGAGCCAGAGGTTTGCCTTTTCGGAAAGAGGCACTGCCGAGGACAGGCATCATGAGCTGTAGCGTCTGTGGGAAAGCACAGATCCGCAGGGCTGTTGTGCCTGTGAATAGGCTGCACGGGGAAAGTGAAAAGCAGCAAGAGCTTTCAGGGCTGGCAGCTTCCTTGTGGGAGAAGGAGCCCAATATTTGCCATTTCGGAAAGAGGCCCTGCCGAGGACAGGCAGCATGAGCTGTAGCGTCTGTGGGAAAGCACAGATCCGCAGGGCTGTTGTGCCTGTGAATAGGCTGCACGGGGAAAGTGAAAAGCAGCAAGAGCTTTCAGGGCTGGCAGCTTCCCTGTGGGAGAAGGAGCCAGAGGTTTGCCATTTCGGAAAGAGACCCTGCCGAGGACAGGCAGCATGAGCTGTAGCGTCTGTGGGAAAGCACAGATCCACAGGGCTGTTGTGCCTGCGAATAGGCTGCACGGGGAGGTGAAGAGCAGCAAGAGCTTTCAGGGCTGGGAGCTTCCTTGTGGGAGAAGGAGTCGGAGGTTTGCCTTTCAGAAAGAGGCACTGCCGAGCACAGGCAGCATGAGCTGTAGCGTCTGTGGGAAAGCACAGATCCGCAGGGCTGTTGTGCCTGTGAATAGGCTGCACGGGGAAAGTGAAAAGCAGCAAGAGCTTTCAGGGCTGGCAGCTTCCTTGTGGGAGAAGGAGCCCAATATTTGCCATTTTGGAAAGAGACCCTGCCGAACACAGGCAGCATGAGCTGTAGCGTCTGTGGGAAAGCACAGATCCGCAGGGCTGTTGTGCCTGTGAATAGGCTGCACGGGGAAAGTGAACATCAGCAAGAGCTTTCAGGGCTGGCAGCTTCCCTGTGGGAGAAGGAGCCCAATATTTGCCATTTCGGAAAGAGGCACTGCCGAACACAGGCAGCATGAGCTGTAGCGTCTGTGGGAAAGCACAGATCCGCAGGGCTGTTGTGCCTGTGAATAGGCTGCACGGGGAAAGTGAAAAGCAGCAAGAGCTTTCAGGGCTGGCAGCTTCCTTGTGGGAGAAGGAGTCGGAGGTTTGCCTTTTCGGAAAGAGGCACTGCCGAGGACAGGCAGCATGAGCTGTAGCGTCTGTGGGAAAGCACAGATCCGCAGGGCTGTTGTGCCTGTGAATAGGCTGCACGGGGAAAGTGAACAGCAGCAAGAGCTTTCAGGGCTGGCAGCTTCCTTGTGGGAGAGAGAGCCGAATGTTTCCCTTTCAGAAAGAGGCACTGCCGAGCACAGGCAGCATGAGCTGTAGCTTCTGTGGGAAAGCACAGATCCGCAAGGCTGTTGTGCCTGTGAATAGGCTACACGGGGAAAGTGAAGAGCAGCAAGAGCTTTCAGGGCTGGCAGCTTCCTTGTGGGAGAAGGAGCCGAATGTTTCCCTTTCAGAAAGAGGCACTGCCGAGCACAGGCAGCATGAGCTGTAGCATCTGTGGGAAAGCACAGATCCGCAGGGCTGTTTTGCCTGTGAATAGGCTGCACGGGGAAAGTCAAGAGCAGCAAGAGCTTTCAGGGCTGGCAGCTTCCTTGTGGGAGAAGGAGCCGAATGTTTCCCTTTCAGAAAGAGGCACTGCCGAAGACAGGCAGCATGAGCTGTAGCGTCTGTGGGAAAGCACAGATCCGCAGGGCTGTTGTGCCTGTGAATAGGCTGCACGGGGAAAGTGAAGAGCAGCAAGAGCTTTCAGGGCTGGCAGCTTCCTTGTGGGAGAAGGAGCCGAATGTTTCCCTTTCAGAAAGAGGCACTGCCGAGGACAGGCATCATGAGCTGTAGCGTCTGTGGGAAAGCACAGATCCGCAGGGCTGTTGTGCCTGTGAATAGGCTGCACGGGGAAAGTGAAAAGCAGCAAGAGCTTTCAGGGCTGGCAGCTTCCTTGTGGGAGAAGGAGCCCAATATTTGCCATTTCAGAAAGAGGCACTGCCGAGGACAGGCAGCATGAGCTGTAGCGTCTGTGGGAAAGCACAGATCCGCAGGGCTGTTGTGCCTGCGAATAGGCTGCATGGGGAAAGTGAAAAGCAGCAAGAGCTTTCAAGGCTGGCAGCTTCCTTGTGGGAGAAGGAGCCGAATGTTTCCCTTTCAGAAAGAGGCACTGCCGAGGACAGGCATCATGAGCTGTAGCGTCTGTGGGAAAGCACAGATCCGCAGGGCTGTTGTGCCTGTGAATAGGCTGCACGGGGAAAGTGAAAAGCAGCAAGAGCTTTCAGGGCTGGCAGCTTCCTTGTGGGAGAAGGAGCCCAATATTTGCCATTTCGGAAAGAGGCACTGCCGAACACAGGCAGCATGAGCTGTAGCGTCTGTGGGAAAGCACAGATCCGCAGGGCTGTTGTGCCTGTGAATAGGCTGCACGGGGAAAGTGAAGAGCAGCAAGAGCTTTCAGGGCTGGCAGCTTCCTTGTGGGAGAAGGAGCCGAATGTTTCCCTTTCAGAAAGAAGCACTGCCGAGCACAGGCAGCATGAGCTGTAGCGTCTGTGGGAAAGCACAGATCCGCAGGGCTGTTGTGCCTGTGAATAGGCTGCACGGGGAAAGTGAAGAGCAGCAAGAGCTTTCAGGGCTGGCAGCTTCCTTGTGGGAGAAGGAGCCCAATATTTGCCATTTTGGAAAGAGACCCTGCCGAGGACAGGCAGCATGAGCTGTAGCGTCTGTGGGAAAGCACAGATCCGCAGGGCTGTTGTGCCTGTGAATAGGCCGCACGGGGAAAGTGAAAAGCAGCAAGAGCTTTCAGGGCTGGCAGCTTCCTTGTGGGAGAAGGAGCCGAATGTTTCCCTTTCAGAAAGAAGCACTGCCGAGCACAGGCAGCATGAGCTGTAGCGTCTGTGGGAAAGCACAGATCCGCAGGGCTGTTTTGCCTGTGAATAGGCTGCACGGGGAAAGTGAAGAGCAGCAAGAGCTTTCAGGGCTGGCAGCTTCCTTGTGGGAGAAGGAGTCGGAGGTTTGCCTTTTCGGAAAGAGGCACTGCCGAGGACAGGCATCATGAGCTGTAGCGTCTGTGGGAAAGCACAGATCCGCAGGGCTGTTGTGCCTGTGAATAGGCTGCACGGGGAAAGTGAAAAGCAGCAAGAGCTTTCAGGGCTGGCAGCTTCCCTGTGGGAGAAGGAGCCCAATATTTGGCATTTCGGAAAGAGGCACTGCCGAGGACAGGCAGCATGAGCTGTAGCGTCTGTGGGAAAGCACAGATCCGCAGGGCTGTTGTGCCTGTGAATAGGCTGCACGGGGAAAGTGAAAAGCAGCAAGAGCTTTCAGGGCTGGCAGCTTCCTTGTGGGAGAAGGAGCCGGAGGTTTGCCTTTTCGGAAAGTGGCACTGCCGAGGACAGGCAGCATGAGCTGTAGCGTCTGTGGGAAAGCACAGATCCGCAGGGCTGTTGTGCCTGTGAATAGGCTGCACGGGGAAAGTGAAAAGCAGCAAGAGCTTTCAGAGCTGGCAGCTTCCTTGTGGGAGAAGGAGCCCAATATTTGGCATTTCGGAAAGAGGCACTGCCGAACACAGGCAGCATGAGCTGTAGCGTCTGTGGGAAAGCACAGATCCGCAGGGCTGTTGTGCCTGTGAATAGGCTGCACGGGGAAAGTGAAAAGCAGCAAGAGCTTTCAGGGCTGGCAGCTTCCTTGTGGGAGAAGGAGCCGAATGTTTCCCTTTCAGAAAGAGGCACTGCCGAGGACAGGCAGCATGAGCTGTAGCGTCTGTGGGAAAGCACAGATCCGCAGGGCTGTTTTGCCTGTGAATAGGCTGCACGGGGAAAGTGAAAAGCAGCAAGAGCTTTCAGGGCTGGCAGCTTCCTTGTGGGAGAAGGAGCCCAATATTTGCCATTTCAGAAAGAGGCACTGCCGAGGACAGGCAGCATGAGCTGTAGCGTCTGTGGGAAAGCACAGATCCGCAGGGCTGTTGTGCCTGTGAATAGGCTGCACGGGGAAAGTGAAAAGCAGCAAGAGCTTTCAGAGCTGGCAGCTTCCTTGTGGGAGAAGGAGCCGAATGTTTCCCTTTCAGAAAGAGGCACTGCCGAGGACAGGCAGCATGAGCTGTAGCGTCTGTGGGAAAGCACAGATCCGCAGGGCTGTTGTGCCTGTGAATAGGCTGCACGGGGAAAGTGAAAAGCAGCAAGAGCTTTCAGGGCTGGCAGCTTCCTTGTGGGAGAAGAAGCCGAATGTTTCCCTTTCAGAAAGAGGCACTGCCGAACACAGGCAGCATGAGCTGTAGCGTCTGTGGGAAAGCACAGATCCGCAGGGCTGTTTTGCCTGTGAATAGGCTGCACGGGGAAAGTGAAGAGCAGCAAGAGCTTTCAGGGCTGGCAGCTTCCTTGTGGGAGAAGGAGCCGAATGTTTCCCTTTCAGAAAGAGGCACTGCCGAGGACAGGCAGCATGAGCTGTAGCATATGTGGGAAAGCACAGATCCGCAGGGCTGTTGTGCCTGTGAATAGGCTGCACGGGGAAAGTGAAAAGCAGCAAGAGCTTTCAGGGCTGGCAGCTTCCTTGTGGGAGAAGGAGCCCAATATTTGGCATTTCGGAAAGAGGCACTGTCGAACACAGGCAGCATGAGCTGTAGCGTCTGTGGGAAAGCACAGATCCGCAGGGCTGTTGTGCCTGTGAATAGGCTGCACGGGGAAAGTGAAAAGCAGCAAGAGCTTTCAGGGCTGGGAGCTTCCTTGTGGGAGAAGGAGTCGGAGGTTTGCCTTTTCGGAAAGAGGCACTGCCGAGGACAGGCAGCATGAGCTGTAGCGTCTGTGGGAAAGCACAGATCTGCAGGGCTGTTGTGCCTGCGAATAGGCTGCACGGGGAGGTGAAGAGCAGAAAGAGCTTTCAGGGCTGGGAGCTTCCTTGTGGGAGAAGGAGTCGGAGGTTTGCCTTTTCGGAAAGAGGCACTGCCGAGGACAGGCATCATGAGCTGTAGCGTCTGTGGGAAAGCACAGATCCGCAGGGCTGTTGTGCCTGTGAATAGGCTGCACGGGGAAAGTGAAAAGCAGCAAGAGCTTTCAGGGCTGGCAGCTTCCTTGTGGGAGAAGAAGCCGAATGTTTCCCTTTCAGAAAGAGGCACTGCCGAGGACAGGCAGCATGAGCTGTAGCGTCTGTGGGAAAGCACAGATCCGCAGGGCTGTTTTGCCTGTGAATAGGCCGCACGGGGAAAGTGAAGAGCAGCAAGAGCTTTCAGGGCTGGCAGCTTCCTTGTGGGAGAAGGAGCCGAATGTTTCCCTTTCAGAAAGAGGCACTGCCGAGCACAGGCAGCATGAGCTGTAGCGTCTGTGGGAAAGCACAGATCCGCAGGGCTGTTGTGCCTGTGAATAGGCTGCACGGGGAAAGTGAAGAGCAGCAAGAGCTTTCAGGGCTGGCAGCTTCCCTGTGGGAGAAGGAGCCCAATATTTGCCATTTCGGAAAGAGGCACTGCCGAACACAGGCAGCATGAGCTGTAGCGTCTGTGGGAAAGCACAGATCCGCAGGGCTGTTGTGCCTGTGAACAGGCTGCACGGGGAAAGTGAAGAGCAGCAAGAGCTTTCAGGGCTGTGAGCTTGCTTGTGGGAGAAGAAGCCGAATGTTTCCCTTTCAGAAAGAGGCACTGCCGAGCACAGGCAGCATGAGCTGTAGCGTCTGTGGGAAAGCACAGATCCGCAGGGCTGTTGTGCCTGCGAATAGGCTGCACGGGGAGGTGAAGAGCAGCAAGAGCTTTCAGGGCTGGCAGATTCCTTGTGGGAGAAGGAGTCGGAGGTTTGCCTTTTCGGAAAGAGGCACTGCCGAGGACAGGCATCATGAGCTGTAGCGTCTGTGGGAAAGCACAGATCTGCAGGGCTGTTGTGCCTGTGAATAGGCTGCACGGGGAAAGTGAAAAGCAGCAAGAGCTTTCAGGGCTGGCAGCTTCCTTGTGGGAGAAGGAGCCCAATATTTGGCATTTCGGAAAGAGACCCTGCCGAGGATAGGCAGCATGAGCTGTAGCGTCTGTGGGAAAGCACAGATCCGCAGGGCTGTTGTGCCTGTGAATAGGCTGCACGGGGAAAGTGAAAAGCAGCAAGAGCTTTCAGGGCTGGCAGCTTCCTTGTGGGAGAAGGAGTCGGAGGTTTGCCTTTTTGGAAAGAGGCACTGCCGAGGACAGGCAGCATGAGCTGTAGCGTCTGTGGGAAAGCACAGATCCGCAGGGCTGTTGTGCCTGTGAATAGGCTGCACGGGGAAAGTGAAGAGCAGCAAGAGCTTTCAGGGCTGTGAGCTTCCTTGTGGGAGAAGAAGCCGAATGTTTCCCTTTCAGAAAGAGGCACTGCCGAGCACAGGCAGCATGAGCTGTAGCGTCTGTGGGAAAGCACAGATCCGCAGGGCTGTTGTGCCTGTGAATAGGCCGCACGGGGAAAGTGAAAAGCAGCAAGAGCTTTCAGGGCTGGCAGCTTCCTTGTGGGAGAAGGAGCCGAATGTTTCCCTTTCAGAAAGAAGCACTGCCGAGCACAGGCAGCATGAGCTGTAGCGTCTGTGGGAAAGCACAGATCCGCAGGGCTGTTTTGCCTGTGAATAGGCTGCACGGGGAAAGTGAAGAGCAGCAAGAGCTTTCAGGGCTGGCAGCTTCCTTGTGGGAGAAGGAGTCGGAGGTTTGCCTTTTCGGAAAGAGGCACTGCCGAGGACAGGCATCATGAGCTGTAGCGTCTGTGGGAAAGCACAGATCCGCAGGGCTGTTGTGCCTGTGAATAGGCTGCACGGGGAAAGTGAAAAGCAGCAAGAGCTTTCAGGGCTGGCAGCTTCCCTGTGGGAGAAGGAGCCCAATATTTGGCATTTCGGAAAGAGGCACTGCCGAGGACAGGCAGCATGAGCTGTAGCGTCTGTGGGAAAGCACAGATCCGCAGGGCTGTTGTGCCTGTGAATAGGCTGCACGGGGAAAGTGAAAAGCAGCAAGAGCTTTCAGAGCTGGCAGCTTCCTTGTGGGAGAAGGAGCCGAATGTTTCCCTTTCAGAAAGAGGCACTGCCGAACACAGGCAGCATGAGCTGTAGCGTCTGTGGGAAAGCACAGATCCGCAGGGCTGTTGTGCCTGTGAATAGGCTGCACGGGGAAAGTGAAAAGCAGCAAGAGCTTTCAGGGCTGGCAGCTTCCTTGTGGGAGAAGAAGCCGAATGTTTCCCTTTCAGAAAGACGCACTGCCGAACACAGGCAGCATGAGCTGTAGCGTCTGTGGGAAAGCACAGATCCGCAGGGCTGTTTTGCCTGTGAATAGGCTGCACGGGGAAAGTGAAGAGCAGCAAGAGCTTTCAGGGCTGGCAGCTTCCTTGTGGGAGAAGGAGCCGAATGTTTCCCTTTCAGAAAGAGGCACTGCCGAGGACAGGCAGCATGAGCTGTAGCATATGTGGGAAAGCACAGATCCGCAGGGCTGTTGTGCCTGTGAATAGGCTGCACGGGGAAAGTGAAAAGCAGCAAGAGCTTTCAGGGCTGGCAGCTTCCTTGTGGGAGAAGGAGCCCAATATTTGGCATTTCGGAAAGAGGCACTGTCGAACACAGGCAGCATGAGCTGTAGCGTCTGTGGGAAAGCACAGATCCGCAGGGCTGTTGTGCCTGTGAATAGGCTGCACGGGGAAAGTGAAAAGCAGCAAGAGCTTTCAGGGCTGGGAGCTTCCTTGTGGGAGAAGGAGCCAGAGGTTTGCCTTTTCTGAAAGAGGCACTGCCGAGGACAGGCATCATGAGCTGTAGCGTCTGTGGGAAAGCACAGATCCGCAGGGCTGTTGTGCCTGCGAATACGCTGCACGGGGAGGTGAAGAGCAGCAAGAGCTTTCAGGGCTGGGAGCTTCCTTGTGGGAGAAGGAGTCGGAGGTTTGCCTTTTCGGAAAGAGGCACTGCCGAGGACAGGCAGCATGAGCTGTAGCGTCTGTGGGAAAGCACAGATCCGCAGGGCTGTTGTGCCTGCGAATAGGCTGCACGGGGAGGTGAAGAGCAGAAAGAGCTTTCAGGGCTGGGAGCTTCCTTGTGGGAGAAGGAGTCGGAGGTTTGCCTTTTCGGAAAGAGGCACTGCCGAGGACAGGCATCATGAGCTGTAGCGTCTGTGGGAAAGCACAGATCCGCAGGGCTGTTGTGCCTGTGAATAGGCTGCACGGGGAAAGTGAAAAGCAGCAAGAGCTTTCAGGGCTGGCAGCTTCCTTGTGGGAGAAGAAGCCGAATGTTTCCCTTTCAGAAAGAGGCACTGCCGAGGACAGGCAGCATGAGCTGTAGCGTCTGTGGGAAAGCACAGATCCGCAGGGCTGTTTTGCCTGTGAATAGGCCGCACAGGGAAAGTGAAGAGCAGCAAGAGCTTTCAGGGCTGGCAGCTTCCTTGTGGGAGAAGGAGCCGAATGTTTCCCTTTCAGAAAGAGGCACTGCCGAGCACAGGCAGCATGAGCTGTAGCGTCTGTGGGAAAGCACAGATCCGCAGGGCTGTTGTGCCTGTGAATAGGCTGCACGGGGAAAGTGAAAAGCAGCAAGAGCTTTCAGGGCTGGCAGCTTCCTTGTGGGAGAAGGAGCCCAATATTTGCCATTTTGGAAAGAGACCCTGCCGAACACAGGCAGCATGAGCTGTAGCGTCTGTGGGAAAGCACAGATCCGCAGGGCTGTTGTGCCTGTGAATAGGCTGCACGGGGAAACTGAAGAGCAGCAAGAGCTTTCAGGGCTGGCAGCTTCCCTGTGGGAGAAGGAGCCCAATATTTGCCATTTCGGAAAGAGGCACTGCCGAACACAGGCAGCATGAGCTGTAGCGTCTGTGGGAAAGCACAGATCCGCAGGGCTGTTGTGCCTGTGAATAGGCTGCACGGGGAAAGTGAAGAGCAGCAAGAGCTTTCAGGGCTGGCAGCTTCCTTGTGGGAGAAGGAGCCCAATATTTGCCATTTCGGAAAGAGGCACTGCCGAACACAGGCAGCATGAGCTGTAGCGTCTGTGGGAAAGCACAGATCCGCAGGGCTGTTGTGCCTGTGAACAGGCTGCACGGGGAAAGTGAAGAGCAGCAAGAGCTTTCAGGGCTGTGAGCTTGCTTGTGGGAGAAGAAGCCGAATGTTTCCCTTTCAGAAAGAGGCACTGCCGAGCACAGGCAGCATGAGCTGTAGCGTCTGTGGGAAAGCACAGATCCGCAGGGCTGTTGTGCCTGCGAATAGGCTGCACGGGGAAAGTGAAAAGCAGCAAGAGCTTTCAGGGCTGGCAGCTTCCTTGTGGGAGAAGGAGTCGGAGGTTTGCCTTTTCGGAAAGAGGCACTGCCGAGGACAGGCAGCATGAGCTGTAGCGTCTGTGGGAAAGCACAGATCCGCAGGGCTGTTGTGCCTGTGAATAGGCTGCACGGGGAAAGTGAACAGCAGCAAGAGCTTTCAGGGCTGGCAGCTTCCTTGTGGGAGAAGGAGCCCAATATTTGCCTTTTTGGAAAGAGACACTGCCGAGGACAGGCAGCATGAGCTGTAGCGTCTGTGGGAAAGCACAGATCCGCAGGGCTGTTGTGCCTGCGAATAGGCTGCACGGGCAGGTGAAGAGCAGCAAGAGCTTTCAGGGCTGGCAGCTTCTTTGTGGGAGAAGGAGCCGAATGTTTCCCTTTCAGAAAGAGGCACTGCCGAGGACAGGCAGCATGAGCTGTAGCGTCTGTGGGAAAGCACAGATCCGCAGGGCTGTTGTGCCTGTGAATAGGCTGCACGGGGAAAGTGAAAAGCAGCAAGAGCTTTCAGGGCTGGCAGCTTCCTTGTGGGAGAAGGAGCCAGAGGTTTGCCTTTTCGGAAAGAGGCACTGCCGAGGACAGGCATCATGAGCTGTAGCGTCTGTGGGAAAGCACAGATCCGCAGGGCTGTTGTGCCTGTGAATAGGCTGCACGGGGAAAGTGAAAAGCAGCAAGAGCTTTCAGGGCTGGCAGCTTCCTTGTGGGAGAAGGAGCCCAATATTTGCCATTTCGGAAAGAGGCCCTGCCGAGGACAGGCAGCATGAGCTGTAGCGTCTGTGGGAAAGCACAGATCCGCAGGGCTGTTGTGCCTGTGAATAGGCTGCACGGGGAAAGTGAAAAGCAGCAAGAGCTTTCAGGGCTGGCAGCTTCCCTGTGGGAGAAGGAGCCAGAGGTTTGCCTTTTCGGAAAGAGACCCTGCCGAGGACAGGCAGCATGAGCTGTAGCGTCTGTGGGAAAGCACAGATCCACAGGGCTGTTGTGCCTGCGAATAGGCTGCACGGGGAGGTGAAGAGCAGCAAGAGCTTTCAGGGCTGGGAGCTTCCTTGTGGGAGAAGGAGTCGGAGGTTTGCCTTTTCGGAAAGAGGCACTGCCGAGGACAGGCAGCATGAGCTGTAGCGTCTGTGGGAAAGCACAGATCCGCAGGGCTGTTTTGCCTGTGAATAGGCCGCACAGGGAAAGTGAAGAGCAGCAAGAGCTTTCAGGGCTGGCAGCTTCCTTGTGGGAGAAGGAGCCGAATGTTTCCCTTTCAGAAAGAGGCACTGCCGAGCACAGGCAGCATGAGCTGTAGCGTCTGTGGGAAAGCACAGATCCGCAGGGCTGTTGTGCCTGTGAATAGGCTGCACGGGGAAAGTGAAAAGCAGCAAGAGCTTTCAGGGCTGGCAGCTTCCTTGTGGGAGAAGGAGCCCAATATTTGCCATTTTGGAAAGAGACCCTGCCGAACACAGGCAGCATGAGCTGTAGCGTCTGTGGGAAAGCACAGATCCGCAGGGCTGTTGTGCCTGTGAATAGGCTGCACGGGGAAAGTGAACAGCAGCAAGAGCTTTCAGGGCTGGCAGCTTCCCTGTGGGAGAAGGAGCCCAATATTTGCCATTTCGGAAAGAGGCACTGCCGAACACAGGCAGCATGAGCTGTAGCGTCTGTGGGAAAGCACAGATCCGCAGGGCTGTTGTGCCTGTGAATAGGCTGCACGGGGAAAGTGAAAAGCAGCAAGAGCTTTCAGGGCTGGCAGCTTCCTTGTGGGAGAAGGAGTCGGAGGTTTGCCTTTTCGGAAAGAGGCACTGCCGAGGACAGGCAGCATGAGCTGTAGCGTCTGTGGGAAAGCACAGATCCGCAGGGCTGTTTTGCCTGTGAATAGGCTGCACGGGGAAAGTGAACAGCAGCAAGAGCTTTCAGGGCTGGCAGCTTCCTTGTGGGAGAAGGAGCCGAATGTTTCCCTTTCAGAAAGAGGCACTGCCGAGGACAGGCAGCATGAGCTGTAGCTTCTGTGGGAAAGCACAGATCCGCAAGGCTGTTGTGCCTGTGAATAGGCTACACGGGGAAAGTGAAGAGCAGCAAGAGCTTTCAGGGCTGGCAGCTTCCTTGTGGGAGAAGGAGCCGAATGTTTCCCTTTCAGAAAGAGGCACTGCCGAGCACAGGCAGCATGAGCTGTAGCATCTGTGGGAAAGCACAGATCCGCAGGGCTGTTTTGCCTGTGAATAGGCTGCACGGGGAAAGTCAAGAGCAGCAAGAGCTTTCAGGGCTGGCAGCTTCCTTGTGGGAGAAGGAGCCGAATGTTTCCCTTTCAGAAAGAGGCACTGCCGAACACAGGCAGCATGAGCTGTAGCGTCTGTGGGAAAGCACAGATCCGCAGGGCTGTTGTGCCTGTGAATAGGCTGCACGGGGAAAGTGAAAAGCAGCAAGAGCTTTCAGGGCTGGCAGCTTCCTTGTGGGAGAAGGAGCCCAATATTTGCCATTTCGGAAAGAGGCACTGCCGAGGACAGGCATCATGAGGTGTAGCATATGTGGGAAAGCACAGATCAGCAGGGCTGTTGTGCCTGTTAATAGGCTGCACGGGGAAACTCAAGAGCAGCAAGAGCTTTCAGGGCTGGCAGCTTCCTTGTGGGAGAAGGAGCCGAATGTTTCCCTTTCAGAAAGAGGCACTGCCGAAGACAGGCAGCATGAGCTGTAGCGTCTGTGGGAAAGCACAGATCCGCAGGGCTGTTGTGCCTGTGAATAGGCTGCACGGGGAAAGTGAAAAGCAGCAAGAGCTTTCAGGGCTGGCAGCTTCCTTGTGGGAGAAGGAGCCGAATGTTTCCCTTTCAGAAAGAGGCACTGCCGAGGACAGGCAGCATGAGCTGTAGCGTCTGTGGGAAAGCACAGATCCGCAGGGCTGTTGTGCCTGTGAATAGGCTGCACGGGGAAAGTGAAAAGCAGCAAGAGCTTTCAGGGCTGGCAGCTTCCTTGTGGGAGAAGGAGCCCAATATTTGCCATTTTGGAAAGAGACCCTGCCGAACACAGGCAGCATGAGCTGTAGCGTCTGTGGGAAAGCACAGATCCGCAGGGCTGTTGTGCCTGCGAATAGGCTGCACGGGGAGGTGAAGAGCAGCAAGAGCTTTCAGGGCTGGGAGCTTCCTTGTGGGAGAAGGAGTCGGAGGTTTGCCTTTTCGGAAAGAGGCACTGCCGAGGACAGGCAGCATGAGCTGTAGCGTCGGTGGGAAAGCACAGATCCGCAGGGCTGTTGTGCCTGTGAATAGGCTGCACGGGGAAAGTGAAAAGCAGCAAGAGCTTTCAGGGCTGGCAGCTTCCTTGTGGGAGAAGGAGCCCAATATTTGGCATTTCGGAAAGAGGCACTGTCGAACACAGGCAGCATGAGCTGTAGCGTCTGTGGGAAAGCACAGATCCGCAGGGCTGTTGTGCCTGTGAATAGGCTGCACGGGGAAAGTGAAGAGCAGCAAGAGCTTTCAGGGCTGGCAGCTTCCTTGTGGGAGAAGGAGCCGAATGTTTCCCTTTCAGAAAGAGGCACTGCCGAGCACAGGCAGCATGAGATGTAGCGTCTGTGGGAAAGCACAGATCCGCAGGGCTGTTTTGCCTGTGAATAGGCTGCACGGGGAAAGTCAAGAGCAGCAAGAGCTTTCAGGGCTGGCAGCTTCCTTGTGGGAGAAGGAGCCGAATGTTTCCCTTTCAGAAAGAGGCACTGCCGAGCACAGGCAGCATGAGCTGTAGCATCTGTGGGAAAGCACAGATCCGCAGGGCTGTTTTGCCTGTGAATAGGCTGCACGGGGAAAGTCAAGAGCAGCAAGAGCTTTCAGGGCTGGCAGCTTCCTTGTGGGAGAAGGAGCCGAATGTTTCCCTTTCAGAAAGAGGCACTGCCGAACACAGGCAGCATGAGCTGTAGCTTCTGTGGGAAAGCACAGATCCGCAAGGCTGTTGTGCCTGTGAATAGGCTACACGGGGAAAGTGAAGAGCAGCAAGAGCTTTCAGGGCTGGCAGCTTCCTTGTGGGAGAAGGAGCCGAATGTTTCCCTTTCAGAAAGAGGCACTGCCGAGCACAGGCAGCATGAGCTGTAGCATCTGTGGGAAAGCACAGATCCGCAGGGCTGTTTTGCCTGTGAATAGGCTGCACGGGGAAAGTGAAGAGCAGCAAGAGCTTTCAGGGCTGGCAGCTTCCTTGTGGGAGAAGGAGCCGAATGTTTCCCTTTCAGAAAGAGGCACTGCCGAACACAGGCAGCATGAGCTGTAGCGTCTGTGGGAAAGCACAGATCCACAGGGCTGTTGTGCCTGTGAATAGGCTGCACGGGGAAAGTGAAAAGCAGCAAGAGCTTTCAGGGCTGGCAGCTTCCTTGTGGGAGAAGGAGCCCAATATTTGCCATTTCGGAAAGAGGCACTGCCGAGGACAGGCATCATGAGGTGTAGCATATGTGGGAAAGCACAGATCCGCAGGGCTGTTGTGCCTGTGAATAGGCTGCACGGGGAAACTCAAGAGCAGCAAGAGCTTTCAGGGCTGGCAGCTTCCTTGTGGGAGAAGGAGCCGAATGTTTCCCTTTCAGAAAGAGGCACTGCCGAAGACAGGCAGCATGAGCTGTAGCGTCTGTGGGAAAGCACAGATCCGCAGGGCTGTTGTGCCTGCGAATATGCTGCACGGGGAAAGTGAAAAGCAGCAAGAGCTTTCAGGGCTGGCAGCTTCCTTGTGGGAGAAGGAGCCGAATGTTTCCCTTTCAGAAAGAGGCACTGCCGAGGACAGGCAGCATGAGCTGTAGCGTCTGTGGGAAAGCACAGATCCGCAGGGCTGTTGTGCCTGTGAATAGGCTGCACGGGGAAAGTGAAAAGCAGCAAGAGCTTTCAGGGCTGGCAGCTTCCTTGTGGGAGAAGGAGCCCAATATTTGGCATTTCGGAAAGAGGCACTGTCGAACACAGGCAGCATGAGCTGTAGCGTCTGTGGGAAAGCACAGATCCGCAGGGCTGTTGTGCCTGTGAATAGGCTGCACGGGGAAAGTCAAGAGCAGCAAGAGCTTTCAGGGCTGGCAGCTTCCTTGTGGGAGAAGGAGCCGAATGTTTCCCTTTCAGAAAGAGGCACTGCCGAACACAGGCAGCATGAGCTGTAGCTTCTGTGGGAAAGCACAGATCCGCAAGGCTGTTGTGCCTGTGAATAGGCTACACGGGGAAAGTGAAGAGCAGCAAGAGCTTTCAGGGCTGGCAGCTTCCTTGTGGGAGAAGGAGCCGAATGTTTCCCTTTCAGAAAGAGGCACTGCCGAGCACAGGCAGCATGAGCTGTAGCATCTGTGGGAAAGCACAGATCCGCAGGGCTGTTTTGCCTGTGAATAGGCTGCACGGGGAAAGTGAAGAGCAGCAAGAGCTTTCAGGGCTGGCAGCTTCCTTGTGGGAGAAGGAGCCGAATGTTTCCCTTTCAGAAAGAGGCACTGCCGAACACAGGCAGCATGAGCTGTAGCGTCTGTGGGAAAGCACAGATCCACAGGGCTGTTGTGCCTGTGAATAGGCTGCACGGGGAAAGTGAAAAGCAGCAAGAGCTTTCAGGGCTGGCAGCTTCCTTGTGGGAGAAGGAGCCCAATATTTGCCATTTCGGAAAGAGGCACTGCCGAGGACAGGCATCATGAGGTGTAGCATATGTGGGAAAGCACAGATCCGCAGGGCTGTTGTGCCTGTTAATAGGCTGCACGGGGAAACTCAAGAGCAGCAAGAGCTTTCAGGGCTGGCAGCTTCCTTGTGGGAGAAGGAGCCGAATGTTTCCCTTTCAGAAAGAGGCACTGCCGAAGACAGGCAGCATGAGCTGTAGCGTCTGTGGGAAAGCACAGATCCGCAGGGCTGTTGTGCCTGCGAATATGCTGCACGGGGAAAGTGAAAAGCAGCAAGAGCTTTCAGGGCTGGCAGCTTCCTTGTGGGAGAAGGAGCCGAATGTTTCCCTTTCAGAAAGAGGCACTGCCGAGGACAGGCAGCATGAGCTGTAGCGTCTGTGGGAAAGCACAGATCCGCAGGGCTGTTGTGCCTGTGAATAGGCTGCATGGGGAAAGTGAAAAGCAGCAAGAGCTTTCAGGGCTGGCAGCTTCCTTGTGGGAGAAGAAGCCGAATGTTTCCCTTTCAGAAAGAGGCACTGCCGAGGACAGGCAGCATGAGCTGTAGCGTCTGTGGGAAAGCACAGATCCGCAGGGCTGTTTTGCCTGTGAATAGGCTGCACGGGGAAAGTGAAGAGCAGCAAGAGCTTTCAGGGCTGGCAGCTTCCTTGTGGGAGAAGGAGCCGAATGTTTCCCTTTCAGAAAGAGGCACTGCCGAGGACAGGCAGCATGAGCTGTAGCGTCTGTGGGAAAGCACAGATCCGCAGGGCTGTTGTGCCTGTAAATAGGCTGCACGGGGAAAGTGAAAAGCAGCAAGAGCTTTCAGGGCTGGCAGCTTCCTTGTGGGAGAAGGAGCCCAATATTTGGCATTTCGGAAAGAGGCACTGCCGAGGACAGGCAGCATGAGCTGTAGCGTCTGTGGGAAAGCACAGATCCGCAGGGCTGTTGTGCCTGTGAATAGGCTGCACGGGGAAAGTGAAAAGCAGCAAGAGCTTTCAGGGCTGGCAGCTTCCTTGTGGGAGAAGGAGTCGGAGGTTTGCCTTTTCGGAAAGAGGCACTGCCGAACACAGGCAGCATGAGCTGTAGCGTCTGTGGGAAAGCACAGATCCGCAGGGCTGTTGTGCCTGTGAATAGGCTGCACGGGGAAAGTGAAAAGCAGCAAGAGCTTTCAGGGCTGGCAGCTTCCCTGTGGGAGAAGGAGCCCAATATTTGGCATTTCGGAAAGAGGCACTGCCGAACACAGGCAGCATGAGCTGTAGCGCCTGTGGGAAAGCACAGATCCGCAGGGCTGTTGTGCCTGTGAATAGGCTGCACGGGGAAAGTGAAGAGCAGCAAGAGCTTTCAGGGCTGGCAGCTTCCTTGTGGGAGAAGGAGCCGAATGTTTCCCTTTCAGAAAGAGGCACTGCCGAGCACAGGCAGCATGAGATGTAGCGTCTGTGGGAAAGCACAGATCCGCAGGGCTGTTTTGCCTGTGAATAGGCTGCACGGGGAAAGTCAAGAGCAGCAAGAGCTTTCAGGGCTGGCAGCTTCCTTGTGGGAGAAGGAGCCGAATGTTTCCCTTTCAGAAAGAGGCACTGCCGAGCACAGGCAGCATGAGCTGTAGCATCTGTGGGAAAGCACAGATCCGCAGGGCTGTTTTGCCTGTGAATAGGCTGCACGGGGAAAGTCAAGAGCAGCAAGAGCTTTCAGGGCTGGCAGCTTCCTTGTGGGAGAAGGAGCCGAATGTTTCCCTTTCAGAAAGAGGCACTGCCGAACACAGGCAGCATGAGCTGTAGCTTCTGTGGGAAAGCACAGATCCGCAAGGCTGTTGTGCCTGTGAATAGGCTACACGGGGAAAGTGAAGAGCAGCAAGAGCTTTCAGGGCTGGCAGCTTCCTTGTGGGAGAAGGAGCCGAATGTTTCCCTTTCAGAAAGAGGCACTGCCGAGCACAGGCAGCATGAGCTGTAGCATCTGTGGGAAAGCACAGATCCGCAGGGCTGTTTTGCCTGTGAATAGGCTGCACGGGGAAAGTGAAGAGCAGCAAGAGCTTTCAGGGCTGGCAGCTTCCTTGTGGGAGAAGGAGCCGAATGTTTCCCTTTCAGAAAGAGGCACTGCCGAACACAGGCAGCATGAGCTGTAGCGTCTGTGGGAAAGCACAGATCCACAGGGCTGTTGTGCCTGTGAATAGGCTGCACGGGGAAAGTGAAAAGCAGCAAGAGCTTTCAGGGCTGGCAGCTTCCTTGTGGGAGAAGGAGCCCAATATTTGCCATTTCGGAAAGAGGCACTGCCGAGGACAGGCATCATGAGGTGTAGCATATGTGGGAAAGCACAGATCCGCAGGGCTGTTGTGCCTGTGAATAGGCTGCACGGGGAAACTCAAGAGCAGCAAGAGCTTTCAGGGCTGGCAGCTTCCTTGTGGGAGAAGGAGCCGAATGTTTCCCTTTCAGAAAGAGGCACTGCCGAAGACAGGCAGCATGAGCTGTAGCGTCTGTGGGAAAGCACAGATCCGCAGGGCTGTTGTGCCTGCGAATATGCTGCACGGGGAAAGTGAAAAGCAGCAAGAGCTTTCAGGGCTGGCAGCTTCCTTGTGGGAGAAGGAGCCGAATGTTTCCCTTTCAGAAAGAGGCACTGCCGAGGACAGGCAGCATGAGCTGTAGCGTCTGTGGGAAAGCACAGATCCGCAGGGCTGTTGTGCCTGTGAATAGGCTGCACGGGGAAAGTGAAAAGCAGCAAGAGCTTTCAGGGCTGGCAGCTTCCTTGTGGGAGAAGGAGCCCAATATTTGGCATTTCGGAAAGAGGCACTGTCGAACACAGGCAGCATGAGCTGTAGCGTCTGTGGGAAAGCACAGATCCGCAGGGCTGTTGTGCCTGTGAATAGGCTGCACGGGGAAAGTCAAGAGCAGCAAGAGCTTTCAGGGCTGGCAGCTTCCTTGTGGGAGAAGGAGCCGAATGTTTCCCTTTCAGAAAGAGGCACTGCCGAACACAGGCAGCATGAGCTGTAGCTTCTGTGGGAAAGCACAGATCCGCAAGGCTGTTGTGCCTGTGAATAGGCTACACGGGGAAAGTGAAGAGCAGCAAGAGCTTTCAGGGCTGGCAGCTTCCTTGTGGGAGAAGGAGCCGAATGTTTCCCTTTCAGAAAGAGGCACTGCCGAGCACAGGCAGCATGAGCTGTAGCATCTGTGGGAAAGCACAGATCCGCAGGGCTGTTTTGCCTGTGAATAGGCTGCACGGGGAAAGTGAAGAGCAGCAAGAGCTTTCAGGGCTGGCAGCTTCCTTGTGGGAGAAGGAGCCGAATGTTTCCCTTTCAGAAAGAGGCACTGCCGAACACAGGCAGCATGAGCTGTAGCGTCTGTGGGAAAGCACAGATCCACAGGGCTGTTGTGCCTGTGAATAGGCTGCACGGGGAAAGTGAAAAGCAGCAAGAGCTTTCAGGGCTGGCACCTTCCTTGTGGGAGAAGGAGCCCAATATTTGCCATTTCGGAAAGAGGCACTGCCGAGGACAGGCATCATGAGGTGTAGCATATGTGGGAAAGCACAGATCCGCAGGGCTGTTGTGCCTGTTAATAGGCTGCACGGGGAAACTCAAGAGCAGCAAGAGCTTTCAGGGCTGGCAGCTTCCTTGTGGGAGAAGGAGCCGAATGTTTCCCTTTCAGAAAGAGGCACTGCCGAAGACAGGCAGCATGAGCTGTAGCGTCTGTGGGAAAGCACAGATCCGCAGGGCTATTGTGCCTGTGAATAGGCTGCACGGGGAAAGTGAAAAAGCAGCAAGAGCTTTCAGGGCTGGCAGCTTCCTTGTGGGAGAAAGAGTCGGAGGTTTGCCTTTTCGGAAAGAGGCACTGCCGAGGACATGCAGCATGAGCTGTAGCGTCTGTGGGAAAGCACACATCCGCAGGGCTATTGTGCCTGTGAATAGGCTGCACGGGGAAAGTGAAAAAGCAGCAAGAGCTTTCAGGGCTGGCAGCTTCCCTGTGGGAGAAGGAGCCCAATATTTGCCATTTCGGAAAAAGACCCTGCCGAGGACAGGCAGCATGAGCTGTAGCGTCTGTGGGAAAGCACAGATCCGCAGGGCTGTCGTGCCTGTGAATAGGCTGCACGGGGAAAGTGAAAAAGCAGCAAGAGTTTCAGGGCTGGCAGCTTCCCTGTGGGAGAAGGAGCCCAATATTTGTCATTTCGGAAAGAGGCACTGCCGAGCACAGGCAGCATGAGCTGTAGCATATGTGGGAAAGCACAGATCCGCAGGGCTGTTGTGCCTGTTAATAGGTTGCACGGGGAAAGTGAAGAGCAGCAAGAGCTTTCATTTCTGGCAGCTTCCTTGTGGGAGAAGGAGCCGGAGGTTTGCCTTTTCGGAAAGGGGCTCTGCCGAGCACAGGCAGCATGAGCTGTAGCGTCTGTGGGAAAGCACAGATCCGCAGGGCTGTTGTGCCTGTGAATAGGCTGCAGGGGAAAGTGAAAAGCAGCAAGAGCTTTCAGGGCTGGCAGCTTCCTTGTGGGAGAAGGAGCCGAATGTTTCCCTTTCAGAAAGAGGCACTGCCGAGGACAGGCAGCATGAGCTGTAGCGTCTGTGGGAAAGCACAGATCCGCAGGGCTGTTGTGCCTGTGAATAGTCTGCACGGGGAAAGTGAAAAGCAGCAAGAGCTTTCAGGGCTGGCAGCTTCCTTGTGGGAGAAGGAGCCCAATATTTGCCATTTCGCAAAGAGACCCTGCCGAGGACAGGCATCATGAGCTGTAGCGTCTGTGGGAAAGCACAGATCCGCAGGGCTGTTGTGCCTGTGAATAGGCTGCACGGGGAAAGTGAAGAGCAGCAAGAGCTTTCAGGGCTGGCAGCTTCCTTGTGGGAGAAGGAGCCGAATGTTTCCCTTTCAGAAAGAGGCACTGCCGAGGACAGGCAGCATGAGCTGTAGCGTCTGTGGGAAAGCACAGATCCGCAGGGCTGTTGTGCCTGCGAATAGGCTGCACGGGCAGGTGAAGAGCAGCAAGAGCTTTCAGGTCTGGCAGCTTCCTTGTGGGAGAAGGAGCCGGAGGTTTGCCTTTTCGGAAAGAGGCACTGCCGAGGACATGCAGCATGAGCTGTAGCGTCTGTGGGAAAGCACAGATCCGCAGGGCTGTTGTGCCTGTGAATAGGCTGCACGGGGAAAGTGAAGAGCAGCAAGAGCTTTCAGGGCTGGCAGCTTCCTTGTGGGAGAAGGAGCCCAATATTTGCCATTTTGGAAAGAGACCCTGCCGAACACAGGCAGCATGAGCTGTAGCGTCTGTGGGAAAGCACAGATCTGCAAGGCTGTTGTGCCTGTGAATAGGCTGCACGGGGAAAGTGAAGAGCAGCAAGAGCTTTCAGGGCTGGCAGCTTCCCTGTGGGAGAAGGAGCCCAATATTTGCCATTTCGGAAAGAGGCCCTGCCGAGGACAGGCAGCATGAGCTGTAGCATATGTGGGAAAGCACAGATCCGCAGGGCTGTTGTGCCTGTTAATAGGTTGCACGGGGAAACTCAAGAGCAGCAAGAGCTTTCAGGGCTGGCAGCTTGTTGTGGGAGAAGGAGCCGAATGTTTCCCTTTCAGAAAGAGGCACTGCCGAGGACAGGCAGCATGAGCTGTAGCGTCTGTGGGAAAGCACAGATCCGCAGGGCTATTGTGCCTGTGAATAGGCTGCACGGGGAAAGTGAAAAGCAGCAAGAGCTTTCAGGGCTGGGAGCTTCCTTGTGGGAGAAGGAGCCAGAGGTTTGCCTTTTCGGAAAGAGACACTGCCGAACACAGGCAGCATGAGCTGTAGCGTCTGTGGGAAAGCACAGATCCGCAGGGCTGTTGTGCCTGTGAATAGGCTGCACGGGGAAAGTGAAGAGCAGCAAGAGCTTTCAGGGCTGGCAGCTTCCTTGTGGGAGAAGGATCCGAATGTTTCCCTTTTCGGAAAGAGGCACTGCCGAGGACAGGCAGCATGAGCTGTAGCGTCTGTGGGAAAGCACAGATCCGCAGGGCTGTTGTGCCTGTGAATAGGTTGCACGGGGAAACTCAAGAGCAGCAAGAGCTTTCAGGGCTGGCAGCTTCCTTGTGGGAGAAGGAGCCCAATATTTGGCATTTCGGAAAGAGGCACTGCCGAACACAGGCAGCATGAGCTGTAGCGTCTGTGGGAAAGCACAGATCCGCAGGGCTGTTTTGCCTGTGAATAGGCTGCACGGGGAAAGTGAAAAGCAGCAAGAGCTTTCAGGGCTGGCAGCTTCCTTGTGGGAGAAGGAGCCGAATGTTTCCCTTTCAGAAAGAGGCACTGCCGAGGACAGGCAGCATGAGCTGTAGCGTCTGTGGGAAAGCACAGATCCGCAGGGCTGTTGTGCCTGTGAATAGGCTGCACGGGGAAAGTGAAAAGCAGCAAGAGCTTTCAGGGCTGGCAGCTTCCTTGCGAGAGACAGAGCCGGATGTTTCCCTTTCAGAAAGAGGCACTGCCGAGGACAGGCAGCATGAGCTGTAGCGTCTGTGGGAAAGCACAGATCCGCAGGGCTGTTGTGCCTGTGAATAGGCTGCACGGGGAAAGTGAAAAGCAGCAAGAGCTTTCAGGGCTGGCAGCTTCCTTGTGGGAGAAGGAGCCGAATGTTTCCCTTTCAGAAAGAGGCACTGCCGAGGACAGGCAGCATGAGCTGTAGCGTACGTGGGAAAGCACAGATCCGCAGGGCTGTTGTGCCTGTGAATAGGCTACACGGGGAAAGTGAAGAGCAGCAAGAGCTTTCAGGGCTGGCAGCTTCCCTGTGGGAGAAGGAGCCCAATATTTGCCATTTCGGAAAGATGCACTGCCGAGGACAGGCAGCATGCTGTGTAGCATATGTGGGAAAGCACAGATCCGCAGGGCTGTTGTGCCTGTTAATAGGTTGCACGGGGAAACTCAAGAGCAGCAAGAGCTTTCAGGGCTGGCAGCTTGTTGTGGGAGAAGGAGCCGAATGTTTCCCTTTCAGAAAGAGGCACTGCCGAGGACAGGCAGCATGAGCTGTAGCGTCTGTGAGAAAGCACAGATCCGCAGGGCTGTTTTGCCTGTGAATAGGCTGCACGGGGAAAGTGAAAAGCAGCAAGAGCTTTCAGGGCTGGCAGCTTCCTTGTGGGAGAAGGAGCCGAATGTTTCCCTTTCAGAAAGAGGCACTGCCGAGCACAGGCAGCATGAGCTGTAGCGTCTGTGGGAAAGCACAGATCCGCAGGGCTGTTGTGCCTGTGAATAGGCTGCACGGGGAAAGTGAAAAGCAGCAAGAGCTTTCAGGGCTGGGAGCTTCCTTGTGGGAGAATGAGCCGAATGTTTCCCTTTCAGAAAGAGGCACTGCCGAGGACAGGCAGCATGAGCTGTAGCGTCTGTGGGAAAGCACAGATCCGCAGGGCTGTTGTGCCTGTGAATAGGCTGCACGGGGAAAGTGAAGAGCAGCAAGAGCTTTCAGGGCTGGCAGCTTCCCTGTGGGAGAAGGAGCCCAATATTTGCCATTTCGGAAAGATGCACTGCCGAGGACAGGCAGCATGAGCTGTAGCATATGTGGGAAAGCACAGATCCGCAGGGCTGTTGTGCCTGTTAATAGGTTGCACGGGGAAAGTGAAAAGCAGCAAGAGCTTTCAGGGCTGGCAGCTTCCTTGTGGGAGAAGGAGCCCAATATTTGCCATTTCAGAAAGAGGCACTGCCGAGGACAGGCAGCATGAGCTGTAGCGTCTGTGGGAAAGCACAGATCCGCAGGGCTGTTGTTCCTGTTAATAGGTTGCACGGGGAAACTCAAGAGCAGCAAGAGCTTTCAGGGCTGGCAGCTTGTTGTGGGAGAAGGAGCCGAATGTTTCCCTTTCAGAAAGAGGCACTGCCGAGGACAGGCATCATGAGCTGTAGCGTCTGTGGGAAAGCACAGATCCGCAGGGCTGTTTTGCCTGTGAATAGGCTGCACGGGGAAAGTGAAAAGCAGCAAGAGCTTTCAGGGCTGGCAGCTTCCTTGTGGGAGAAGGAGCCGAATGTTTCCCTTTCAGAAAGAGGCTCTGCCGAGCACAGGCAGCATGAGCTGTAGCGTCTGTGGGAAAGCACAGATCCGCAGGGCTGTTGTGCCTGTGAATAGGCTGCACGGGGAAAGTGAAAAGCAGCAAGAGCTTTCAGGGCTGGCAGCTTCCTTGTGGGAGAGGGAGCCCTATATTTGGCATTTCGGAAAGAGGCACTGCCGAGGACAGGCAGCATGAGCTGTAGCGTCTGTGGGAAAGCACAGATCCGCAGGGCTGTTGTGCCTGTGAATAGGCTGCACGGGGAAAGTGAAAAGCAGCAAGAGCTTTCAGGGCTGGCAGCTTCCTTGTGGGAGAAGGAGCCGAATGTTTCCCTTTCAGAAAGAGGCACTGCCGAGGACAGGCAGCATGCTGTGTAGCATATGTGGGAAAGCACAGATCCGCAGGGCTGTTGTGCCTGTGAATAGGCTGCACGGGGAAAGTGAAGAGCAGCAAGAGCTTTCAGGGCTGTCAGCTTCCTTGTGCGAGAAGGAGACCAATATTTGCCATTTCAGAAAGAGGCACTTCCGAGGACAGGCAGCATGAGCTGTAGCGTCTGTGGGAAAGCACAGATCCGCAGGGCTGTTGTGCCTGTGAATAGGCTGCACGGGGAAAGCGAAAAGCAGCAAGAGCTTTCAGGGCTGGCAACTTCCTTGTGGGAGAATGAGCCGAATGTTTCCCTTTCAGAAAGAGGCACTGCCGAGGACAGGCAGCATGAGCTGTAGCGTCTGTGGGAAAGCACAGATCCGCAGGGCTGTTGTGCCTGTGAATAGGCTGCACGGGGAAAGTGAAAAGCAGCAAGAGCTTTCAGGGTTGGCAGCTTCCTTGTGGGAGAAGGAGCCCAATATTTGCCATTTCGGAAAGAGACCCTGCCGAACACAGGCAGCATGAGCTGTAGCGTCTGTGGGAAAGCACAGATCCGCAGGGCTGTTGTGCCTGTGAATAGGCTGCACGGGGAAAGTGAAAAGCAGCAAGAGCTTTCAGGGCTGGCAGCTTCCTTGTGGGAGAAGGAGCCCAATATTTGCCATTTCAGAAAGAGGCACTTCCGAGGACAGGCAGCATGAGCTGTAGCGTCTGTGGGAAAGCACAGATCCGCAGGGCTGTTGTGCCTGTGAATAGGCTGCACGGGGAAAGTGAAGAGCAGCAGGAGCTTTCAGGGCTGGCAGCTTCCTTGTGGGAGAAGGAGCCGAATGTTTCCCTTTCAGAAAGAGGCACTGCCGAGCACAGGCAGCATGAGATGTAGCGTCTGTGGGAAAGCACAGATCCGCAGGGCTGTTGTGCCTGTGAATAGGCTGCACGGGGAAAGCGAAAAGCAGCAAGAGCTTTCAGGGCTGGGAGCTTCCTTGTGGGAGAAGGAGTCGGAGGTTTGCCTTTTCGGAAAGAGGCACTGCCGAGGACAGGCAGCATGAGCTGTAGCGTCTGTGGGAAAGCACAGATCCGCAGGGCTGTTGTGCCTGTGAATAGGCTGCACGGGGAACGTGAACAGCAGCAAGAGCTTTCAGGGCTGGGAGCTTCCTTGTGGGAGAAGGAGCCGAATGTTTCCCTTTCAGAAAGAGGCACTGCCGAGGACAGGCAGCATGAGCTGTAGCGTCTGTGGGAAAGCACAGATCCGCAGGGCTGTTGTGCCTGTGAATAGGCTGCACGGGGAAAGTGAAAAGCAGCAAGAGCTTTCAGGGCTGGCAGCTTCCTTGTGGGAAAAGGAGCCGAATGTTTCCCTTTCAGAAAGAGGCACTGCCGAGGACAGGCAGCATGAGCTGTAGCGTCTGTGGGAAAGCACAGATCCGCAGGGCTGTTGTGCCTGTGAATAGGCTGCACGGGGAAAGTGAAAAGCAGCAAGAGCTTTCAGGGCTGGCAGCTTCCTTGTGGGAGAAGGAGCCGAATGTTTCCCTTTCAGAAAGAGGCACTGCCGAGGACAGGCAGCATGCTGTGTAGCATATGTGGGAAAGCACAGATCCGCAGGGCTGTTGTGCCTGTGAATAGGCTGCACGGGGAAAGTGAAAAGCAGCAAGAGCTTTCAGGGCTGGCAGCTTCCGTGTGGGAGAAGGAGCCCAATATTTGGCATTTCGGAAAGAGGCACTGCCGAGGACAGGCAGCATGAGCTGTAGCGTCTGTGGGAAAGCACAGATCCGCAGGGCTGTTGTGCCTGTGAATAGGCTGCACGGGGAACGTGAACAGCAGCAAGAGCTTTCAGGGCTGGGAGCTTCCTTGTGGGAGAAGGAGTCGAATGTTTCCCTTTCAGAAAGATGCACTGCCGAGGACAGGCAGCATGAGCTGTAGCGTCTGTGGGAAAGCACAGATCCGCAGGGCTCTTTTGCCTGTGAATAGGCTGCACGGGGAAAGTGAAGAGCAGCAAGAGCTTTCAGGGCTGGCAGCTTCCTTGTGGGAGAAGGAGCCGAATGTTTCCCTTTCAGAAAGAGGCACTGCCGAGGACAGGCAGCACGAGCTGTAGCGTCTGTGGGAAAGCACAGATCCGCAGGGCTGTTGTGCCTGTGAATAGGCTGCACGGGGAAAGTGAAAAGCAGCAAGAGCTTTCAGGGCTGGCAGCTTCCTTGTGGGAGAAGGAGCCGAATGTTTCCCTTTCAGAAAGAGGCACTGCCGAGGACAGGCAGCATGCTGTGTAGCATATGTGGGAAAGCACAGATCCGCAGGGCTGTTGTGCCTGTGAATAGGCTGCACGGGGAAAGTGAAAAGCAGCAAGAGCTTTCAGGGCTGGCAGCTTCCGTGTGGGAGAAGGAGCCCAATATTTGGCATTTCGGAAAGAGGCACTGCCGAGGACAGGCAGCATGAGCTGTAGCGTCTGTGGGAAAGCACAGATCCGCAGGGCTGTTGTGCCTGTGAATAGGCTGCACGGGGAACGTGAATAGCAGCAAGAGCTTTCAGGGCTGGCAGCTTCCTTGTGGGAGAAGGAGTCGAATGTTTCCCTTTCAGAAAGATGCACTGCCGAGGACAGGCAGCATGAGCTGTAGCGTCTGTGGGAAAGCACAGATCCGCAGGGCTCTTTTGCCTGTGAATAGGCTGCACGGGGAAAGTGAAGAGCAGCAAGAGCTTTCAGGGCTGGCAGCTTCCTTGTGGGAGAAGGAGCCCAATATTTGCCATTTCGGAAAGAGACCCTGCAGAGGACAGGCAGCATGAGCTGTAGCGTCTGTGGGAAAGCACAGATCCTCAGGGCTGTTGTGCCTGTGAATAGGCTGCACGGGGAAAGTGAAAAGCAGCAAGAGCTTTCAGGGCTGGCAGCTTCCTTGCGAGAGACAGAGCCGGATGTTTCCCTTTCAGAAAGAGGCACTGCCGAACACAGGCAGCATGAGCTGTAGCATATGTGGGAAAGCACAGATCCGCAGGGCTGTTTTGCCTGTGAATAGGCTGCACGGGGAAAGTGAAAAGCAGCAAGAGCTTTCAGGGTTGGCAGCTTCCTTGTGGGAGAAGGAGCCCAATATTTGCCATTTCGGAAAGAGACCCTGCCGAGGACAGGCAGCATGAGCTGTAGCGTCTGTGGGAAAGCACAGATCCGCAGGGCTGTTGTGCCTGTGAATAGGCTGCAGGGGAAAGTCAAGAGCAGCAAGAGCTTTCAGGGCTGGCAGCTTCCTTGTGGGAGAAGGAGCCGAATGTTTCCCTTTCAGAAAGAGGCACTGCCGAGCACAGGCAGCATGAGATGTAGCGTCTGTGGGAAAGCACAGATCCGCAGGGCTGTTGTGCCTGTGAATAGGCTGCACGGGGAAAGTGAAGAGCAGCAAGAGCTTTCAGGGCTGGGAGCTTCCTTGTGGGAGAAGGAGCCCAATATTTGCCATTTCGAAAGAGACCCTGCCGAGGACAGGCAGCATGAGCTGTAGCGTCTGTGGGAAAGCACAGATCCGCAGGGCTGTTGTGCCTGTGAATAGGCTGCACGGGGAGGTGGAGAGCAGCAAGAGCTTTCATGGCTGGCAGCTTCCTTGCGAGAGACAGAGACGAATGTTTCCCTTTCAGAAAGAGGCACTGCCGAGGACAGGCAGCATGAGCTGTAGCGTCTGTGGGAAAGCACAGATCCGCAGGGCTGTTGTGCCTGTGAATAGGCTGCACGGGGAACGTGAACAGCAGCAAGGGCTTTCAGGGCTGGGAGCTTCCTTGTGGGAGAAGGAGTCGGAGGTTTGCCTTTTCGGAAAGAGGCACTGCCAAGGACCGGCAGCATGAGCTGTAGCGTCTGTGGGAAAGCACAGATCCGCAGGGCTGTTGTGCCTGTGAATAGGCTGCACGGGGAAAGCGAAAAGCAGCAAGAGCTTTCAGGGCTGGCAGCTTCCTTGTGGGAGAAGGAGTCGGAGGTTTGCCTTTTCGGAAAGAGGCACTGCCGAGGACAGGCAGCATGAGCTGTCGCGTCTGTGGGAAAGCACAGATCCGCAGGGCTGTTGTGCCTGTGAATAGGCTGCACGGGGAACGTGAACAGCAGCAAGAGCTTTCAGGGCTGGGAGCTTCCTTGTGGGAGAAGGAGCCGAATGTTTCCCTTTCAGAAAGAGGCACTGCCGAGGACAGGCAGCATGAGCTGTAGCGTCTGTGGGAAAGCACAGATCCGCAGGGCTGTTGTGCCTGTGAATAGGCTGCACGGGGAAAGTGAAAAGCAGCAAGAGCTTTCAGGGCTGGCAGCTTCCCTGTGGGAGAAGGAGTCGGAGGTTTGCCTTTTCGGAAAGAGGCACTGCCGAGGACAGGCAGCATGAGCTGTAGCGTCTGTGGGAAAGCACAGATCCGCAGGGCTGTTGTGCCTGTGAATAGGCTGCACGGGGAAAGTGAAAAGCAGCAAGAGCTTTCAGGGCTGGCAGCTTCCTTGCGAGAGACAGAGCCGGATGTTTCCCTTTCAGAAAGAGGCACTGCCGAACACAGGCAGCATGAGCTGTAGCGTCTGTGGGAAAGCACAGATCCGCAGGGCTGTTTTGCCTGTGAATAGGCTGCACGGGGAAAGTGAAAAGCAGCAAGAGCTTTCAGGGCTGGGAGCTTCCTTGTGGGAGAAGGAGCCGAATGTTTCCCTTTCAGAAAGAGGCACTGCCGAGGACAGGCAGCATGAGCTGTAGCGTCTGTGGGAAAGCACAGATCCGCAGGGCTGTTGTGCCTGTGAATAGGCTGCACGGGGAAAGTGAAAAGCAGCAAGAGCTTTCAGGGCTGGCAGCTTCCTTGTGCGAGAAGGAGCCCAATATTTGCCATTTCAGAAAGAGGCACTGCCGAGGACAGGCAGCATGAGCTGTAGCGTCTGTGGGAAAGCACAGATCCGCAGGGCTGTTGTGCCTGTGAATAGGCTGCACGGGGAAAGTAAAAAGCAGGAAGAGCTTTCAGGGCTGGGAGTTTCCTTGTAGGAGAAGGAGCCCAATATTTGCCATTTCGGAAAGAGACCCTGCCGAGGACAGGCATAATGAGCTGTAGCGTCTGTGAGAAAGCACAGATCCGCAGGGCTGTTGTGCCTGTGAATAGGCTGCACAGGGAAAGTGAAAAGCAGCAAGAGCTTTCAGGGCTGGCAGCTTCCTTGTGGGAGAAGGAGCCAAATGTTTCCCTTTCAGAAAGAGGCACTGCCGAGCACAGGCATCATGAGCTGTAGCGTCTGTGGGAAAGCACAGATCCGCAGGGCTGTTGTGCCTGCGAATAGGCTGCACGGAGAGGTGAAGAGCAGCAAGAGCTTTCAGGGCTGGCAGCTTCCTTGTGGGAGAAGGAGTCGGAGGTTTGCCTTTTCGGAAAGAGGCACTGCCGAGGACAGGCAGCATGAGCTGTAGCGTCTGTGGGAAAGCACAGATCCGCAGGGCTGTTGTGCCTGTGAATAGGCTGCACGGGGAAAGTGAAAAGCAGCAAGAGCTTTCAGGGCTGGCAGCTTCCTTGTGCGAGAAGGAGCCCAATATTTGCCATTTCAGAAAGAGGCACTGCCGAGGACAGGCAGCATGAGCTGTAGCGTCTGTGGGAAAGCACAGATCCGCAGGGCTGTTGTGCCTGTGAATAGGCTGCACGGGGAAAGTGAAAAGCAGCAAGAGCTTTCAGGGCTGGCAGCTTCCTTGTGGGAGAAGGAGCCCAATATTTGGCATTTCGGAAAGAGGCACTGCCGAGGACAGGCATCATGAGCTGTAGCGTCTGTGGGAAAGCACAGATCCGCAGGGCTGTTGTGCCTGTGAATAGGCTGCACGGGGAAAGCGAAAAGCAGCAAGAGCTTTCAGGGCTGGGAGCTTCCTTGTGGGAGAAGGAGTCGGAGGTTTGCCTTTTCGGAAAGAGTCACTGCCGAGGACAGGCAGCATGAGCTGTAGCGTCTGTGGGAAAGCACAGATCCGCAGGGCTGTTGTGCCTGTGAATAGGCTGCATGGGGAAAGTCAAGAATAGCAGGAGATTTCAGGGCTGGCAGCTTCCTTGTGGGAGAAGGAGCCGAATGTTTCCCTTTCAGAAAGGGGCACTGCCGAGCACAGGCAGCATGAGCTGTAGCGTCTGTGAGAAAGCACAGATCCGCAGGGCTGTTGTGCCTGCGAATAGGCTGCACGGGGAGGTGAAGAGCAGCAAGAGCTTTCAGGGCTGGAAGCTTCCTTGTGGGAGAAGGAGCCGAATGTTTCCCTTTCAGAAAGAGGCACTGCCGAGGACAGGCAGCATGAGCTGTAGCGTCTGTGGGAATGCACAGATCCGCAGGGCTGTTGTGCCTGTGAATAGGCTGCATGGGGAAAGTGAAAAGCAGCAAGAGCTTTCAGGGCTGGCAGCTTCCTTGTGGGAGAAGGAGCCCAATATTTGCCATTTCGGAAAGAGACCCTGCCGAGGACAGGCAGCATGAGCTGTAGCGTCTGTGGGAAAGCACAGATCCGCAGGGCTGTTGTGCCTGTGAATAGGCTGCACGGGGAAAGTGAAAAGCAGCAAGAGCTTTCAGGGCTGGCAGCTTCCTTGTGGGAGAAGGAGCCGAATGTTTCCCTTTCAGAAAGAGGCACTGCCGAGGACAGGCAGCATGAGCTGTAGCGTCTGTGGGAAAGCACAGATCCGCAGGGCTGTTGTGCCTGTGAATAGGCTGCACGGGGAAAGTGAAAAGCAGCAAGAGCTTTCAGGGCTGGCAGCTTCCTTGTGGGAGAAGGAGCCGAATGTTTCCCTTTCAGAAAGAGGCACTGCCGAGGACAGGCATCATGACCTGTAGCGTCTGTGGGAAAGCACAGATCCGCAGGGCTGTTGTGCCTGTGAATAGGCTGCACGGGGAAAGTGAAAAGCAGCAAGGGCTTTCAGGGCTGGGAGCTTCCTTGTGGGAGAAGGAGTCGGAGGTTTGCCTTTTCGGAAAGAGGCACTGCCAAGGACAGGCAGCATGAGCTGTAGCGTCTGTGGGAAAGCACAGATCCGCAGGGCTGTTGTGCCTGTGAATAGGCTGCACGAGGAAAGTGAAAAGCAGCAAGAGCTTTCAGGGCTGGCAGCTTCCTTGTGCGAGAATGAGCCGAATGTTTCCCTTTCAGAAAGAGGCACTGCCGAGGACAGGCAGCATGAGCTGTAGCGTCTGTGGGAAAGCACAGATCCGCAGGGCTGTTGTGCCTGTGAATAGGCTGCACGGGGAAAGTGAAAAGCAGCAAGAGATTTCAGGGCTGGCAGCTTCCCTGTGGGAGAAGGAGTCGGAGGTTTGCCTTTTCGGAAAGAGGCACTGCCGAGGACAGGCAGCATGAGCTGTAGCGTCTGTGGGAAAGCACAGATCCGCAGGGCTGTTGTGCCTGTGAATAGGCTGCACGGGGAAAGTGAAAAGCAGCAAGAGCTTTCAGGGCTGGCAGCTTCCTTGCGAGAGACAGAGCCGGATGTTTCCCTTTCAGAAAGAGGCACTGCCGAACACAGGCAGCATGAGCTGTAGCGTCTGTGGGAAAGCACAGATCCGCAGGGCTGTTTTGCCTGTGAATAGGCTGCACGGGGAAAGTGAAAAGCAGCAAGAGCTTTCAGGGCTGGCAGCTTCCTTGTGGGAGAAGGAGCCGAATGTTTCCCTTTCAGAAAGAGGCACTGCCGAGGACAGGCAGCATGAGCTGTAGCGTCTGTGGGAAAGCACAGATCCGCAGGGCTGTTGTGCCTGTGAATAGGCTGCACGGGGAAAGTGAAAAGCAGCAAGGGCTTTTAGGGCTGGGAGCTTCCTTGTGGGAGAAGGAGTCGGAGGTTTGCCTTTTCGGAAAGAGGCACTGCCAAGGACAGGCAGCATGAGCTGTAGCGTCTGTGGGAAAGCACAGATCCGCAGGGCTGTTGTGCCTGTGAATAGGCTGCACGGGGAAAGAGAAAAGCAGCAAGAGCTTTCAGGGCTGGGAGCTTCCTTGTGGGAGAAGGAGTCGGAGGTTTGCCTTTTCGGAAAGAGGCACTGCCGAGGACAGGCAGCATGAGCTGTAGCGTCTGTGGGAAAGCACAGATCCGCAGGGCTGTTGTGCCTGTGAATAGGCTGCACGGGGAAAGCGAAAAGCAGCAAGAGCTTTCAGGGCTGGCAGCTTCCTTGTGGGAGAAGGAGCCGAATGTTTCCCTTTCAGAAAGAGGCACTGCCGAGGACAGGCAGCATGAGCTGTAGCGTCTGTGGGAATGCACAGATCCGCAGGGCTGTTGTGCCTGTGAATAGGCTGCACGGGGAAAGTGAAAAGCAGCAAGAGCTTTCAGGGCTGGCAGCTTCCCTGTGGGAGAAGGAGCCAGAGGTTTGCCTTTTCGGAAAGAGACACTGCCGAGCACAGGCAGCATGAGCTGTAGCGTCTGCGGGAAAGCACAGATCCGCAGGGCTGTTGTGCCTGTGAATAGGCTGCACGAGGAAAGTGAAAAGCAGCAAGAGCTTTCAGGGCTGGCAACTTCCTTGTGGGAGAATGAGCCGAATGTTTCCCTTTCAGAAAGAGGCACTGCCGAGGACAGGCAGCATGAGCTGTAGCGTCTGTGGGAAAGCACAGATCCGCAGGGCTGTTGTGCCTGTGAATAGGCTGCACGGGGAAAGTGAAAAGCAGCAAGAGCTTTCAGGGTTGGCAGCTTCCTTGTGGGAGAAGGAGCCCAATATTTGCCATTTCGGAAAGAGACCCTGCCGAGGACAGGCAGCATGAGCTGTAGCGTCTGTGGGAAAGCACAGATCCGCAGGGCTGTTGTGCCTGTGAATAGGCTGCACGGGGAAAGTGAAGAGCAGCAAGAGCTTTCAGGGCTGGCAGCTTCCTTGTGGGAGAAGGAGCCGAATGTTTCCCTTTCAGAAAGAGGCACTGCCGAGGACAGGCAGCATGAGATGTAGCGTCTGTGGGAAAGCACAGATCCGCAGGGCTGTTGTGCCTTTGAATAGGCTGCACGGGGACAGTGAAGAGCAGCAAGAGCTTTCAGGGCTGGCAGCTTCCCTGTGGGAGAAGGAGCCCAATATTTGCCATTTCGGAAAGATGCACTGCCGAGGACAGGCAGCATGCTGTGTAGCATATGTGGGAAAGCACAGATCCGCAGGGCTGTTGTGCCTGTTAATAGGTTGCACGGGGAAACTCAAGAGCAGCAAGAGCTTTCAGGGCTGGCATCTTCCTTGCGGGAGAAGGAGCCGAATGTTTCCCTTTCAGAAAGAGGCACTGCCGAGGACAGGCAGCATGAGCTGTAGCGTCTGTGGGAAAGCACAGATCCGCAGGGCTGTTGTGCCTGCGAATAGGCTGCACGGAGAGGTGAAGAGCAGCAAGAGCTTTCAGGGCTGGCAGCTTCCTTGTGGGAGACAGAGCGAAAGTTTCTCTTTCAGAAAGAGGTACTGCCGAGGACAGGCAGCATGAGCTGTAGCGTCTGTGGGAAAGCACAGATCCGCAGGGCTGTTGTGCCTGTGAATAGGCTGCACGGGGAAAGTGAAGAGCAGCAAGAGCTTTCAGGGCTGGCAGCTTCCTTGTGGGAGAAGGAGCCGAATGTTTCCCTTTCAGAAAGAGGCACTGCCGAGGACAGGCAGCATGAGCTGTAGCGTCTGTGGGAAAGCACAGATCCGCAGGGCTGTTGTGCCTGTGAATAGGCTGCACGGGGAAAGTGAAAAGCAGCAAGAGCTTTCAGGGCTGGCAGCTTCCTTGTGGGAAAAGGAGCCGAATGTTTCCCTTTCAGAAAGAGGCACTGCCGAGGACAGGCAGCATGAGCTGTAGCGTCTGTGGGAAAGCACAGATCCGCAGGGCTGTTGTGCCTGTGAATAGGCTGCACGGCGAAAGTGAAAAGCAGCAAGAGCTTTCAGGGCTGGCAGCTTCCTTGTGGGAGAAGGAGCCGAATGTTTCCCTTTCAGAAAGAGGCACTGCCGAGGACAGGCAGCATGCTGTGTAGCATATGTGGGAAAGCACAGATCCGCAGGGCTGTTGTGCCTGTGAATAGGCTGCACGGGGAAAGTGAAAAGCAGCAAGAGCTTTCAGGGCTGGCAGCTTCCGTGTGGGAGAAGGAGCCCAATATTTGGCATTTCGGAAAGAGGCACTGCCGAGGACAGGCAGCATGAGCTGTAGCGTCTGTGGGAAAGCACAGATCCGCAGGGCTGTTGTGCCTGTGAATAGGCTGCACGGGGAACGTGAACAGCAGCAAGAGCTTTCAGGGCTGGCAGCTTCCTTGTGGGAGAAGGAGTCGAATGTTTCCCTTTCAGAAAGATGCACTGCCGAGGACAGGCAGCATGAGCTGTAGCGTCTGTGGGAAAGCACAGATCCGCAGGGCTCTTTTGCCTGTGAATAGGCTGCACGGGGAAAGTGAAGAGCAGCAAGAGCTTTCAGGGCTGGCAGCTTCCTTGTGGGAGAAGGAGCCCAATATTTGCCATTTCGGAAAGAGACCCTGCCGAGGACAGGCAGCATGAGCTGTAGCGTCTGTGGGAAAGCACAGATCCTCAGGGCTGTTGTGCCTGTGAATAGGCTGCACGGGGAAAGTGAAAAGCAGCAAGAGCTTTCAGGGCTGGCAGCTTCCTTGCGAGAGACAGAGCCGGATGTTTCCCTTTCAGAAAGAGGCACTGCCGAACACAGGCAGCATGAGCTGTAGCATATGTGGGAAAGCACAGATCCGCAGGGCTGTTTTGCCTGTGAATAGGCTGCACGGGGAAAGTGAAGAGCAGCAAGAGCTTTCAGGGCTGGCAGCTTCCCTGTGGGAGAAGGAGCCCAATATTTGCCATTTCGGAAAGATGCACTGCCGAGGACAGGCAGCATGCTGTGTAGCATATGTGGGAAAGCACAGATCCGCAGGGCTGTTGTGCCTGTTAATAGGTTGCACGGGGAAACTCAAGAGCAGCAAGAGCTTTCAGGGCTGGCATCTTCCTTGCGGGAGAAGGAGCCGAATGTTTCCCTTTCAGAAAGAGGCACTGCCGAGGACAGGCAGCATGAGCTGTAGCGTCTGTGGGAAAGCACAGATCCGCAGGGCTGTTGTGCCTGCGAATAGGCTGCACGGAGAGGTGAAGAGCAGCAAGAGCTTTCAGGGCTGGCAGCTTCCTTGTGGGAGACAGAGCGAAAGTTTCTCTTTCAGAAAGAGGTACTGCCGAGGACAGGCAGCATGAGCTGTAGCGTCTGTGGGAAAGCACAGATCCGCAGGGCTGTTGTGCCTGTGAATAGGCTGCACGGGGAAAGTGAAGAGCAGCAAGAGCTTTCAGGGCTGGCATCTTCCTTGCGGGAGAAGGAGCCGAATGTTTCCCTTTCAGAAAGAGGCACTGCCGAGCACAGGCAGCATGAGCTGTAGCGTCTGTGGGAAAGCACAGATCCGCAGGGCTGTTGTGCCTGTGAATAGGCTGCACGGGGAACGTGAACAGCAGCAAGAGCTTTCAGGGCTGGGAGCTTCCTTGTGGGAGAAGGAGCCGAATGTTTCCCTTTCAGAAAGAGGCACTGCCGAGGACAGGCAGCATGAGCTGTAGCGTCTGTGGGAAAGCACAGATCCGCAGGGCTGTTGTGCCTGTGAATAGGCTGCACGGGGAAAGTGAAAAGCAGCAAGAGCTTTCAGGGCTGGCAGCTTCCTTGTGGGAAAAGGAGCCGAATGTTTCCCTTTCAGAAAGAGGCACTGCCGAGGACAGGCAGCATGAGCTGTAGCGTCTGTGGGAAAGCACAGATCCGCAGGGCTGTTGTGCCTGTGAATAGGCTGCACGGGGAAAGTGAAAAGCAGCAAGAGCTTTCAGGGCTGGCAGCTTCCTTGTGGGAGAAGGAGCCGAATGTTTCCCTTTCAGAAAGAGGCACTGCCGAGGACAGGCAGCATGCTGTGTAGCATATGTGGGAAAGCAAAGATCCGCAGGGCTGTTGTGCCTGTGAATAGGCTGCACGGGGAAAGTGAAAAGCAGCAAGAGCTTTCAGGGCTGGCAGCTTCCGTGTGGGAGAAGGAGCCCAATATTTGGCATTTCGGAAAGAGGCACTGCCGAGGACAGGCAGCATGAGCTGTAGCGTCTGTGGGAAAGCACAGATCCGCAGGGCTGTTGTGCCTGTGAATAGGCTGCACGGGGAACGTGAACAGCAGCAAGAGCTTTCAGGGCTGGCAGCTTCCTTGTGGGAGAAGGAGTCGAATGTTTCCCTTTCAGAAAGATGCACTGCCGAGGACAGGCAGCATGAGCTGTAGCGTCTGTGGGAAAGCACAGATCCGCAGGGCTCTTTTGCCTGTGAATAGGCTGCACGGGGAAAGTGAAGAGCAGCAAGAGCTTTCAGGGCTGGCAGCTTCCTTGTGGGAGAAGGAGCCCAATATTTGCCATTTCGGAAAGAGACCCTGCCGAGGACAGGCAGCATGAGCTGTAGCGTCTGTGGGAAAGCACAGATCCTCAGGGCTGTTGTGCCTGTGAATAGGCTGCACGGGGAAAGTGAAAAGCAGCAAGAGCTTTCAGGGTTGGCAGCTTCCTTGTGGGAGAAGGAGCCCAATATTTGCCATTTCGGAAAGAGACCCTGCCGAGGACAGGCAGCATGAGCTGTAGCACATGTGGGAAAGCACAGATCCGCAGGGCTGTTGTGCCTGTGAATAGGCTGCAGGGGGAAAGTGAAAAGCAGCAAGAGCTTTCAGGGCTGGCAGCTTCCTTGTGGGAGAAGGAGCCCAATATTTGCCATTTCAGAAAGAGGCACTGCCGAGGACAGGCAGTCTGAGCTGTAGCGTCTGTGGGAAAGCACAGATCCGCAGGGCTGTTGTGCCTGTGAATAGGCTGCACGGGGAAAGTGAAAAGCAGCAAGAGCTTTCAGGGCTGGCAGCTTCCTTGTGCGAGAAGGAGCCGAATGTTTCCCTTTCAGAAAGAGGCACTGCCGAGGACAGGCAGCATGAGCTGTAGCGTCTGTGGGAAAGCACAGATCCGCAGGGCTGTTGTGCCTGTGAATAGGCTGCACGGGGAAAGTGAAAAGCAGCAAGAGCTTTCAGGGCTGGGAGCTTCCCTGTGGGAGAAGGAGCCCAATGTTTGCCATTTCGAAAGAGACCCTGCCGAGGACAGGCAGCATGAGCTGTAGCGTCTGTGGGAAAGCACAGATCCGCAGGGCTGTTGTGCCTGCACATAGGCTGCACGGGGAGGTGGAGAGCAGCAAGAGCTTTCATGGCTGGCAGCTTCCTTGCGAGAGACAGAGCCGAATGTTTCCCTTTCAGAAAGAGGCACTGCCGAGGACAGGAAGCATGAGCTGTAGCGTCTGTGGGAAAGCACAGATCCGCAGGGCTGTTGTGCCTGTGAATAGGCTGCACGGGGAAAGTGAAAAGCAGCAAGGGCTTTCAGGGCTGGGAGCTTCCTTGTGGGAGAAGGAGTCGGAGGTTTGCCTTTTCGGAAAGAGGCACTGCCAAGGACAGGCAGCATGAGCTGTAGCGTCTGTGGGAAAGCACAGATCCGCAGGGCTGTTGTGCCTGTGAATAGGCTGCACGAGGAAAGTGAAAAGCAGCAAGAGCTTTCAGGGCTGGCAGCTTCCTTGTGCGAGAATGAGCCGAATGTTTCCCTTTCAGAAAGAGGCACTGCCGAGGACAGGCAGCATGAGCTGTAGCGTCTGTGGGAAAGCACAGATCCGCAGGGCTGTTGTGCCTGTGAATAGGCTGCACGGGGAACGTGAACAGCAGCAAGAGCTTTCAGGGCTGGGAGCTTCCTTGTGGGAGAAGGAGCCGAATGTTTCCCTTTCAGAAAGAGGCACTGCCGAGGACAGGCAGCATGAGCTGTAGCGTCTGTGGGAAAGCACAGATCCGCAGGGCTGTTGTGCCTGTGAATAGGCTGCACGGGGAAAGTGAAAAGCAGCAAGAGCTTTCAGGGCTGGCAGCTTCCTTGCGAGAGACAGAGCCGGATGTTTCCCTTTCAGAAAGAGGCACTGCCGAACACAGGCAGCATGAGCTGTAGCGTCTGTGGGAAAGCACAGATCCGCAGGGCTGTTTTGCCTGTGAATAGGCTGCACGGGGAAAGTGAAAAGCAGCAAGAGCTTTCAGGGCTGGGAGCTTCCTTGTGGGAGAAGGAGCCGAATGTTTCCCTTTCAGAAAGAGGCACTGCCGAGGACAGGCAGCATGAGCTGTAGCGTCTGTGGGAAAGCACAGATCCGCAGGGCTGTTGTGCCTGTGAATAGGCTGCACGGGGAAAGTGAAAAGCAGCAAGAGCTTTCAGGGCTGGCAGCTTCCTTGTGGGAGAAGGAGCCCAATATTTGTCATTTCGGAAAGAGACCCTGCCGAGGACAGGCAGCATGAGCTGTAGCGTCTGTGGGAAAGCACAGATCCGCAGGGCTGTTGTGCCTGTGAATAGGCTGCACGGGGAAAGTAAAAAGCAGGAAGAGCTTTCAGGGCTGGGAGCTTCCTTGTGGGAGAAGGAGCCAAATATTTGCCATTTCGGAAAGAGACCCTGCCGAGGACAGGCATAATGAGCTGTAGCGTCTGTGGGAAAGCACAGATCCGCAGGGCTGTTGTGCCTGTGAATAGGCCGCACGGGGAGGTGGAGAGCAGCAAGAGCTTTCATGGCTGGCAGCTTCCTTGCGAGAGACAGAGCCGGATGTTTCCCTTTCAGAAAGAGGCACTGCCGAACACAGGCAGCATGAGCTGTAGCGTCTGTGGGAAAGCACAGATCCGCAGGGCTGTTGTGCCTGTGAATAGGCTGCACGGGGAAAGTGAAAAGCAGCAAGGGCTTTCAGGGCTGGCAGCTTCCTTGTGGGAGAAGGAGCCCAATATTTGCCATTTCGGAAAGAGACCCTGCCGAGGACAGGCAGCATGAGCTGTAGCGTCTGTGGGAAAGCACAGATCCGCAGGGCTGTTGTGCCTGCGAATAGGCTGCACGGGGAGGTGGAGAGCAGCAAGAGCTTTCAGGGCTGGAAGCTTCCTTGTGGGAGAAGGAGCCGAATGTTTCCCTTTCAGAAAGAGGCACTGCCGAGGACAGGCAGCATGAGCTATAGCGTCTGTGGGAATGCACAGATCCGCAGGGCTGTTGTGCCTGTGAATAGGCTGCACGGAAAGGTGAAAAGCAGCAAGAGCTTTCAGGGCTGGCAGCTTCCTTGTGGGAGAAGGAGCCCAATATTTGCCATTTCGGAAAGAGACCCTGCCGAGGACAGGCAGCATGAGCTGTAGCGTCTGTGGGAAAGCACAGATCCGCAGGGCTGTTGTGCCTGTGAATAGGCTGCATGGGGAAAGTCAAGAACAGCAGGAGATTTCAGGGCTGGCAGCTTGTTGTGGGAGAAGGAGCCGAATGTTTCCCTTTCAGAAAGGGGCACTGCCGAGCACAGGCAGCATGAGCTGTAGCGTCTGTGGGAATGCACAGATCCGCAGGGCTGTTGTGCCTGTGAATAGGCTGCACGAGGAAAGTGAAAAGCAGCAAGAGCTTTCAGGGCTGGCAGCTTCCTTGTGGGAGAAGGAGCCGAATGTTTCCCTTTCAGAAAGAGGCACTGCCGAGGACAGGCAGCATGAGCTGTAGCGTCTGTGGGAATGCACAGATCCGCAGGGCTGTTGTGCCTGTGAATAGGCTGCACGGGGAAAGTGAAAAGCAGCAAGAGCTTTCAGGGCTGGCAGCTTCCCTGTGGGAGAAGGAGCCAGAGGTTTGCCTTTTCGGAAAGAGACACTGCCGAGCACAGGCAGCATGAGCTGTAGCGTCTGCGGGAAAGCACAGATCCGCAGGGCTGTTGTGCCTGTGAATAGGCTGCACGAGGAAAGTGAAAAGCAGCAAGAGCTTTCAGGGCTGGCAACTTCCTTGTGGGAGAATGAGCCGAATGTTTCCCTTTCAGAAAGAGGCACTGCCGAGGACAGGCAGCATGAGCTGTAGCGTCTGTGGGAAAGCACAGATCCGCAGGGCTGTTGTGCCTGTGAATAGGCTGCACGGGGAAAGTGAAAAGCAGCAAGAGCTTTCAGGGTTGGCAGCTTCCTTGTGGGAGAAGGAGCCCAATATTTGCCATTTCGGAAAGAGACCCTGCCGAGGACAGGCAGCATGAGCTGTAGCGTCTGTGGGAAAGCACAGATCCGCAGGGCTGTTGTGCCTGTGAATAGGCTGCACGGGGAAAGTGAAGAGCAGCAAGAGCTTTCAGGGCTGGCAGCTTCCTTGTGGGAGAAGGAGCCGAATGTTTCCCTTTCAGAAAGAGGCACTGCCGAGGACAGGCAGCATGAGATGTAGCGTCTGTGGGAAAGCACAGATCCGCAGGGCTGTTGTGCCTGTGAATAGGCTGCACGGGGACAGTGAAGAGCAGCAAGAGCTTTCAGGGCTGGCAGCTTCCCTGTTGGAATAGGAGCCCAATATTTGCCATTTCGGAAAGATGCACTGCCGAGGACAGGCAGCATGCTGTGTAGCATATGTGGGAAAGCACAGATCCGCAGGGCTGTTGTGCCTGTTAATAGGTTGCACGGGGAAACTCAAGAGCAGCAAGAGCTTTCAGGGCTGGCATCTTCCTTGCGGGAGAAGGAGCCGAATGTTTCCCTTTCAGAAAGAGGCACTGCCGAGGACAGGCAGCATGAGCTGTAGCGTCTGTGGGAAAGCACAGATCCGCAGGGCTGTTGTGCCTGCGAATAGGCTGCACGGAGAGGTGTAGAGCAGCAAGAGCTTTCAGGGCTGGCAGCTTCCTTGTGGGAGACAGAGCGAAAGTTTCTCTTTCAGAAAGAGGTACTGCCGAGGACAGGTAGCATGAGCTGTAGCGTCTGTGGGAAAGCACAGATCCGCAGGGCTGTTGTGCCTGTGAATAGGCTGCACGGGGAAAGTGAAGAGCAGCAAGAGCTTTCAGGGCTGGCAGCTTCCTTGTGGGAGAAGGAGCCGAATGTTTCCCTTTCAGAAAGAGGCACTGCCGAGCACAGGCAGCATGAGCTGTAGCGTCTGTGGGAAAGCACAGATCCGCAGGGCTGTTGTGCCTGTGAATAGGCTGCACGGGGAACGTGAACAGCAGCAAGAGCTTTCAGGGCTGGGAGCTTCCTTGTGGGAGAAGGAGCCGAATGTTTCCCTTTCAGAAAGAGGCACTGCCGAGGACAGGCAGCATGAGCTGTAGCGTCTGTGGGAAAGCACAGATCCGCAGGGCTGTTGTGCCTGTGAATAGGCTGCACGGGGAAAGTGAAAAGCAGCAAGAGCTTTCAGGGCTGGCAGCTTCCTTGTGGGAAAAGGAGCCGAATGTTTCCCTTTCAGAAAGAGGCACTGCCGAGGACAGGCAGCATGAGCTGTAGCGTCTGTGGGAAAGCACAGATCCGCAGGGCTGTTGTGCCTGTGAATAGGCTGCACGGGGAAAGTGAAAAGCAGCAAGAGCTTTCAGGGCTGGCAGCTTCCTTGTGGGAGAAGGAGCCGAATGTTTCCCTTTCAGAAAGAGGCACTGCCGAGGACAGGCAGCATGCTGTGTAGCATATGTGGGAAAGCACAGATCCGCAGGGCTGTTGTGCCTGTGAATAGGCTGCACGGGGAAAGTGAAAAGCAGCAAGAGCTTTCAGGGCTGGCAGCTTCCGTGTGGGAGAAGGAGCCCAATATTTGGCATTTCGGAAAGAGGCACTGCCGAGGACAGGCAGCATGAGCTGTAGCGTCTGTGGGAAAGCACAGATCCGCAGGGCTGTTGTGCCTGTGAATAGGCTGCACGGGGAACGTGAACAGCAGCAAGAGCTTTCAGGGCTGGCAGCTTCCTTGTGGGAGAAGGAGTCGAATGTTTCCCTTTCAGAAAGATGCACTGCCGAGGACAGGCAGCATGAGCTGTAGCGTCTGTGGGAAAGCACAGATCCGCAGGGCTCTTTTGCCTGTGAATAGGCTGCACGGGGAAAGTGAAGAGCAGCAAGAGCTTTCAGGGCTGGCAGCTTCCTTGTGGGAGAAGGAGCCCAATATTTGCCATTTCGGAAAGAGACCCTGCCGAGGACAGGCAGCATGAGCTGTAGCGTCTGTGGGAAAGCACAGATCCTCAGGGCTGTTGTGCCTGTGAATAGGCTGCACGGGGAAAGTGAAAAGCAGCAAGAGCTTTCAGGGCTGGCAGCTTCCTTGCGAGAGACAGAGCCGGATGTTTCCCTTTCAGAAAGAGGCACTGCCGAACACAGGCAGCATGAGCTGTAGCATATGTGGGAAAGCACAGATCCGCAGGGCTGTTTTGCCTGTGAATAGGCTGCACGGGGAAAGTGAAGAGCAGCAAGAGCTTTCAGGGCTGGCAGCTTCCCTGTGGGAGAAGGAGCCCAATATTTGCCATTTCGGAAAGATGCACTGCCGAGGACAGGCAGCATGCTGTGTAGCATATGTGGGAAAGCACAGATCCGCAGGGCTGTTGTGCCTGTTAATAGGTTGCACGGGGAAACTCAAGAGCAGCAAGAGCTTTCAGGGCTGGCATCTTCCTTGCGGGAGAAGGAGCCGAATGTTTCCCTTTCAGAAAGAGGCACTGCCGAGGACAGGCAGCATGAGCTGTAGCGTCTGTGGGAAAGCACAGATCCGCAGGGCTGTTGTGCCTGCGAATAGGCTGCACGGAGAGGTGAAGAGCAGCAAGAGCTTTCAGGGCTGGCAGCTTCCTTGTGGGAGACAGAGCGAAAGTTTCTCTTTCAGAAAGAGGTACTGCCGAGGACAGGCAGCATGAGCTGTAGCGTCTGTGGGAAAGCACAGATCCGCAGGGCTGTTGTGCCTGTGAATAGGCTGCACGGGGAAAGTGAAGAGCAGCAAGAGCTTTCAGGGCTGGCAGCTTCCTTGTGGGAGAAGGAGCCGAATGTTTCCCTTTCAGAAAGAGGCACTGCCGAGCACAGGCAGCATGAGCTGTAGCGTCTGTGGGAAAGCACAGATCCGCAGGGCTGTTGTGCCTGTGAATAGGCTGCACGGGGAAAGTGAAAAGCAGCAAGAGCTTTCAGGGCTGGCAGCTTCCTTGTGGGAAAAGGAGCCGAATGTTTCCCTTTCAGAAAGAGGCACTGCCGAGGACAGGCAGCATGAGCTGTAGCGTCTGTGGGAAAGCACAGATCCGCAGGGCTGTTGTGCCTGTGAATAGGCTGCACGGGGAAAGTGAAAAGCAGCAAGAGCTTTCAGGGCTGGCAGCTTCCTTGTGGGAGAAGGAGCCGAATGTTTCCCTTTCAGAAAGAGGCACTGCCGAGGACAGGCAGCATGCTGTGTAGCATATGTGGGAAAGCACAGATCCGCAGGGCTGTTGTGCCTGTGAATAGGCTGCACGGGGAAAGTGAAAAGCAGCAAGAGCTTTCAGGGCTGGCAGCTTCCGTGTGGGAGAAGGAGCCCAATATTTGGCATTTCGGAAAGAGGCACTGCCGAGGACAGGCAGCATGAGCTGTAGCGTCTGTGGGAAAGCACAGATCCGCAGGGCTGTTGTGCCTGTGAATAGGCTGCACGGGGAACGTGAACAGCAGCAAGAGCTTTCAGGGCTGGCAGCTTCCTTGTGGGAGAAGGAGTCGAATGTTTCCCTTTCAGAAAGATGCACTGCCGAGGACAGGCAGCATGAGCTGTAGCGTCTGTGGGAAAGCACAGATCCGCAGGGCTCTTTTGCCTGTGAATAGGCTGCACGGGGAAAGTGAAGAGCAGCAAGAGCTTTCAGGGCTGGCAGCTTCCTTGTGGGAGAAGGAGTCGAATGTTTCCCTTTCAGAAAGATGCACTGCCGAGGACAGGCAGCATGAGCTGTAGCGTCTGTGGGAAAGCACAGATCCGCAGGGCTCTTTTGCCTGTGAATAGGCTGCACGGGGAAAGTGAAGAGCAGCAAGAGCTTTCAGGGCTGGCAGCTTCCTTGTGGGAGAAGGAGCCCAATATTTGCCATTTCGGAAAGAGACCCTGCCGAGGACAGGCAGCATGAGCTGTAGCGTCTGTGGGAAAGCACAGATCCTCATGGCTGTTGTGCCTGTGAATAGGCTGCACGGGGAAAGTGAAAAGCAGCAAGAGCTTTCAGGGCTGGCAGCTTCCTTGCGAGAGACAGAGCCGGATGTTTCCCTTTCAGAAAGAGGCACTGCCGAACACAGGCAGCATGAGCTGTAGCATATGTGGGAAAGCACAGATCCGCAGGGCTGTTTTGCCTGTGAATAGGCTGCACGGGGAAAGTGAAAAGCAGCAAGAGCTTTCAGGGTTGGCAGCTTCCTTGTGGGAGAAGGAGCCCAATATTTGCCATTTCGGAAAGAGACCCTGCCGAGGACAGGCAGCATGAGCTGTAGCACATGTGGGAAAGCACAGATCCGCAGGGCTGTTGTGCCTGTGAATAGGCTGCAGGGGAAAGTGAAAAGCAGCAAGAGCTTTCAGGGCTGGGAGCTTCCCTGTGGGAGAAGGAGCCCAACATTTGGCATTTCGGAAAGAGGCACTGCCGAGGACAGGCAGCATGAGCTGTAGCGTCTGTGGGAAAGCACAGATCCGCAGGGCTGTTGTGCCTGTGAATAGGCTGCACGGGGAAAGTGAAAAGCAGCAAGAGCTTTCAGGGCTGGCAGCTTCCCTGTGGGAGAAGGAGCCAGAGGTTTGCCTTTTCGGAAAGAGACACTGCCGAGCACAGGCAGCATGAGCTGTAGCGTCTGCGGGAAAGCACAGATCCGCAGGGCTGTTGTGCCTGTGAATAGGCTGCATGAGGAAAGTGAAAAGCAGCAAGAGCTTTCAGGGCTGGCAGCTTCCTTGTGCGAGAAGGAGCCGAATGTTTCCCTTTCAGAAAGAGGCACTGCCGAGGACAGGCAGCATGAGCTGTAGCGTCTGTGGGAAAGCACAGATCCGCAGGGCTGTTGTGCCTGTGAATAGGCTGCACGGGGAAAGTGAAAAGCAGCAAGAGCTTTCAGGGCTGGGAGCTTCCCTGTGGGAGAAGGAGCCCAATGTTTGCCATTTCGAAAGAGATCCTGCCGAGGACAGGCAGCATGAGCTGTAGCGTCTGTGGGAAAGCACAGATCCGCAGGGCTGTTGTGCCTGCACATAGGCTGCACGGGGAGGTGGAGAGCAGCAAGAGCTTTCATGGCTGGCAGCTTCCTTGCGAGAGACAGAGCCGAATGTTTCCCTTTCAGAAAGAGGCACTGCCGAGGACAGGAAGCATGAGCTGTAGCGTCTGTGGGAAAGCACAGATCCGCAGGGCTGTTGTGCCTGTGAATAGGCTGCACGGGGAAAGTGAAAAGCAGCAAGGGCTTTCAGGGCTGGGAGCTTCCTTGTGGGAGAAGGAGTCGGAGGTTTGCCTTTTCGGAAAGAGGCACTGCCAAGGACAGGCAGCATGAGCTGTAGCGTCTGTGGGAAAGCACAGATCCGCAGGGCTGTTGTGCCTGTGAATAGGCTGCACGAGGAAAGTGAAAAGCAGCAAGAGCTTTCAGGGCTGGCAGCTTCCTTGTGCGAGAATGAGCCGAATGTTTCCCTTTCAGAAAGAGGCACTGCCGAGGACAGGCAGCATGAGCTGTAGCGTCTGTGGGAAAGCACAGATCCGCAGGGCTGTTGTGCCTGTGAATAGGCTGCACGGGGAACGTGAACAGCAGCAAGAGCTTTCAGGGCTGGGAGCTTCCTTGTGGGAGAAGGAGCCGAATGTTTCCCTTTCAGAAAGAGGCACTGCCGAGGACAGGCAGCATGAGCTGTAGCGTCTGTGGGAAAGCACAGATCCGCAGGGCTGTTGTGCCTGTGAATAGGCTGCACGGGGAAAGTGAAAAGCAGCAAGAGCTTTCAGGGCTGGCAGCTTCCTTGCGAGAGACAGAGCCGGATGTTTCCCTTTCAGAAAGAGGCACTGCCGAACACAGGCAGCATGAGCTGTAGCGTCTGTGGGAAAGCACAGATCCGCAGGGCTGTTTTGCCTGTGAATAGGCTGCACGGGGAAAGTGAAAAGCAGCAAGAGCTTTCAGGGCTGGGAGCTTCCTTGTGGGAGAAGGAGCCGAATGTTTCCCTTTCAGAAAGAGGCACTGCCGAGGACAGGCAGCATGAGCTGTAGCGTCTGTGGGAAAGCACAGATCCGCAGGGCTGTTGTGCCTGTGAATAGGCTGCACGGGGAAAGTAAAAAGCAGGAAGAGCTTTCAGGGCTGGGAGCTTCCTTGTGGGAGAAGGAGCCAAATATTTGCCATTTCGGAAAGAGACCCTGCCGAGGACAGGCATAATGAGCTGTAGCGTCTGTGGGAAAGCACAGATCCGCAGGGCTGTTGTGCCTGTGAATAGGCCGCACGGGGAGGTGGAGAGCAGCAAGAGCTTTCATGGCTGGCAGCTTCCTTGCGAGAGACAGAGCCGGATGTTTCCCTTTCAGAAAGAGGCACTGCCGAACACAGGCAGCATGAGCTGTAGCGTCTGTGGGAAAGCACAGATCCGCAGGGCTGTTGTGCCTGTGAATAGGCTGCACGGGGAAAGTGAAAAGCAGCAAGGGCTTTCAGGGCTGGCAGCTTCCTTGTGGGAGAAGGAGCCCAATATTTGCCATTTCGGAAAGAGACCCTGCCGAGGACAGGCAGCATGAGCTGTAGCGTCTGTGGGAAAGCACAGATCCGCAGGGCTGTTGTGCCTGCGAATAGGCTGCACGGGAAGGTGGAGAGCAGCAAGAGCTTTCAGGGCTGGAAGCTTCCTTGTGGGAGAAGGAGCCGAATGTTTCCCTTTCAGAAAGAGGCACTGCCGAGGACAGGCAGCATGAGCTATAGCGTCTGTGGGAATGCACAGATCCGCAGGGCTGTTGTGCCTGTGAATAGGCTGCACGGAAAAGTGAAAAGCAGCAAGAGCTTTCAGGGCTGGCAGCTTCCTTGTGGGAGAAGGAGCCCAATATTTGTCATTTCGGAAAGAGACCCTGCCGAGGACAGGCAGCATGAGCTGTAGCGTCTGTGGGAAAGCACAGATCCGCAGGGCTGTTGTGCCTGTGAATAGGCTGCACGGGGAAAGTAAAAAGCAGGAAGAGCTTTCAGGGCTGGGAGCTTCCTTGTGGGAGAAGGAGCCAAATATTTGCCATTTCGGAAAGAGACCCTGCCGAGGACAGGCATAATGAGCTGTAGCGTCTGTGGGAAAGCACAGATCCGCAGGGCTGTTGTGCCTGTGAATAGGCCGCACGGGGAGGTGGAGAGCAGCAAGAGCTTTCATGGCTGGCAGCTTCCTTGCGAGAGACAGAGCCGGATGTTTCCCTTTCAGAAAGAGGCACTGCCGAACACAGGCAGCATGAGCTGTAGCGTCTGTGGGAAAGCACAGATCCGCAGGGCTGTTGTGCCTGTGAATAGGCTGCACGGGGAAAGTGAAAAGCAGCAAGGGCTTTCAGGGCTGGCAGCTTCCTTGTGGGAGAAGGAGCCCAATATTTGCCATTTCGGAAAGAGACCCTGCCGAGGACAGGCAGCATGAGCTGTAGCGTCTGTGGGAAAGCACAGATCCGCAGGGCTGTTGTGCCTGCGAATAGGCTGCACGGGAAGGTGGAGAGCAGCAAGAGCTTTCAGGGCTGGAAGCTTCCTTGTGGGAGAAGGAGCCGAATGTTTCCCTTTCAGAAAGAGGCACTGCCGAGGACAGGCAGCATGAGCTATAGCGTCTGTGGGAATGCACAGATCCGCAGGGCTGTTGTGCCTGTGAATAGGCTGCACGGAAAGGTGAAAAGCAGCAAGAGCTTTCAGGGCTGGCAGCTTCCTTGTGGGAGAAGGAGCCCAATATTTGCCATTTCGGAAAGAGACCCTGCGGAGGACAGGCAGCATGAGCTGTAGCGTCTGTGGGAAAGCACAGATCCGCAGGGCTGTTGTGCCTGTGAATAGGCTGCATGGGGAAAGTCAAGAACAGCAGGAGATTTCAGGGCTGGCAGCTTGTTGTGGGAGAAGGAGCCGAATGTTTCCCTTTCAGAAAGGGGCACTGCCGAGCACAGGCAGCATGAGCTGTAGCGTCTGTGGGAATGCACAGATCCGCAGGGCTGTTGTGCCTGTGAATAGGCTGCACGAGGAAAGTGAAAAGCAGCAAGAGCTTTCAGGGCTGGCAGCTTCCCTGTGGGAGAAGGAGCCAGAGGTTTGCCTTTTCGGAAAGAGACACTGCCGAGCACAGGCATCATGAGCTGTAGCGTCTGCGGGAAAGCACAGATCCGCAGGGCTGTTGTGCCTGTGAATAGGCTGCACGAGGAAAGTGAAAAGCAGCAAGAGCTTTCAGGGCTGGAAGCTTCCTTGTGCGAGAATGAGCCGAATGTTTCCCTTTCAGAAAGAGGCGCTGCCGAGGACAGGCAGCATGAGCTGTAGCGTCTGTGGGAAAGCACAGATCCGCAGGGCTGTTGTGCCTGTGAATAGGCTGCAGGGGAAAGTGAAAAGCAGCAAGAGCTTTCAGGGCTGGGAGCTTCCCTGTGGGAGAAGGAGCCCAACATTTGGCATTTCGGAAAGAGGCACTGCCGAGGACAGGCAGCATGAGCTGTAGCGTCTGTGGGAAAGCACAGATCCGCAGGGCTGTTGTGCCTGTGAATAGGCTGCACGGGGAAAGTGAAGAGCAGCAAGAGCTTTCAGGGCTGGCAGCTTCCTTGTGGGAGAAGGAGCCGAATGTTTCCCTTTCAGAAAGAGGCACTGCCGAGCACAGGCAGCATGAGATGTAGCGTCTGTGGGAAAGCACAGATCCGCAGGGCTGTTGTGCCTGTGAATAGGCTGCACGGGGAGGTGGAGAGCAGCAAGAGCTTTCATGGCTGGCAGCTTCCTTGCGAGAGACAGAGCCGAATGTATCCCTTTCAGAAAGAGGCACTGCCGAGGACAGGAAGCATGAGCTGTAGCGTCTGTGGGAAAGCACAGATCCGCAGGGCTGTTGTGCCTGTGAATAGGCTGCACGGGGAAAGTGAAAAGCAGCAAGGGCTTTCAGGGCTGGGAGCTTCCTTGTGGGAGAAGGAGTCGGAGGTTTGCCTTTTCGGAAAGAGGCACTGCCAAGGACAGGCAGCATGAGCTGTAGCGTCTGTGGGAAAGCACAGATCCGCAGGGCTGTTGTGCCTGTGAATAGGCTGCACGAGGAAAGTGAAAAGCAGCAAGAGCTTTCAGGGCTGGCAGCTTCCTTGTGCGAGAATGAGCCGAATGTTTCCCTTTCAGAAAGAGGCACTGCCGAGGACAGGCAGCATGAGCTGTAGCGTCTGTGGGAAAGCACAGATCCGCAGGGCTGTTGTGCCTGTGAATAGGCTGCACGGGGAACGTGAACAGCAGCAAGAGCTTTCAGGGCTGGGAGCTTCCTTGTGGGAGAAGGAGCCGAATGTTTCCCTTTCAGAAAGAGGCACTGCCGAGGACAGGCAGCATGAGCTGTAGCGTCTGTGGGAAAGCACAGATCCGCAGGGCTGTTGTGCCTGTGAATAGGCTGCACGGGGAAAGTGAAAAGCAGCAAGAGCTTTCAGGGCTGGCAGCTTCCTTGCGAGAGACAGAGCCGGATGTTTCCCTTTCAGAAAGAGGCACTGCCGAACACAGGCAGCATGAGCTGTAGCGTCTGTGGGAAAGCACAGATCCGCAGGGCTGTTTTGCCTGTGAATAGGCTGCACGGGGAAAGTGAAAAGCAGCAAGAGCTTTCAGGGCTGGGAGCTTCCTTGTGGGAGAAGGAGCCGAATGTTTCCCTTTCAGAAAGAGGCACTGCCGAGGACAGGCAGCATGAGCTGTAGCGTCTGTGGGAAAGCACAGATCCGCAGGGCTGTTGTGCCTGTGAATAGGCTGCACGGGGAAAGTGAAAAGCAGCAAGAGCTTTCAGGGCTGGCAGCTTCCTTGTGGGAGAAGGAGCCCAATATTTGTCATTTCGGAAAGAGACCCTGCCGAGGACAGGCAGCATGAGCTGTAGCGTCTGTGGGAAAGCACAGATCCGCAGGGCTGTTGTGCCTGTGAATAGGCTGCACGGGGAAAGTAAAAAGCAGGAAGAGCTTTCAGGGCTGGGAGCTTCCTTGTGGGAGAAGGAGCCAAATATTTGCCATTTCGGAAAGAGATCCTGCCGAGGACAGGCATAATGAGCTGTAGCGTCTGTGGGAAAGCACAGATCCGCAGGGCTGTTGTGCCTGTGAATAGGCCGCACGGGGAGGTGGAGAGCAGCAAGAGCTTTCATGGCTGGCAGCTTCCTTGCGAGAGACAGAGCCGGATGTTTCCCTTTCAGAAAGAGGCACTGCCGAACACAGGCAGCATGAGCTGTAGCGTCTGTGGGAAAGCACAGATCCGCAGGGCTGTTGTGCCTGTGAATAGGCTGCACGGGGAAAGTGAAAAGCAGCAAGGGCTTTCAGGGCTGGCAGCTTCCTTGTGGGAGAAGGAGCCCAATATTTGCCATTTCGGAAAGAGACCCTGCCGAGGACAGGCAGCATGAGCTGTAGCGTCTGTGGGAAAGCACAGATCCGCAGGGCTGTTGTGCCTGCGAATAGGCTGCACGGGGAGGTGGAGAGCAGCAAGAGCTTTCAGGGCTGGAAGCTTCCTTGTGGGAGAAGGAGCCGAATGTTTCCCTTTCAGAAAGAGGCACTGCCGAGGACAGGCAGCATGAGCTATAGCGTCTGTGGGAATGCACAGATCCGCAGGGCTGTTGTGCCTGTGAATAGGCTGCACGGAAAGGTGAAAAGCAGCAAGAGCTTTCAGGGCTGGCAGCTTCCTTGTGGGAGAAGGAGCCCAATATTTGCCATTTCGGAAAGAGACCCTGCGGAGGACAGGCAGCATGAGCTGTAGCGTCTGTGGGAAAGCACAGATCCGCAGGGCTGTTGTGCCTGTGAATAGGCTGCATGGGGAAAGTCAAGAACAGCAGGAGATTTCAGGGCTGGCAGCTTGTTGTGGGAGAAGGAGCCGAATGTTTCCCTTTCAGAAAGGGGCACTGCCGAGCACAGGCAGCATGAGCTGTAGCGTCTGTGGGAATGCACAGATCCGCAGGGCTGTTGTGCCTGTGAATAGGCTGCACGAGGAAAGTGAAAAGCAGCAAGAGCTTTCAGGGCTGGCAGCTTCCCTGTGGGAGAAGGAGCCAGAGGTTTGCCTTTTCGGAAAGAGACACTGCCGAGCACAGGCATCATGAGCTGTAGCGTCTGCGGGAAAGCACAGATCCGCAGGGCTGTTGTGCCTGTGAATAGGCTGCACGAGGAAAGTGAAAAGCAGCAAGAGCTTTCAGGGCTGGCAGCTTCCTTGTGCGAGAATGAGCCGAATGTTTCCCTTTCAGAAAGAGGCGCTGCCGAGGACAGGCAGCATGAGCTGTAGCGTCTGTGGGAAAGCACAGATCCGCAGGGCTGTTGTGCCTGTGAATAGGCTGCAGGGGAAAGTGAAAAGCAGCAAGAGCTTTCAGGGCTGGGAGCTTCCCTGTGGGAGAAGGAGCCCAACATTTGGCATTTCGGAAAGAGGCACTGCCGAGGACAGGCAGCATGAGCTGTAGCGTCTGTGGGAAAGCACAGATCCGCAGGGCTGTTGTGCCTGTGAATAGGCTGCACAGGGAAAGTGAAAAGCAGCAAGAGCTTTCAGGGTTGGCAGCTTCCTTGTGGGAGAAGGAGCCAAATGTTTCCCTTTCAGAAAGAGGCACTGCCGAGGACAGGCAGCATGAGCTGTAGCGTCTGTGGGAAAGCACAGATCCGCAGGGCTGTTGTGCCTGTGAATAGGCTGCACGGGGAACGTGAACAGCAGCAAGAGCTTTCAGGGCTGGCAGCTTCCTTGTGGGAGAAGGAGCCGAATGTTTGCCATTTCGGAAAGAGACCCTGCCGAGGACAGGCAGCATGAGCTGTAGCGTCTGTGAGAAAGCACAGATCCGCAGGGCTGTTGTGCCTGCGAATAGGCTGCACGGGGAGGTGAAGAGCAGCAAGAGCTTTCAGGGCTGGCAGCTTCCTTGTGGGAGAAGGAGCCGAATGTTTCCCTTTCAGAAAGAGGCACTGCCGAGGACAGGCAGCATGAGCTGTAGCGTCTGTGGGAAAGCACAGATCCGCAGGGCTGTTGTGCCTGTGAATAGGCTGCACGGGGAAAGTGAAAAGCAGCAAGAGCTTTCAGGGCTGGCAGCTTCCTTGTGGGAGAGGGTGCCCAATATTTGCCATTTCGGAAAGAGGCACTGCCGAGGACAGGCAGCATGAGCTGTAGCGTCTGTGGGAAAGCACAGATCCGCAGGGCTGTTGTGCCTGTGAATAGGCTGCACGGGGAAAGTGAAAAGCAGCAAGAGCTTTCAGGGCTGGCAGCTTCCTTGTGGGAGAAGGAGCCCAATATTTGCCATTTCAGAAAGAGGCACTGCCGAACACAGGCAGCATGAGCTGTAGCGTCTGTGGGAAAGCACAGATCCGCAGGGCTGTTGTGCCTGTGAATAGGCTGCACGGGGAAAGTCAAGAACAGCAGGAGCTTTCAGGGCTGGCAGCTTCCTTGTGGGAGAAGGAGCCGAATGTTTCCCTTTCAGAAAGGGGCACTGCCGAGCACAGGCAGCATGAGCTGTAGCGTCTGTGAGAAAGCACAGATCCGCAGGGCTGTTGTGCCTCTGAATAGGCTGCACGGGGAGGTGAAGAGCAGCAAGAGCTTTCAGGGCTGGAAGCTTCCTTGTGGGAGAAGGAGCCGAATGTTTCCCTTTCAGAAAGAGGCACTGCCGAGGACAGGCAGCATGAGCTGTAGCGTCTGTGGGAATGCACAGATCCGCAGGGCTGTTGTGCCTGTGAATAGGCTGCACGGGGAAAGTGAAAAGCAGCAAGAGCTTTCAGGGCTGGCAGCTTCCCTGTGGGAGAAGGAGCCAGAGGTTTGCCTTTTCGGAAAGAGACACTGCCGAGCACAGGCAGCATGAGCTGTAGCGTCTGCGGGAAAGCACAGATCCGCAGGGCTGTTGTGCCTGTGAATAGGCTGCACGAGGAAAGTGAAAAGCAGCAAGAGCTTTCAGGGCTGGCAACTTCCTTGTGGGAGAATGAGCCGAATGTTTCCCTTTCAGAAAGAGGCACTGCCGAGGACAGGCAGCATGAGCTGTAGCGTCTGTGGGAAAGCACAGATCCGCAGGGCTGTTGTGCCTGTGAATAGGCTGCAGGGGAAAGTGAAAAGCAGCAAGAGCTTTCAGGGCTGGGAGCTTCCCTGTGGGAGAAGGAGCCCAACATTTGGCATTTCGGAAAGAGGCACTGCCGAGGACAGGCAGCATGAGCTGTAGCGTCTGTGGGAAAGCACAGATCCGCAGGGCTGTTGTGCCTGTGAATAGGCTGCACGGGGAAAGTGAAAAGCAGCAAGAGCTTTCAGGGTTGGCAGCTTCCTTGTGGGAGAAGGAGCCCAATATTTGCCATTTCGGAAAGAGACCCTGCCGAGGACAGGCAGCATGAGCTGTAGCGTCTGTGGGAAAGCACAGATCCGCAGGGCTGTTGTGCCTGTGAATAGGCTGCACGGGGAGGTGGAGAGCAGCAAGAGCTTTCATGGCTGGCAGCTTCCTTGCGAGAGACAGAGCCGAATGTTTCCCTTTCAGAAAGAGGCACTGCCGAACACAGTCAGCATGAGCTGTAGCGTCTGTGGGAAAGCACAGATCCGCAGGGCTGTTGTGCCTGTGAATAGGCTGCACGGGGAAAGTGAAAAGCAGCAAGGGCTTTCAGGGCTGGGAGCTTCCTTGTGGGAGAAGGAGTCGGAGGTTTGCCTTTTCGGAAAGAGGCACTGCCAAGGACAGGCAGCATGAGCTGTAGCGTCTGTGGGAAAGCACAGATCCGCAGGGCTGTTGTGCCTGTGAATAGGCTGCACGGGGACCGTGAACAGCAGCAAGAGCTTTCAGGGCTGGCAGCTTCCTTGTGGGAGAAGAAGCCGAATGTTTCCCTTTCAGAAAGAGGCACTGCCGAGGACAGGCAGCATGAGCTGTAGCGTCTGTGGGAAAGCACAGATCCGCAGGGCTGTTGTGCCTGTGAATAGGCTGCATGGGGAAAGTGAAAAGCAGCAAGAGCTTTCAGGGCTGGCAGCTTCCTTGTGGGAGAAGGAGTCGGAGGTTTGCCTTTTCGGAAAGAGGCACTGCCGAGGACAGGCAGCATGAGCTGTAGCGTCTGTGGGAAAGCACAGATCCGCAGGGCTGTTGTGCCTGTGAATAGGCTGCACGGGGAAAGTGAAAAGCAGCAAGAGCTTTCAGGGCTGGCAGCTTCCTTGTGGGAGAAGGAGCCGAATGTTTCCCTTTCAGAAAGAGGCACTGCCGAGGACAGGCAGCATGAGCTGTAGCGTCTGTGGGAAAGCACAGATCCGCAGGGCTGTTGTACCTGTGAATAGGCTGCACGGGGAAAGTGAAAAGCAGCAAGAGCTTTCAGGGCTGGCAGCTTCCTTGTGGGAGAAGGAGCCGAATGTTTCCCTTTCAGAAAGAGGCACTGCCGAGCACAGGCAGCATGAGCTGTAGCGTCTGTGGGAAAGCACAGATCCGCAGGGCTGTTGTGCCTCTGAATAGGCTGCACGGATAGGTGAAGATCAGCACCAGCTTTCATGGCTGGCAGCTTCCTTGTGGGAGAAGGAGCCGAATGTTTCCCTTTCAGAAAGAGGCACTGCCGAGGACAGGCATCATGAGCTATAGCGTCTGTGGGAAAGCACAGATCCGCAGGGCTCTTGTGCCTGTGAATAGGCTGCACAGGGAAAGTGAAGAGCAGCAAGAGCTTTCAGGGCTGGCAGCTTCCTTGTGGGAGAAGGAGCCAAATGTTTCCCTTTCAGAAAGAGGCACTGCCGAGCACAGGCAGCATGAGCTGTAGCATCTGTGGGAAAGCACAGATCCGCAGGGCTGTTGTGCCTGCGAATAGGCTGCACGGAGAGGTGAAGAGCAGCAAGAGCTTTCAGGGCTGGCAGCTTCCTTGTGGGAGAAGGAGTCGGAGGTTTGCCTTTTCGGAAAGAGGCACTGCCGAGCACAGGCAGCATGAGCTGTAGCGTCTGTGAGAAAGCACAGATCCGCAGGGCTGTTGTGCCTGTGAATAGGCTGCACGGGGAGGTGAAGAGCAGCAAGAGCTTTCAGGGCTGGAAGCTTCCTTGTGGGAGAAGGAGCCGAATGTTTCCCTTTCAGAAAGAGGCACTGCCGAGGACAGGCAGCATGAGCTGTAGCGTCTGTGGGAATGCACAGATCCGCAGGGCTGTTGTGCCTGTGAATAGGCTGCACGGGGAAAGTGAAAAGCAGCAAGAGCTTTCAGGGCTGGCAGCTTCCCTGTGGGAGAAGGAGCCAGAGGTTTGCCTTTTCGGAAAGAGACACTGCCGAGCACAGGCAGCATGAGCTGTAGCGTCTGTGGGAAAGCACAGATCCGCAGGGCTGTTGTGCCTGTGAATAGGCTGCACGGGGAAAGTGAAGAGCAGCAAGAGCTTTCAGGGCTGGCAGCTTCCTTGTGGGAGAAGAAGCCCAATATTTGCCATTTCGGAAAGAGACCCTGCCGAGGACAGGCAGCATGAGCTGTAGCGTCTGTGGGAAAGCACAGATCCGCAGGGCTGTTGTGCCTGTGAACAGGCTGCACGGGGAGGTGAAGAGCAGCAAGAGCTTTCAGGGCTGGCAGCTTCCTTGTGGGAGAAGGAGCCAGAGGTTTGCCTTTTTGGAAAGGGGCTCTGCTGAGCACAGGCAGCATGAGCTGTAGCGTCTGTGGGAAAGCACAGATCCGCAGGGCTGTTGTGCCTGTGAACAGGCTGCACGGATAGGTGAAGATCAGCACCAGCTTTCATGCCTGGCAGCTTCCTTGTTGGAGACAGAGCCGAATGTTTCCCTTTCAGAAAGAGGCACTGCCGAGGACAGGCAGCATGAGCTGTAGCGTCTGTGGGAAAGTACAGATCCGCAGGGCTGTTGTGCCTGTGAATAGGCTGCACGGGGAAAGTCAAGAACAGCAGGAGATTTCAGGGCTAGCAGCTTCCTTGTGGGAGAAGGAGCCGAATGTTTGCCTTTTCGGAAAGAGGCACTGCCGACGACAGGCAGCATGAGCTGTAGCACATGTAGGAAAGCACAGATCCGCAGGGCTGTTGTGCCTGTGAATAGGCTGCACGGGGAAAGTGAAGAGCAGCAAGAGCTTTCAGGGCTGGCAGCTTCCTTGTGGGAGAAGGAGCCCAATATTTGCCAGTTTGGAAAGAGACCCTGCCAAACAAGGGCAGCATGAGCTGTAGCGTCTGTGGGAAAGCACAGATCCTCAGGGCTGTTGTGCCTGTGAATAGGCTGCATGGGGAAAGTCAAGAACAGCAGGAGCTTTCAGGGCTGGCAGCTTCCTTGTGGGAGAAGGAGCCGAATGTTTCCCTTTCAGAAAGAGGCACTGCCGAGCACAGGCAGCATGAGCTGTAGCGTCTGTGGGAAAGCACAGATCCGCAGGGCTGTTGTGCCTGTGAATAGGCTGCACGGGGAAAGTAAAAATCAGGAAGAGCTTTCAGGGCTGGGAGTTTCCTTGTGGGAGAAGGAGCCCAATATTTGCCTTTTCGGAAAGAGACCCTGCCGAGGACAGGCATAATGAGCTGTAGCGTCTGTGGGAAAGCACAGATCCGCAGGGCTGTTGTGCCTGTGAATAGGCCGCACGGGGAGGTGGAGAGCAGCAAGAGCTTTCATGGCTGGCAGCTTCCTTGCGAGAGACAGAGCCGGATGTTTCCCTTTCAGAAAGAGGCACTGCCGAACACAGGCAGCATGAGCTGTAGCGTCTGTGGGAAAGCACAGATCCGCAGGGCTGTTGTGCCTGTGAATAGGCTGCACGGGGAACGTGAACAGCAGCAAGAGCTTTCAGGGCTGGCAGCTTCCTTGTGGGAGAAGGAGCCGAATGTTTCCCTTTCAGAAAGGGGCACTGCCGAGCACAGGCAGCATGAGCTGTAGCGTCTGTGGGAAAGCACAGATCCGCAGGGCTGTTGTGCCTGTGAATAGGCTGCACGGGGAAACTCAAGAGCAGCAAGAGCTTTCAGGGCTGGCAGCTTCCTTGTGGGAGAAGGAGCCCAATATTTGCCATTTCGAAAGAGACCCTGCCGAGCACAGGCAGCATGAGCTGTAGCGTCTGTGGGAAAGCACAGATCCGCAGGGCTGTTGTGCCTGTGAATAGGCTGCACGGGGAAAGTGAAAAGCAGCAAGGGCTTTCAGGGCTGGGAGCTTCCTTGTGGGAGAAGGAGTCGGAGGTTTGCCTTTTCGGAAAGAGGCACTGCCGAGCACAGGCAGCATGAGCTGTAGCGTCTGTGGGAAAGCACAGATCCGCAGGGCTGTTGTGCCTGTGAATAGGCCGCACGGGGAGGTGGAGAGCAGCAAGAGCTTTCATGGCTGGCAGCTTCCTTGCGAGAGACAGAGCCGGATGTTTCCCTTTCAGAAAGAGGCACTGCCGAACACAGGCAGCATGAGCTGTAGCGTCTGTGGGAAAGCACAGATCCGCAGGGCTGTTGTGCCTGTGAATAGGCTGCACGGGGAACGTGAACAGCAGCAAGAGCTTTCAGGGCTGGCAGCTTCCTTGTGGGAGAAGGAGCCGAATGTTTCCCTTTCAGAAAGGGGCACTGCCGAGCACAGGCAGCATGAGCTGTAGCGTCTGTGGGAAAGCACAGATCCGCAGGGCTGTTGTGCCTGTGAATAGGCTGCACGGGGAAACTCAAGAGCAGCAAGAGCTTTCAGGGCTGGCAGCTTCCTTGTGGGAGAAGGAGCCCAATATTTGCCATTTCGAAAGAGACCCTGCCGAGCACAGGCAGCATGAGCTGTAGCGTCTGTGGGAAAGCACAGATCCGCAGGGCTGTTGTGCCTGTGAATAGGCTGCACGGGGAAAGTGAAAAGCAGCAAGGGCTTTCAGGGCTGGGAGCTTCCTTGTGGGAGAAGGAGTCGGAGGTTTCCCTTTTCGGAAAGAGGCACTGCCAAGGACAGGCAGCATGAGCTGTAGCGTCTGTGGGAAAGCACAGATCCGCAGGGCTGTTGTGCCTGTGAACAGGCTGCACGGGGAGGTGAAGAGCAGCAAGAGCTTTCAGGGCTGGCAGCTTCCTTGTGGGAGAAGGAGCCAGAGGTTTGCCTTTTTGGAAAGGGGCTCTGCTGAGCACAGGCAGCATGAGCTGTAGCGTCTGTGGGAAAGCACAGATCCGCAGGGCTGTTGTGCCTGTGAACAGGCTGCACGGATAGGTGAAGATCAGCACCAGCTTTCATGCCTGGCAGCTTCCTTGTTGGAGACAGAGCCGAATGTTTCCCTTTCAGAAAGAGGCACTGCCGAGGACAGGCAGCATGAGCTGTAGCGTCTGTGGGAAAGTACAGATCCGCAGGGCTGTTGTGCCTGTGAATAGGCTGCACGGGGAAAGTCAAGAACAGCAGGAGATTTCAGGGCTAGCAGCTTCCTTGTGGGAGAAGGAGCCGAATGTTTGCCTTTTCGGAAAGAGGCACTGCCGACGACAGGCAGCATGAGCTGTAGCACATGTAGGAAAGCACAGATCCGCAGGGCTGTTGTGCCTGTGAATAGGCTGCACGGGGAAAGTGAAGAGCAGCAAGAGCTTTCAGGGCTGGCAGCTTCCTTGTGGGAGAAGGAGCCCAATATTTGCCAGTTTGGAAAGAGACCCTGCCAAACAAGGGCAGCATGAGCTGTAGCGTCTGTGGGAAAGCACAGATCCTCAGGGCTGTTGTGCCTGTGAATAGGCTGCATGGGGAAAGTCAAGAACAGCAGGAGCTTTCAGGGCTGGCAGCTTCCTTGTGGGAGAAGGAGCCGAATGTTTCCCTTTCAGAAAGAGGCACTGCCGAGCACAGGCAGCATGAGCTGTAGCGTCTGTGGGAAAGCACAGATCCGCAGGGCTGTTGTGCCTGTGAATAGGCTGCACGGGGAAAGTAAAAATCAGGAAGAGCTTTCAGGGCTGGGAGTTTCCTTGTGGGAGAAGGAGCCCAATATTTGCCTTTTCGGAAAGAGACCCTGCCGAGGACAGGCATAATGAGCTGTAGCGTCTGTGGGAAAGCACAGATCCGCAGGGCTGTTGTGCCTGTGAATAGGCCGCACGGGGAGGTGGAGAGCAGCAAGAGCTTTCATGGCTGGCAGCTTCCTTGCGAGAGACAGAGCCGGATGTTTCCCTTTCAGAAAGAGGCACTGCCGAACACAGGCAGCATGAGCTGTAGCGTCTGTGGGAAAGCACAGATCCGCAGGGCTGTTGTGCCTGTGAATAGGCTGCACGGGGAACGTGAACAGCAGCAAGAGCTTTCAGGGCTGGCAGCTTCCTTGTGGGAGAAGGAGCCGAATGTTTCCCTTTCAGAAAGGGGCACTGCCGAGCACAGGCAGCATGAGCTGTAGCGTCTGTGGGAAAGCACAGATCCGCAGGGCTGTTGTGCCTGTGAATAGGCTGCACGGGGAAACTCAAGAGCAGCAAGAGCTTTCAGGGCTGGCAGCTTCCTTGTGGGAGAAGGAGCCCAATATTTGCCATTTCGAAAGAGACCCTGCCGAGCACAGGCAGCATGAGCTGTAGCGTCTGTGGGAAAGCACAGATCCGCAGGGCTGTTGTGCCTGTGAATAGGCTGCACGGGGAAAGTGAAAAGCAGCAAGGGCTTTCAGGGCTGGGAGCTTCCTTGTGGGAGAAGGAGTCGGAGGTTTGCCTTTTCGGAAAGAGGCACTGCCAAGGACAGGCAGCATGAGCTGTAGCGTCTGTGGGAAAGCACAGATCCGCAGGGCTGTTGTGCCTGTGAATAGGCTGCACGGGGAAAGCGAAAAGCAGCAAGAGCTTTCAGGGCTGGGCGCTTCCTTGTGGGAGAAGGAGTCGGAGGTTTGCCTTTTCGGAAAGAGGCACTGCCGAGGACAGGCAGCATGAGCTGTAGCATCTGTGGGAAAGCACAGATCCGCAGGGCTGTTGTGCCTGTGAATAGGCTGCACGGGGAACGTGAACAGCAGCAAGAGCTTTCAGGGCTGGCAGCTTCCTTGTGGGAGAAGGAGCCGAATGTTTCCCTTTCAGAAAGAGGCACTGCCGAGGACAGGCAGCATGAGCTGTAGCGTCTGTGGGAAAGCACAGATCCGCAGGGCTGTTGTGCCTGTTAATAGGCTGCACGGGGAAAGTGAAAAGCAGCAAGAGCTTTCAGGGCTGGCAGCTTCCTTGTGGGAGAAGGAGTCGGAGGTTTGCCTTTTCGGAAAGAGGCACTGCCGAGGACAGGCAGCATGAGCTGTAGCGTCTGTGGGAAAGCACAGATCCGCAGGGCTGTTGTGCCTGTGAATAGGCTGCACGGGGAACGTGAACAGCAGCAAGAGCTTTCAGGGCTGGCAGCTTCCTTGTGGGAGAAGGAGCCGAATGTTTGCCATTTCGGAAAGAGACCCTGCCGAGGACAGGCAGCATGAGCTGTAGCGTCTGTGGGAAAGCACAGATCCGCAGGGCTGTTGTGCCTGCGAATAGGCTGCACGGGGAACGTGAAGAGCAGCAAGAGCTTTCAGGGCTGGCAGCTTCCTTGTGGGAGAAGAAGCCGAATGTTTCCCTTTCAGAAAGAGGCACTGCCGAGGACAGGCAGCATGAGCTGTAGCGTCTGTGGGAAAGCACAGATCCGCAGGGCTGTTGTGCCTGTGAATAGGCTGCATGGGGAAAGTGAAAAGCAGCAAGAGCTTTCAGGGCTGGCAGCTTCCTTGTGGGAGAAGGAGTCGGAGGTTTGCCTTTTCGGAAAGAGGCACTGCCGAGGACAGGCAGCATGAGCTGTAGCGTCTGTGGGAAAGCACAGATCCGCAGGGCTGTTGTGCCTGTGAATAGGCTGCACGGGGAAAGTGAAAAGCAGCAAGAGCTTTCAGGGCTGGCAGCTTCCTTGTGGGAGAAGGAGCCGAATGTTTCCCTTTCAGAAAGAGGCACTGCCGAGGACAGGCAGCATGAGCTGTAGCGTCTGTGGGAAAGCACAGATCCGCAGGGCTGTTGTACCTGTGAATAGGCTGCACGGGGAAAGTGAAAAGCAGCAAGAGCTTTCAGGGCTGGCAGCTTCCTTGTGGGAGAAGGAGCCGAATGTTTCCCTTTCAGAAAGAGGAACTGCCGAGCACAGGCAGCATGAGCTGTAGCGTCTGTGGGAAAGCACAGATCCGCAGGGCTGTTGTGCCTCTGAATAGGCTGCACGGATAGGTGAAGATCAGCACCAGCTTTCATGGCTGGCAGCTTCCTTGTGGGAGAAGGAGCCGAATGTTTCCCTTTCAGAAAGAGGCACTGCCGAGGACAGGCATCATGAGCTATAGCGTCTGTGGGAAAGCACAGATCCGCAGGGCTCTTGTGCGTGTGAATAGGGTGCACAGGGAAAGTGAAGAGCAGCAAGAGCTTTCAGGGCTGGCAGCTTCCTTGTGGGAGAAGGAGCCAAATGTTTCCCTTTCAGAAAGAGGCACTGCCGAGCACAGGCAGCATGAGCTGTAGCATCTGTGGGAAAGCACAGATCCGCAGGGCTGTTGTGCCTGCGAATAGGCTGCACGGAGAGGTGAAGACCAGCAAGAGCTTTCAGGGCTGGCAGCTTCCTTGTGGGAGAAGGAGTCGGAGGTTTGCCTTTTCGGAAAGAGGCACTGCCGAGGACAGGCAGCATGAGCTGTAGCGTCTGTGGGAAAGCACAGATCCGCAGGGCTGTTGTGCCTGTGAATAGGCTACACGGGGAAAGTGAAAAGCAGCAAGAGCTTTCAGGGCTGGCAGCTTCCTTGTGGGAGAAGGAGCCAAATGTTTCCCTTTCAGAAAGAGGCACTGCCGAGGACAGGCAGCATGAGCTGTAGCGTCTGTGGGAAAGCACAGATCCGCAGGGCTGTTGTGCCTGTGAATAGGCTACACGGGGAAAGTGAAGAGCAGCAAGAGCTTTCAGGGCTGGCAGCTTCCTTGTGGGAGAAGGAGCCGAATGTTTCCCTTTCAGAAAGAGGCACTGCCGAGGACAGGCATCATGAGCTGTAGCGTCTGTAGGAAAGCACAGATCCGCAGGGCTGTTGTGCCTGTGAATAGGCTGCACGGGGAAAGTGAAAAGCAGCAAGAGCTTTCAGGGCTGGCAGCTTCCTTGTGGGAGAGGGAGCCCAATATTTGCCATTTCGGAAAGAGGCACTGCGAGCACAGGCAGCATGAGCTGTAGCGTCTGTGGGAAAGCACAGATCCGCAGGGCTGTTGTGCCTGTGAATAGGCTGCACGGGGAAAGTGAAAAGCAGCAAGAGCTTTCAGGGCTGGCAGCTTCCTTGTGGGAGAAGGAGCCCAATATTTGCCATTTCAGAAAGAGGCACTGCCGAGGACAGGCAGCATGAGCTGTAGCGTCTGTGGGAAAGCACAGATCCGCAGGGCTGTTGTACCTGTGAATAGGCTGCACGGGGAAAGTGAAAAGCAGCAAGAGCTTTCAGGGTTGGCAGCTTCCTTGTGGGAGAAGGAGCCCAATATTTGCCATTTCGGAAAGAGGCACTGCCGAGGACAGGCAGCATGAGCTGTAGCGTCTGTGGGAAAGCACAGATCCGCAGGGCTGTTGTGCCTCTGAATAGGCTGCACGGGGAAAGTCAAGAACAGCAGGAGCTTTCAGGGCTGGCAGCTTCCTTGTGGGAGAAGGAGCCGAATGTTTCCCTTTCAGAAAGAGGCACTGCCGAGGACAGGCAGCATGAGCTGTAGCGTCTGTGGGAATGCACAGATCCGCAGGGCTGTTGTGCCTGTGAATAGGCTGCACGGGGAAAGTGAAAAGCAGCAAGAGCTTTCAGGGCTGGCAGCTTCCCTGTGGGAGAAGGAGCCAGAGGTTTGCCTTTTCGGAAAGAGACACTGCCGAGGACAGGCAGCATGAGCTGTAGCGTCTGCGGGAAAGCACAGATCCGCAGGGCTGTTGTGCCTGTGAATAGGCTGCACGAGGAAAGTGAAAAGCAGCAAGAGCTTTCAGGGCTGGCAACTTCCTTGTGGGAGAATGAGCCGAATGTTTCCCTTTCAGAAAGAGGCACTGCCGAGGACAGGCAGCATGAGCTGTAGCGTCTGTGGGAAAGCACAGATCCGCAGGGCTGTTGTGCCTGTGAATAGGCTGCAGGGGAAAGTGAAAAGCAGCAAGAGCTTTCAGGGCTGGGAGCTTCCCTGTGGGAGAAGGAGCCCAACATTTGGCATTTCGGAAAGAGGCACTGCCGAGGACAGGCAGCATGAGCTGTAGCGTCTGTGGGAAAGCACAGATCCGCAGGGCTGTTGTGCCTGTGAATAGGCTGCACGGGGAAAGTGAAAAGCAGCAAGAGCTTTCAGGGTTGGCAGCTTCCTTGTGGGAGAAGGAGCCCAATATTTGCCATTTCGGAAAGAGACCCTGCCGAGGACAGGCAGCATGAGCTGTAGCGTCTGTGGGAAAGCACAGATCCGCAGGGCTGTTGTGCCTGTGAATAGGCTGCACGGGGAAACTCAAGAGCAGCAAGAGCTTTCAGGGCTGGAAGCTTCCTTGTGGGAGAAGGAGCCCAATATTTGCCATTTCGAAAGAGACCCTGCCGAGCACAGGCAGCATGAGCTGTAGCGTCTGTGGGAAAGCACAGATCCGCAGGGCTGTTGTGCCTGTGAATAGGCTGCACGGGGAACGTGAACAGCAGCAAGAGCTTTCAGGGCTGGGAGCTTCCTTGTGGGAGAAGGAGCCGAATGTTTCCCTTTCAGAAAGAGGCACTGCCGAGGACAGGCAGCATGAGCTGTAGCGTCTGTGGGAAAGCACAGATCCGCAGGGCTGTTGTGCCTGTGAATAGGCTGCACGGGGAAAGTGAAAAGCAGCAAGAGCTTTCAGGGCTGGCAGCTTCCTTGTGGGAGAAGGAGTCGGAGGTTTGCCTTTTCGGAAAGAGGCACTGCCGAGGACAGGCAGCATGAGCTGTAGCGTCTGTGGGAAAGCACAGATCCGCAGGGCTGTTTTGCCTGTGAATAGGCTGCACGGGGAAAGTGAAAAGCAGCAAGAGCTTTCAGGGCTGGCAGCTTCCTTGTGGGAGAAGGAGCCGAATGTTTCCCTTTCAGAAAGAGGCACTGCCGAGGACAGGCAGCATGAGCTGTAGCGTCTGTGGGAAAGCACAGATCCGCAGGGCTGTTGTGCCTGTGAATAGGCTGCACGGGGAAAGTCAAGAGCAGCAAGAGCTTTCAGGGCTGGCAGCTTCCTTGTGGGAGAAGGAGCCGAATGTTTCCCTTTCAGAAAGAGGCACTGCCGAGGACAGGCAGCATGAGCTATAGCGTCTGTGGGAAAGCACAGATCCGCAGGGCTGTTGTGCCTGTGAATAGGCTGCACGGGGAAAGTGAAGAGCAGCAAGAGCTTTCAGGGCTGGCAGCTTCCTTGTGGGAGAAGGAGCCGAATGTTTGCCTTTTCGGAAAGAGGCACTGCCGAGGACAGGCAGCATGAGCTGTAGCACATGTGGGAAAGCACAGATCCGCAGGGCTGTTGTGCCTGTGAATAGGCTGCACGGGGAAAGTGAAAAGCAGCAAGAGATTTCAGGGCTGGCAGCTTCCTTGTGGGAGAAGGAGCCCAATATTTGCCATTTCAGAAAGAGGCACTTCCGAGGACAGGCAGCATGCTTTGTAGCATATGTGGGAAAGCACAGATCCGCAGGGCTGTTGTGCCTGTGAGTAGGCCGCACGGGGAACGTGAACAGCAGCAAGAGCTTTCAGGGCTGGCAGCTTCCTTGCGGGAGACAGAGCTGGATGTTTCCCTTTCAGAAAGAGGCACTGCCGAGGACAGGCAGCATGAGCTGTAGCGTCTGTGGGAAAGCACAGATCCGCAGGGCTGTTGTGCCTGTGAATAGGCTGCACGGGGAAAGTCAAGAACAGCAGGAGATTTCAGGGCTAGCAGCTTCCTTGTGGGAGAAGGAGCCGAATGTTTGCCTTTTCGGAAAGAGGCACTGCCGACGACAGGCAGCATGAGCTGTAGCACATGTGGGAAAGCACAGATCCGCAGGGCTGTTGTGCCTGTGAATAGGCTGCACGGGGAAAGTGAAGAGCAGCAAGAGCTTTCAGGGCTGGCAGCTTCCTTGTGGGAGAAGGAGCCCAATATTTGCCAGTTTGGAAAGAGACCCTGCCAAACAAGGGCAGCATGAGCTGTAGCGTCTGTGGGAAAGCACAGATCCTCAGGGCTGTTGTGCCTGTGAATAGGCTGCATGGGGAAAGTCAAGAACAGCAGGAGCTTTCAGGGCTGGCAGCTTCCTTGTGGGAGAAGGAGCCGAATGTTTCCCTTTCAGAAAGAGGCACTGCCGAGCACAGGCAGCATGAGCTGTAGCGTCTGTGGGAAAGCACAGATCCGAGGGCTGTTGTGCCTGCAAATAGGCTGCACGGGGAGGTGAAGAGCAGCAAGAGCTTTCAGGGCTGGAAGCTTCCTTGTGGGAGAAGGAGCCGAATGTTTCCCTTTCAGAAAGAGGCACTGCCGAGGACAGGCAGCATGAGCTGTAGCGTCTGTGGGAAAGCACAGATCCGCAGGGCTGTTGTGCCTGTGAATAGGCTGCACGGGGAAAGTAAAAATCAGGAAGAGCTTTCAGGGCTGGGAGTTTCCTTGTGGGAGAAGGAGCCCAATATTTGCCATTTCGGAAAGAGACCCTGCCGAGGACAGGCATAATGAGCTGTAGCGTCTGTGGGAAAGCACAGATCCGCAGGGCTGTTGTGCCTGTGAATAGGCCGCACGGGGAGGTGGAGAGCAGCAAGAGCTTTCATGGCTGGCAGCTTCCTTGCGAGAGACAGAGCCGGATATTTCCCTTTCAGAAAGAGGCACTGCCGAACACAGGCAGCATGAGCTGTAGCGTCTGTGGGAAAGCACAGATCCGCAGGGCTGTTGTGCCTGTGAATAGGCTGCACGGGGAACGTGAACAGCAGCAAGAGCTTTCAGGGCTGGCAGCTTCCTTGTGGGAGAAGGAGCCTAATGTTTCCCTTTCAGAAAGGGGCACTGCCGAGCACAGGCAGCATGAGCTGTAGCGTCTGTGAGAAAGCACAGATCCGCAGGGCTGTTGTGCCTGTGAATAGGCTGCACAGGGAAAGTGAAAAGCAGCAAGAGCTTTCAGGGCTGGCAGCTTCCTTGTGGGAGAAGGAGCCAAATGTTTCCCTTTCAGAAAGAGGCACTGCCGAGCACAGGCATCATGAGCTGTAGCGTCTGTGGGAAAGCACAGATCCGCAGGGCTGTTGTGCCTGCGAATAGGCTGCACGGAGAGGTGAAGAGCAGCAAGAGCTTTCAGGGCTGGCAGCTTCCTTGTGGGAGAAGGAGTCGGAGGTTTGCCTTTTCGGAAAGAGGCACTGCCGAGCACAGGCAGCATGAGCTGTAGCGTCTGTGGGAAAGCACAGATCCGCAGGGCTGTTGTGCCTGTGAATAGGCTGCACGAGGAAAGCGAAAAGCAGCAAGAGCTTTCAGGGCTGGGAGCTTCCTTGTGGGAGAAGGAGACCAATATTTGCCATTTCGGAAAGAGGCACTGCCGAGGACAGGCATCATGAGCTGTAGCGTCTGTGGGAAAGCACAGATCCGCAGGGCTGTTGTGCCTGTGAATAGGCTGCACGGGGAAAGCGAAAAGCAGCAAGAGCTTTCAGGGCTGGGAGCTTCCTTGTGGGAGAAGGAGTCGGAGGTTTGCCTTTTCGGAAAGAGGCACTGCCGAGGACAGGCAGCATGAGCTGTAGCGTCTGTGGGAATGCACAGATCCGCAGGGCTGTTGTGCCTGTGAATAGGCTGCACGGAAAGGTGAAAAGCAGCAAGAGATTTCAGGGCTGGCAGCTTCCTTGTGGGAGAAGGATCCCAATATTTGCCATTTCGGAAAGAGACCCTGCCGAGGACAGGCAGCATGAGCTGTAGCGTCTTTGGGAAAGCACAGATCCGCAGGGCTGTTGTGCCTGTGAATAGGCTGCATGGGGAAAGTCAAGAATAGCAGGAGATTTCAGGGCTGGGAGCTTCCTTGTGGGAGAAGGAGCCGAATGTTTCCCTTTCAGAAAGAGGCACTGCCAAGGACAGGCATCATGAGCTGTAGCGTCTGTGGGAAAGCACAGATCCGCAGGGCTGTTGTGCCTGTGAATAGGCTGCACGGAAAGGTGAAAAGCAGCAAGAGCTTTCAGGGCTGGCAGCTTCCTTGTGGGAGAAGGAGCCAGAAGTTTGCCTTTTCGGAAAGGGGCTCTGCCGAGCACAGGCAGCATGAGCTGTAGCGTCTGTGGGAAAGCACAGATCCGCAGGGCTGTTGTGGCTGTGAATAGGCTGCACGGGGAACGTGAACAGCAGCAAGAGCTTTCAGGGCTGGCAGCTTCCTTGTGGGAGAAGAAGCCGAATGTTTCCCTTTCAGAAAGAGGCACTGCCGAGGACAGGCAGCATGAGCTGTAGCGTCTGTGGGAAAGCACAGATCCGCAGGGCTGTTGTGCCTGTGAATAGGCTGCACGGGGAACGTGAACAGCAGCAAGAGCTTTCAGGGCTGGCAGCTTCCTTGTGGGAGAAGGAGCCGAATGTTTCCCTTTCAGAAAGGGGCACTGCCGAGCACAGGCAGCATGAGCTGTAGCGTCTGTGAGAAAGCACAGATCCGCAGGGCTGTTGTGCCTGTGAATAGGCTGCACAGGGAAAGTGAAAAGCAGCAAGAGCTTTCAGGGCTGGCAGCTTCCTTGTGGGAGAAGGAGCCAAATGTTTCCCTTTCAGAAAGAGGCACTGCCGAGCACAGGCATCATGAGCTGTAGCGTCTGTGGGAAAGCACAGATCCGCAGGGCTGTTGTGCCTGCGAATAGGCTGCACGGAGAGGTGAAGAGCAGCAAGAGCTTTCAGGGCTGGCAGCTTCCTTGTGGGAGAAGGAGTCGGAGGTTTGCCTTTTCGGAAAGAGGCACTGCCGAGCACAGGCAGCATGAGCTGTAGCGTCTGTGGGAAAGCACAGATCCGCAGGGCTGTTGTGCCTCTGAATAGGCTGCACGGGGAAAGTCAAGAACAGCAGGAGCTTTCAGGGCTGGCAGCTTCCTTGTGGGAGAAGGAGCCGAATGTTTCCCTTTCAGAAAGAGGCACTGCCGAGGACAGGCAGCATGAGCTGTAGCGTCTGTGGGAATGCACAGATCCGCAGGGCTGTTGTGCCTGTGAATAGGCTGCACGGGGAAAGTGAAAAGCAGCAAGAGCTTTCAGGGCTGGCAGCTTCCCTGTGGGAGAAGGAGCCAGAGGTTTGCCTTTTCGGAAAGAGACACTGCCGAGCACAGGCAGCATGAGCTGTAGCGTCTGCGGGAAAGCACAGATCCGCAGGGCTGTTGTGCCTGTGAATAGGCTGCACGAGGAAAGTGAAAAGCAGCAAGAGCTTTCAGGGCTGGCAACTTCCTTGTGGGAGAATGAGCCGAATGTTTCCCTTTCAGAAAGAGGCACTGCCGAGGACAGGCAGCATGAGCTGTAGCGTCTGTGGGAAAGCACAGATCCGCAGGGCTGTTGTGCCTGTGAATAGGCTGCAGGGGAAAGTGAAAAGCAGCAAGAGCTTTCAGGGCTGGGAGCTTCCCTGTGGGAGAAGGAGCCCAACATTTGGCATTTCGGAAAGAGGCACTGCCGAGGACAGGCAGCATGAGCTGTAGCGTCTGTGGGAAAGCACAGATCCGCAGGGCTGTTGTGCCTGTGAATAGGCTGCACGGGGAAAGTGAAAAGCAGCAAGAGCTTTCAGGGTTGGCAGCTTCCTTGTGGGAGAAGGAGCCCAATATTTGCCATTTCGGAAAGAGACCCTGCCGAGGACAGGCAGCATGAGCTGTAGCGTCTGTGGGAAAGCACAGATCCGCAGGGCTGTTGTGCCTGTGAATAGGCTGCACGGGGAAACTCAAGAGCAGCAAGAGCTTTCAGGGCTGGAAGCTTCCTTGTGGGAGAAGGAGCCCAATATTTGCCATTTCGAAAGAGACCCTGCCGAGCACAGGCAGCATGAGCTGTAGCGTCTGTGGGAAAGCACAGATCCGCAGGGCTGTTGTGCCTGTGAATAGGCTGCACGGGGAACGTGAACAGCAGCAAGAGCTTTCAGGGCTGGGAGCTTCCTTGTGGGAGAAGGAGCCGAATGTTTCCCTTTCAGAAAGAGGCACTGCCGAGGACAGGCAGCATGAGCTGTAGCGTCTGTGGGAAAGCACAGATCCGCAGGGCTGTTGTGCCTGTGAATAGGCTGCACGGGGAAAGTGAAAAGCAGCAAGAGCTTTCAGGGCTGGCAGCTTCCCTGTGGGAGAAGAAGTCGGAGGTTTGCCTTTTCGGAAAGAGGCACTGCCGAGGACAGGCAGCATGAGCTGTAGCGTCTGTGGGAAAGCACAGATCCGCAGGGCTGTTGTGCCTGTGAATAGGCTGCACGGGGAAAGTGAAGAGCAGCAAGAGCTTTCAGGGCTGGCAGCTTCCTTGTGGGAGAAGGAGCCGAATGTTTGCCTTTTCGGAAAGAGGCACTGCCGAGGACAGGCAGCATGAGCTGTAGCACATGTGGGAAAGCACAGATCCGCAGGGCTGTTGTGCCTGTGAATAGGCTGCACGGGGAAAGTGAAAAGCAGCAAGAGATTTCAGGGCTGGCAGCTTCCTTGTGGGAGAAGGAGCCCAATATTTGCCATTTCAGAAAGAGGCACTTCCGAGGACAGGCAGCATGCTGTGTAGCATATGTGGGAAAGCACAGATCCGCAGGGCTGTTGTGCCTGTGAGTAGGCCGCACGGGGAACGTGAACAGCAGCAAGAGCTTTCAGGGCTGGCAGCTTCCTTGCGGGAGACAGAGCTGGATGTTTCCCTTTCAGAAAGAGGCACTGCCGAGGACAGGCAGCATGAGCTGTAGCGTCTGTGGGAAAGCACAGATCCGCAGGGCTGTTGTGCCTGTGAATAGGCTGCACGGGGAAAGTAAAAATCAGGAAGAGCTTTCAGGGCTGGGAGTTTCCTTGTGGGAGAAGGAGCCCAATATTTGCCATTTCGGAAAGAGACCCTGCCGAGGACAGGCATAATGAGCTGTAGCGTCTGTGGGAAAGCACAGATCCGCAGGGCTGTTGTGCCTGTGAATAGGCCGCACGGGGAGGTGGAGAGCAGCAAGAGCTTTCATGGCTGGCAGCTTCCTTGCGAGAGACAGAGCCGGATATTTCCCTTTCAGAAAGAGGCACTGCCGAACACAGGCAGCATGAGCTGTAGCGTCTGTGGGAAAGCACAGATCCGCAGGGCTGTTGTGCCTGTGAATAGGCTGCACGGGGAACGTGAACAGCAGCAAGAGCTTTCAGGGCTGGCAGCTTCCTTGTGGGAGAAGGAGCCTAATGTTTCCCTTTCAGAAAGGGGCACTGCCGAGCACAGGCAGCATGAGCTGTAGCGTCTGTGAGAAAGCACAGATCCGCAGGGCTGTTGTGCCTGTGAATAGGCTGCACAGGGAAAGTGAAAAGCAGCAAGAGCTTTCAGGGCTGGCAGCTTCCTTGTGGGAGAAGGAGCCAAATGTTTCCCTTTCAGAAAGAGGCACTGCCGAGCACAGGCATCATGAGCTGTAGCGTCTGTGGGAAAGCACAGATCCGCAGGGCTGTTGTGCCTGTGAATAGGCTGCACGAGGAAAGCGAAAAGCAGCAAGAGCTTTCAGGGCTGGGAGCTTCCTTGTGGGAGAAGGAGACCAATATTTGCCATTTCGGAAAGAGGCACTGCCGAGGACAGGCAGCATGAGCTGTAGCGTCTGTGGGAAAGCACAGATCCGCAGGGCTGTTGTGCCTGTGAATAGGCTGCACGGGGAAAGCGAAAAGCAGCAAGAGCTTTCAGGGCTGGGAGCTTCCTTGTGGGAGAAGGAGTCGGAGGTTTGCCTTTTCGGAAAGAGGCACTGCCGAGGACAGGCAGCATGAGCTGTAGCGTCTGTGGGAATGCACAGATCCGCAGGGCTGTTGTGCCTGTGAATAGGCTGCACGGAAAGGTGAAAAGCAGCAAGAGATTTCAGGGCTGGCAGCTTCCTTGTGGGAGAAGGATCCCAATATTTGCCATTTCGGAAAGAGACCCTGCCGAGGACAGGCAGCATGAGCTGTAGCGTCTTTGGGAAAGCACAGATCCGCAGGGCTGTTGTGCCTGTGAATAGGCTGCATGGGGAAAGTCAAGAATAGCAGGAGATTTCAGGGCTGGGAGCTTCCTTGTGGGAGAAGGAGCCGAATGTTTCCCTTTCAGAAAGAGGCACTGCCAAGGACAGGCATCATGAGCTGTAGCGTCTGTGGGAAAGCACAGATCCGCAGGGCTGTTGTGCCTGTGAATAGGCTGCACGGAAAGGTGAAAAGCAGCAAGAGCTTTCAGGGCTGGCAGCTTCCTTGTGGGAGAAGGAGCCAGAAGTTTGCCTTTTCGGAAAGGGGCTCTGCCGAGCACAGGCAGCATGAGCTGTAGCGTCTGTGGGAAAGCACAGATCCGCAGGGCTGTTGTGGCTGTGAATAGGCTGCACGGGGAACGTGAACAGCAGCAAGAGCTTTCAGGGCTGGCAGCTTCCTTGTGGGAGAAGAAGCCGAATGTTTCCCTTTCAGAAAGAGGCACTGCCGAGGACAGGCAGCATGAGCTGTAGCGTCTGTGGGAAAGCACAGATCCGCAGGGCTGTTGTGCCTTTGAATAGGCTGCACGGGGAACGTGAACAGCAGCAAGAGCTTTCAGGGCTGGCAGCTTCCTTGTGGGAGAAGGAGCCGAATGTTTCCCTTTCAGAAAGGGGCACTGCCGAGCACAGGCAGCATGAGCTGTAGCGTCTGTGAGAAAGCACAGATCCGCAGGGCTGTTGTGCCTGTGAATAGGCTGCACAGGGAAAGTGAAAAGCAGCAAGAGCTTTCAGGGCTGGCAGCTTCCTTGTGGGAGAAGGAGCCAAATGTTTCCCTTTCAGAAAGAGGCACTGCCGAGCACAGGCATCATGAGCTGTAGCGTCTGTGGGAAAGCACAGATCCGCAGGGCTGTTGTGCCTGCGAATAGGCTGCACGGAGAGGTGAAGAGCAGCAAGAGCTTTCAGGGCTGGCAGCTTCCTTGTGGGAGAAGGAGTCGGAGGTTTGCCTTTTCGGAAAGAGGCACTGCCGAGCACAGGCAGCATGAGCTGTAGCGTCTGTGGGAAAGCACAGATCCGCAGGGCTGTTGTGCCTGTGAATAGGCTGCACGAGGAAAGCGAAAAGCAGCAAGAGCTTTCAGGGCTGGCAGCTTCCTTGTGGGAGAAGGAGACCAATATTTGCCATTTCGGAAAGAGGCACTGCCGAGGACAGGCATCATGAGCTGTAGCGTCTGTGGGAAAGCACAGATCCGCAGGGCTGTTGTGCCTGTGAATAGGCTGCACGGAAAGGTGAAAAGCAGCAAGAGATTTCAGGGCTGGCAGCTTCCTTGTGGGAGAAGGATCCCAATATTTGCCATTTCGGAAAGAGACCCTGCCGAGGACAGGCAGCATGAGCTGTAGCGTCTATGGGAAAGCACAGATCCGCAGGGCTGTTGTGCCTGCGAATAGGCTGCACGGGGAGGTGAAGAGCAGCAAGAGCTTTCAGGGCTGGCAGCTTCCTTGTGGGAGAAGAAGCCGAATGTTTCCCTTTCAGAAAGAGGCACTGCCGAGGACAGGCAGCATGAGCTGTAGCGTCTGTGGGAAAGCACAGATCCGCAGGGCTGTTGTGCCTGTGAATAGGCTGCACGGGGAGGTGAAGAGCAGCAAGAGCTTTCAGGGCTGGCAGCTTCCTTGTGGGAGAAGAAGCCGAATGTTTCCCTTTCAGAAAGAGGCACTGCCGAACACAGGCAGCATGAGCTGTAGCGTCTGTGGGAAAGCACAGATCCGCAGGGCTGTTGTGCCTCTGAATATGCTGCACGGGGAAAGTCAAGAACAGCAGATTTCAGGGCTAGCAGCTTCCTTGTGGGAGAAGGAGCCGAATGTTTCCCTTTCAGAAAGAGGCACTGCCGAGCACAGGCAGCATGAGCTGTAGCGTCTGCGGGAAAGCACAGATCCGCAGGGCTGTTGTGCCTGTCAATAGGCTGCACGGGGAAAGTGAAAAGCAGCAAGAGCTTTCAGGGCTGGCAGCTTCCTTGTGGGAGAAGGAGTCGGAGGTTTGCCTTTTCGGAAAGAGGCACTGCCGAACACAGGCAGCATGAGCTGTAGCGTCTGTAGGAAAGCACAGATCCGCAGGGCTGTTGTGCCTGCGAATAGGCTGCACGGGGAACGTGAAGAGCAGCAAGAGCTTTCAGGGCTGGCAGCTTCCTTGTGGGAGAAGAAGCCGAATGTTTCCCTTTCAGAAAGAGGCACTGCCGAACACAGGCAGCATGAGCTGTAGCGTCTGTGGGAAAGCACAGATCCGCAGGGCTGTTGTGCCTGTGAATAGGCTGCACGGGGAAAGTGAAAAGCAGCAAGAGCTTTCAGGGCTGGGAGCTTCCCTGTGGGAGAAGGAGCCCAACATTTGCCATTTCGGAAAGAGGCACTGCCGAGGACAGGCAGCATGAGCTGTAGCGTCTGTGGGAAAGCACAGATCCGCAGGGCTGTTGTGCCTGTGAATAGGCTGCACGGGGAAAGTGAAAAGCAGCAAGAGCTTTCAGGGTTGGCAGCTTCCTTGTGGGAGAAGGAGCCCAATATTTGCCATTTCGGAAAGAGACCCTGCCGAGGACAGGCAGCATGAGCTGTAGCGTCTGTGGGAAAGCACAGATCCGCAGGGCTGTTGTGCCTGTGAGTAGGCTGCACGGGGAAACTCAAGAGCAGGAAGAGCTTTCAGGGCTGGCAGCTTCCTTGTGGGAGAAGGAGCCGAATGTTTCCCTTTCAGAAAGAGGCACTGCCGAGCACAGGCAGCATGAGCTGTAGCGTCTGTGGGAAAGCACAGATCCGCAGGGCTGTTGTGCCTGTGAATAGGCTGCACGGGGAAAGTGAAAAGCAGCAAGAGCTTTCAGGGCTGGGAGCTTCCTTGTGGGAGAAGGAGTCGGAGGTTTGCCTTTTCGGAAAGAGGCACTGCCAAGGACAGGCAGCATGAGCTGTAGCGTCTGTGGGAAAGCACAGATCCGCAGGGCTGTTGTGCCTGTGAATAGGCTGCACGGGGAAAGCGAAAAGCAGCAAGAGCTTTCAGGGCTGGGCGCTTCCTTGTGGGAGAAGGAGTCGGAGGTTTGCCTTTTCGGAAAGAGGCACTGCCGAGGACAGGCAGCATGAGCTGTAGCGTCTGTGGGAAAGCACAGATCCGCAGGGCTGTTGTGCCTGTGAATAGGCTGCACGGGGAACGTGAAAAGCAGCAAGAGCTTTCAGGGCTGGCAGCTTCCTTGTGCGAGAAGGAGCCAGAAGTTTGCCATTTCGGAAAGAGACACTGCCGAGGACAGGCAGCATGAGCTGTAGCGTCTGTGGGAAAGCACAGATCCGCAGGGCTGTTGTGCCTGTGAATAGGCTGCACGGGGAAAGCGAAAAGCAGCAAGAGCTTTCAGGGCTGGCAGCTTCCTTGTGGGAGAAGAAGCCGAATGTTTCCCTTTCAGAAAGAGGCACTGCCGAACACAGGCAGCATGAGCTGTAGCGTCTTTGGGAAAGCACAGATCCGCAGGGCTGTTGTGCCTGTGAATAGGCTGCACAGGGAAAGTCAAGAACAGCAGGAGCTTTCAGGGCTGGCAGCTTCCTTGTGGGAGAAGGAGCCAAATGTTTCCCTTTCAGAAAGGGGCACTGCCGAGCACAGGCAGCATGAGCTGTAGCGTCTGTGAGAAAGCACAGATCCGCAGGGCTGTTGTGCCTGCGAATAGGCTGCACGGGGAGGTGAAGAGCAGCAAGAGCTTTCAGGGCTGGAAGCTTCCTTGTGGGAGAAGGAGCCGAATGTTTCCCTTTCAGAAAGAGGCACTTCCGAGGACAGGCAGCATGAGCTGTAGCGTCTGTGGGAATGCACAGATCCGCAGGGCTGTTGTGCCTGTGAATAGGCTGCACGGGGAAAGTGAAAAGCAGCAAGAGCTTTCAGGGCTGGCAGCTTCCCTGTGGGAGAAGGAGCCAGAGGTTTGCCTTTTTGGAAAGGGGCTCTGCTGAGCACAGGCAGCATGAGCTGTAGCGTCTGTGGGAAAGCACAGATCCGCAGGGCTGTTGTGCCTGTGAACAGGCTGCACGGGGAGGTGAAGAGCAGCAAGAGCTTTCATGGCTGGCAGCTTCATTGTGGGAGACAGAACCGGATGTTTCCCTTTCAGAAAGAGGCACTGCCGAGGACAGGCAGCATGAGCTGTAGCGTCTGTGGGAAAGCACAGATCCGCAGGGCTGTTATGCCTGTAAATAGGCTGCACGGGGAAAGTCAAGAACAGCAGGAGATTTCAGAGCTAGCAGCTTCCTTGTGGGAGAAGGAGCCGAATGTTTGCCTTTTCGGAAAGAGGCACTGCCGAGGACAGGCAGCATGAGCTGTAGCACATGTGGGAAAGCACAGATCCGCAGGGCTGTTGTGCCTGTGAATAGGCTGCACGGGGAAAGTGAAGAGCAGCAAGAGCTTTCAGGGCTGGCAGCTTCCTTGTGGGAGAAGGAGCCCAATATTTGCCATTTCAGAAAGAGGCAGTGCCAAACAAGGGCAGCATGAGCTGTAGCGTCTGTGGGAAAGCACAGATCCGCAGGGCTGTTGTGCCTGTGAATAGGCTGCATGGGGAAAGTCAAGAACAGCAGGAGCTTTCAGGGCTGGCAGCTTCCTTGTGGGAGAAGGAGCCAGAGGTTTGCCTTTTTGGAAAGGGGCTCTGCCGAGCACAGGCAGCATGAGCTGTAGCGTCTGTGGGAAAGCACATATCCGCAGGGCTGTTGTGCCTGTGAATAGGCTGCACGGGGAACGTGAAGAGCAGCAAGAGCTTTCAGGGCTGGCAGCTTCCTTGTGGGAGAAGGAGCCGAATGTTTGCCTTTTCGGAAAGAGGCACTGCCGAGGACATGCAGCATGAGCTGTAGCACATGTGGGAAAGCACAGATCCGCAGGGCTGTTGTGCCTGTGAATAGGCTGCACGGGGAAAGTGAAAAGCAGCAAGAGATTTCAGGGCTGGCAGCTTCCTTGTGGGAGAAGGAGCCCAATATTTGCCATTTCAGAAAGAGGCACTTCCGAGGACAGGCAACATGCTGTGTAGCATATGTGGGAAAGCACAGATCCGCAGGGCTGTTGTGCCTGTGAATAGGCTGCACGGGAAAAGTGAAAAGCAGCAAGAGCTTTCAGAGCTAGCAGCTTCCTTGTGCGAGAATGAGCCGAATGTTTCCCTTTCAGAAAGAGGCACTGCCGAGGACAGGCAGCATGAGCTGTAGCGTCTGTGGGAAAGCACAGATCCGCAGGGCTGTTGTGCCTGTGAATAGGCTGCAGGGGAAAGTGAAAAGCAGCAAGAGATTTCAGGGCTGGCAGCTTCCTTGTGGGAGAAGGAGCCCAATATTTGCCATTTCGAAAGAGACCCTGCCGAGGACAGGCAGCATGAGCTGTAGCGTCTGTGGGAAAGCACAGATCCGCAGGGCTGTTGTGCCTGTGAACAGGCTGCACGGGGAGGTGAAGAGCAGCAAGAGCTTTCATGCCTGGCAGCTTCCTTGTTGGAGACAGAGCCGAATGTTTGCCTTTTCGGAAAGAGGCACTGCCGAGGACAGGCAGCATGAGCTGTAGCACATGTGGGAAAGCACAGATCCGCAGGGCTGTTGTGCCTGTGAATAGGCTGCACGGGGAAAGTCAAGAACAGCAGGAGATTTCAGGGCTAGCAGCTTCCTTGTGGGAGAAGGAGCCGAATGTTTCCCTTTCAGAAAGGGGCTCTGCCGAGTACAGGCAGCATGAGCTGTAGCCTCTGTGGGAAAGCACAGATCCGCAGGGCTGTTGTGCCTGTGAATAGGCTGCACGGGGAACGTGAAGAGCAGCAAGAGCTTTCATGGCTGGCAGCTTCCTTGTGGGAGAAGGAGCCGAATGTTTCCCTTTCAGAAAGAGGCACTACCGAGGACAGGCATCATGAGCTGTAGCTTCTGTGGGAAAGCACAGATCCGCAGGGCTGTTGTGCCTGCGAATAGGCTGCACGGGGAGGTGAAGAGCAGCAAGAGCTTTCAGGGCTGGAAGCTTCCTTGTGGGAGAAGAAGCCCAATATTTGCCATTTCGGAAAGAGACCCTGCCGAGGACAGGCAGCATGAGCTGTAGCGTCTGTGGAAAAGCACAGATCCGCAGGGCTGTTGTGCCTGTGAATAGGCTGCACGGGGAGGTGAAGAGCAGCAAGAGCTTTCAGGGCTGGCAGCTTCCTTGTGGGAGAAGGAGCCAGAGGTTTGCCTTTTTGGAAAGGGGCTCTGCCGAGCACAGGCAGCATGAGCTGTAGCGTCTGTGGGAAAGCACAGATCCGCAAGGCTGTTGTGCCTGTGAATAGGCTAGACGGGGAAAGTGAAGAGCAGCAAGAGCTTTCAGGGCTGGCAGCTTCCTTGTGGGAGACGGATGTTTCCCTTTCAGAAAGAGGCACTGCCGAGGACAGGCAGCATGAGCTGTAGCGTCTGTGGGAAAGCACAGATCCGCAGGGCTGTTGTGCCTGCGAATAGGCTGCACGGGGAGGTGAAGAGCAGCAAGAGCTTTCAGGGCTGGCAGCTTCCTTGCTGGAGACATAGCCGGATGTTTCCCTTTCAGAAAGAGGCACTGCCGAACACAGGCAGCATGAGCTGTAGCGTCTGTGGGAAAGCACAGATCCGCAGGGCTGTTGTGCCTGTGAATAGGCTGCACGGGGAAGTGAAAAGCAGCAAGAGCTTTCAGGGCTGGCAGCTTCCTTGTGGGAGAAGGAGCCCAATATTTGCCATTTCAGAAAGAGGCACTTCCGAGGACAGGCAGCATGCTGTGTAGCATATGTGGGAAAGCACAGATCCGCAGGGCTGTTGTGCCTGTGAATAGGCTGCACGGGGAACGTGAACAGCAGCAAGAGCTTTCAGGGCTGGCAGCTTCCTTGTGGGAGAAGGAGCCCAATATTTGCCATTTTGGAAAGAGACCCTGCCGAACAAGGTCAGCATGAGCTGTAGCGTCTGTGGGAAAGCACAGATCCGCAGGGCTGTTGTGCCTGTGAATAGGCTGCACGGGGAAAGTGAAAAGCAGCAAGAGCTTTCAGGGCTGGCAGCTTCCTTGTGGGAGAAGGAGCCCAATATTTGCCATTTCGGAAAGAGACCCTGCCGAACAAGGTCAGCATGAGCTGTAGCGTCTGTGGGAAAGCACAGATCCGCAGGGCTGTTGTGCCTGTGAATAGGCTGCATGGGGAAAGTCAAGAACAGCAAGAGCTTTCAGGGCTGGCAGCTTCCTTGTGGGAGAAGGAACCAGAGGTTTGCCTTTTTGGAAAGGGGCTCTGCCGAGCACAGGCAGCATGAGCTGTAGCGTCTGTGGGAAAGCACAGATCCGCAGGGCTGTTGTGCCTGTGAACAGGCAGCACGGGGAGGTGAAGAGCAGCAAGAGCTTTCATGGCTGGCAGCTTCCTTGTGGGAGACAGAACCGGATGTTTCCCTTTCAGAAAGAGACCCTGCCAAGGACAGGCATCATGAGCTGTAGCTTCTGTGGGAAAGCACAGATCCGCAGGGCTGTTGTGCCTGCGAATAGGCTGCACGGGGAGGTGAAGAGCAGCAAGAGCTTTCAGGGCTGGCAGCTTCCTTGTGGGAGAAGAAGCCGAATGTTTCCCTTTCAGAAAGAGGCACTGCCGAGGACAGGCAGCATGAGCTGTAGCGTCTGTGGGAAAGCACAGATCCGCAGGGCTGTTGTGCCTGTGAATAGGCTGCACGGGGAGGTGAAGAGCAGCAAGAGCTTTCAGGGCTGGCAGCTTCCTTGTGGGAGAAGAAGCCGAATGTTTCCCTTTCAGAAAGAGGCACTGCCGAACACAGGCAGCATGAGCTGTAGCGTCTGTGGGAAAGCACAGATCCGCAGGGCTGTTGTGCCTGTGAATAGGCTGCACGGGGAAAGTGAAGAGCAGCAAGAGCTTTCAGGGCTGGGAGCTTCCTTGTGGGAGAAGAAGCCGAATGTTTCCCTTTCAGAAAGAGGCACTGCCGAGGACAGGCAGCATGAGCTGTAGCACATGTGGGAAAGCACAGATCCGCAGGGCTGTTGTGCCTGTGAATAGGCTGCACGGGGAAAGTGAAAAGCAGCAAGAGCTTTCAGGGCTGGCAGCTTCCTTGTGGGAGAAGGAGCCCAATATTTGCCATTTTGGAAAGAGACCCTGCCGAACAAGGTCAGCATGAGCTGTAGCGTCTGTGGGAAAGCACAGATCCGCAGGGCTGTTGTGCCTGTGAATAGGCTGCACGGGGAAAGTGAAAAGCAGCAAGAGCTTTCAGGGCTGGCAGCTTCCTTGTGGGAGAAGGAGCCGAATGTTTCCCTTTCAGAAAGAGGCACTGCCGAGGACAGGCAGCATGAGCTGTAGCACATGTGGGAAAGCACAGATCCGCAGGGCTGTTGTGCCTGTGAATAGGCTGCACGGGGAAAGTGAAAAGCAGCAAGAGATTTCAGGGCTGGCAGCTTCCTTGTGGGAGAAGGAGCCCAATATTTGCCATTTCAGAAAGAGGCACTGCCGAGGACAGGCAGCATGCTGTGTAGCATATGTGGTAAAGCACAGATCCGCAGGGCTGTTGTGCCTGTGAATAGGCCGCACGGGGAACGTGAACAGCAGCAAGAGCTTTCAGGGCTGGCAGCTTCCTTGCGGGAGACAGAGCTGGATGTTTCCCTTTCAGAAAGAGGCACTGCCGAGGACAGGCAGCATGAGCTGTAGCGTCTGTGGGAAAGCACAGATCCGCAGGGCTGTTGTGCCTGTGAATAGGCTGCACGGGGAAAGTCAAGAACAGCAGGAGATTTCAGGGCTAGCAGCTTCCTTGTGGGAGAAGGAGCCGAATGTTTCCCTTTCAGAAAGAGGCACTGCCGAGCACAGGCAGCATGAGCTCTAGCGTCTGCGGGAAAGCACAGATCCGCAGGGCTGTTGTGCCTTTGAATAGGCTGCACGGGGAAAGTGAAGAGCAGCAAGAGCTTTCAGGGCTGGCAGCTTCCTTGTGGGAGAAGGAGCCAGAGGTTTGCCTTTTAGGAAAGGGGCTCTGCCGAGCACAGGCAGCATGAGCTGTAGTGTCTGTGGGAAAGCACAGATCCGCAGGGCTGTTGTGCCTGTGAATAGGCTGCACGGGGAGGTGAAGAGCAGCAAGAGCTTTCATGCCTGGCAGCTTCCTTGTTGGAGACAGAGCCGAATGTTTCCCTTTCAGAAAGAGGCACTGCCGAGGACAGGCAGCCTGAGCTGTAGCGTCTGTGGGAAAGCACAGATCCGCAGGGCTGTTGTGCCTGTGAATAGGCTGCACGAGGAAAGTGAAAAGCAGCAAGAGCTTTCAGGGCTGGCAGCTTCCTTGTGGGAGAAGGAGCCGAATGTTTCCCTTTCAGAAAGAGGCACTACCGAACACAGGCAGCATGAGCTGTAGCTTCTGTGGGAAAGCACAGATCCGCAGGGCTGTTGTGCCTGTGAATAGGCTGCACGGGGAAAGTGAAGAGCAGCAAGAGCTTTCAGGGCTGGGAGCAAACTTGTGGGAGAAGGAGTCGGAGGTTTGCCTTTTCGGAAAGAGACACTGCCGAGGACAGGTATCATGAGCTGTAGCGTATGTGGGAAAGCACAGATCCGCAGGGCTGTTGTGCCTGTGAATAGGCTGCACGGGGAAAGTGAAAAGCAGCAAGAGCTTTCAGGGCTGGGAGCTTCCTTGTGGGAGAAGGAGCCCAATATTTGCCATTTTGGAAAGAGACCCTGCCGAACAAGGGCAGCATGAGCTGTAGCGTCTGTGGGAAAGCACAGATCCGCAGGGCTGTTGTGCCTGTGAATAGGCTGCACGGGGAAAGTGAAGAGCAGCAAGAGCTTTCAGGGCTGGCAGCTTCCTTGTGGGAGAAGGAGCCCAATATTTGCCATTTCAGAAAGAGGCACTTCGAGGACAGGCGGCATGCTGTGTAGCATATGTGGGAAAGCACAGATCCGCAGGGCTGTTGTGCCTGTGAATAGGCTGCACGGGGAAAGTGAAAAGCAGCAAGAGCTTTCAGGGCTGGCAGCTTCCTTGTGGGAGAAGGAGTCGGAGGTTTGCCTTTTCGGAAAGAGGCACTGCCGAGGACAGGCAGCATGAGCTGTAGCTTCTGTGGGAAAGCACAGATCCGCAGGGCTGTTGTGCCTGTGAATAGGCTGCACGAGGAAAGTGAAAAGCAGCAAGAGTTTTCAGGGCTGGCAGCTTCCTTGTGGGAGAAGGAGTCGGAGGTTTGCCATTTCGGAAAGGTGCACTGCCGAGGACAGGCAGCATGAGCTGTAGCGTCTGTGGGAAAGCACAGATCCGCAGGGCTGTTGTGCCTGTGAATAGGCTGCACGGGGAAAGTGAAGAGCAGCAAGAGCTTTCAGGGCTGGGAGCTTCCTTGAGGAAGAAGAAGCCGAATGTTTCCCTTTCAGAAAGAGGCACTGCCGAGGACAGGCAGCATGAGCTGTAGCGTCTGTGGGAAAGCACAGATCCGCAGGGCTGTTGTGCCTGTGAATAGGCTGCACGGGGAAAGTGAAAAGCAGCAAGAGCTTTCAGGGCTGGGAGCTAACTTGTGGGAGAAGGAGCCCAATATTTGCCATTTTGGAAAGAGACCCTGCCGAACAAGGTCAGCATGAGCTGTAGCTTCTGTGGGAAAGCACAGATCCGCAGGGCTGTTGTGCCTGTGAATAGGCTGCACGGGGAAAGTGAAAAGCAGCAAGAGCTTTCAGGGCTGGCAGCTTCCTTGTGGGAGAAGGAGCCCAATATTTGCCATTTCGGAAAGAGACCCTGCCGAACAAGGTCAGCATGAGCTGTAGCGTCTGTGGGAAAGCACAGATCCGCAGGGCTGTTGTGCCTGTGAATAGGCTGCATGGGGAAAGTCAAGAACAGCAAGAGCTTTCAGGGCTGGCAGCTTCCTTGTGGGAGAAGGAACCAGAGGTTTGCCTTTTTGGAAAGGGGCTCTGCCGAGCACAGGCAGCATGAGCTGTAGCGTCTGTGGGAAAGCACAGATCCGCAGGGCTGTTGTGCCTGTGAACAGGCTGCACGGGGAGGTGAAGAGCAGCAAGAGCTTTCATGGCTGGCAGCTTCCTTGTGGGAGACAGAACCGGATGTTTCCCTTTCAGAAAGAGACCCTGCCAAGGACAGGCATCATGAGCTGTAGCTTCTGTGGGAAAGCACAGATCCGCAGGGCTGTTGTGCCTGCGAATAGTCTGCACGGGGAGGTGAAGAGCAGCAAGAGCTTTCAGGGCTGGCAGCTTCCTTGTGGGAGAAGAAGCCGAATGTTTCCCTTTCAGAAAGAGGCACTGCCGAGGACAGGCAGCATGAGCTGTAGCGTCTGTGGGAAAGCACAGATCCGCAGGGCTGTTGTGCCTGTGAATAGGCTGCACGGGGAGGTGAAGAGCAGCAAGAGCTTTCAGGGCTGGCAGCTTCCTTGTGGGAGAAGAATCCGAATGTTTCCCTTTCAGAAAGAGGCACTGCCGAACACAGGCAGCATGAGCTGTAGCGTCTGTGGGAAAGCACAGATCCGCAGGGCTGTTGTGCCTGTGAATAGGCTGCACGGGGAAAGTCAAGAACAGCAGATTTCAGGGCTAGCAGCTTCCTTGTGGGAGAAGGAGCCGAATGTTTCCCTTTCAGAAAGAGGCACTGCCGAGGACAGGCAGCATGAGCTGTAGCGTCTGTGGGAAAGCACAGATCCGCAGGGCTGTTGTGCCTGTGAATAGGCTGCACGGGGAAAGTGAAGAGCAGCAAGAGCTTTCAGGGCTGGGAGCTTCCTTGTGGGAGAAGAAGCCGAATGTTTCCCTTTCAGAAAGAGGCACTGCCGAGGACAGGCAGCATGAGCTGTAGCGTCTGTGGGAAAGCACAGATCCGCAGGGCTGTTGTGCCTGTGAATAGGCTGCACGGGGAAAGTGAAAAGCAGCAAGAGCTTTCAGGGCTGGGAGCTAACTTGTGGGAGAAGGAGCCCAATATTTGCCATTTTGGAAAGAGACCCTGCCGAACAAGGTCAGCATGAGCTGTAGCTTCTGTGGGAAAGCACAGATCCGCAGGGCTGTTGTGCCTGTGAATAGGCTGCACGGGGAAAGTGAAAAGCAGCAAGAGCTTTCAGGGCTGGCAGCTTCCTTGTGGGAGAAGGAGCCGAATGTTTCCCTTTCAGAAAGAGGCACTGCCGAGGACAGGCAGCATGAGCTGTAGCACATGTGGGAAAGCACAGATCCGCAGGGCTGTTGTGCCTGTGAATAGGCTGCACGGGGAAAGTCAAGAACAGCAGGAGATTTCAGGGCTAGCAGCTTCCTTGTGGGAGAAGGAGCCGAATATTTGCCTTTTCGGAAAGAGGCACTGCCGACGACAGGCAGCATGAGCTGTAGCACATGTGGGAAAGCACAGATCCGCAGGGCTGTTGTGCCTGTGAATAGGCTGCACGGGGAAAGTGAAAAGCAGCAAGAGATTTCAGGGCTGGCAGCTTCCTTGTGGGAGAAGGAGCCCAATATTTGCCATTTCAGAAAGAGGCACTGCCGAGGACAGGCAGCATGCTGTGTAGCATATGTGGTAAAGCACAGATCCGCAGGGCTGTTGTGCCTGTGAATAGGCCGCACGGGGAACGTGAACAGCAGCAAGAGCTTTCAGGGCTGGCAGCTTCCTTGCGGGAGACAGAGCTGGATGTTTCCCTTTCAGAAAGAGGCACTGCCGAGGACAGGCAGCATGAGCTGTAGCGTCTGTGGGAAAGCACAGATCCGCAGGGCTGTTGTGCCTGTGAATAGACTGCACGGGGAAAGTCAAGAACAGCAGGAGATTTCAGGGCTAGCAGCTTCCTTGTGGGAGAAGGAGCCGAATGTTTCCCTTTCAGAAAGAGGCACTGCCGAGCACAGGCAGCATGAGCTCTAGCGTCTGAGGGAAAGCACAGATCCGCAGGGCTGTTGTGCCTTTGAATAGGCTGCACGGGGAAAGTGAAGAGCAGCAAGAGCTTTCAGGGCTGGCAGCTTCCTTGCGGGAGACAGAGCTGGATGTTTCCCTTTCAGAAAGAGGCACTGCCGAGGACAGGCAGCCTGAGCTGTAGCGTCTGTGGGAAAGCACAGATCCGCAGGGCTGTTGTGCCTGTGAATAGGCTGCACGGGGAAAGTGAAAAGCAGCAAGAGCTTTCAGGGCTGGCAGCTTCCTTGTGGGAGAAGGAGCCGAATGTTTCCCTTTCAGAAAGAGGCACTACCGAACACAGGCAGCATGAGCTGTAGCGTCTGTGGGAAAGCACAGATCCGCAGGGCTGTTGTGCCTGTGAATAGGCTGCACGGGGAAAGTGAAGAGCAGCAAGAGCTTTCAGGGCTGGGAGCAAACTTGTGGGAGAAGGAGTCGGAGGTTTGCCTTTTCGGAAAGAGACACTGCTGAACACAGGCAGCATGAGCTGTAGCGTCTGTGGGAAAGCACAGATCCGCAGGGCTGTTGTGCCTGTGAATAGGCTGCACGGGGAAAGTGAAGAGCAGCAAGAGCTTTCAGTGCTGGCAGCTTCCTTGTGGGAGAAGGAGTCGGAGGTTTGCCTTTTCGGAAAGAGGCACTGCCGAGGACAGGTATCATGAGCTGTAGCGTCTGTGGGAAAGCACAGATCCGCAGGGCTGTTGTGCCTGTGAATAGGCTGCACGGGGAAAGTGAAAAGCAGCAAGAGCTTTCAGGGCTGGGAGCTTCCTTGTGGGAGAAGGAGCCCAATATTTGCCATTTCAGAAAGAGACCCTGCCGAACAAGGGCAGCATGAGCTGTAGCGTCTGTGGGAAAGCACAGATCCGCAGGGCTGTTGTGCCTGTGAATAGGCTGCACGGGGAAAGTGAAGAGCAGCAAGAGCTTTCAGGGCTGGCAGCTTCCTTGTGGGAGAAGGAGTCGGAGGTTTGCCTTTTCGGAAAGAGGCACTGCCGAGGACAGGCAGCATGAGCTGTAGCTTCTGTGGGAAAGCACAGATCCGCAGGGCTGTTGTGCCTGTGAATAGGCTGCACGGGGAAAGTGAAAAGCAGCAAGAGTTTTCAGGGCTGGCAGCTTCCTTGTGGGAGAAGGAGTCGGAGGTTTGCCATTTCGGAAAGGTGCACTGCCGAGGACAGGCAGCATGAGCTGTAGCGTCTGTGGGAAAGCACAGATCCGCAGGGCTGTTGTGCCTGTGAATAGGCTGCACGGGGAAAGTGAAAAGCAGCAAGAGTTTTCGGGTCTGGCAGCTTCCTTGTAGGAGAAGGAGCCCAATATTTGCCATTTCGGAAAGAGACCCTGCCGAGGACAGGCAGCATGAGCTGTAGCGTCTGTGGGAAAGCACAGATCCGCAGGACTGTTGTGCCTGTGAATAGGGTGCATGGGGAAAGTCAAGAACAGCAGGAGATTTCAGGGCTGACAGCTTCCTTGTGGGAGAAGGAGCCGAATGTTTCCCTTTCAGAAAGAGGCACTGCCGAGGACAAGCAGCATGAGCTGTAGCGTCTGTGGGAAAGCACAGATGAGCAAGGCTGTTGTGCCTGCCAATAGGCTGCACGGGGAAAGTGAAGAGCAGCAAGAGCTTTCAGGGCTGGCAGCTTCCTTGTGGGAGAAGGACCCAGAGGTTTGCCTTTTTGGAAAGGGGCTCTGCCGAGCACAGGCATCATGAGCTGTAGCGTCTGTGGGAAAGCACAGATCCGCAGGGCTGTTGTGCCTGTGAATAGGCTGCACGGATAGGTGAAGATCAGCACCAGCTTTCATGGCTGGCAGCTTCCTTGTGGGAGACAGAGCCGAATGTTTCCCTTTCAGAAAGAGGCACTGCGGAGGACATGCATCATGAGTTGTAGCGTCTGTGGGAAAGCACAGATCCGCAGGGCTGTTGTGCCTGTGAATAGGCTGCACGGGGAAGTGAAAAGCAGCAAGAGCTTTCAGGGCTGGCAGCTTCCTTGTGGGAGAAGGAGCCCAATATTTGCCATTTCAGAAAGAGACCCTGCCGAGCACAGGCAGCATGAGCTGTAGCGTCTGTGGGAAAGCAGAGATCCGCAGGGCTGTTGTGCTTGTGAACAGGCTGCACGGGGAGGTGAAGAGCAGCAAGAGCTTTCATGGCTGGCAGCTTCATTGTGGGAGACAGAACCGGATGTTTCCCTTTCAGAAAGAGGCACTGCCGAGGACAGGCAGCCTGAGCTGTAGCGTCTGTGGGAAAGCACAGATCCGCAGGGCTGTTGTGCCTGTGAATAGGCTGCACGGGGAAAGTGAAGAGCAGCAAGAGCTTTCAGGGCTGGCAGCTTCCTTGTGGGAGAAGGAGCCCAATATTTGCCATTTTGGAAAAAGACCCTGCCAAACAAGGGCAGCATGAGCTGTAGCGTCTGTGGGAAAGCACAGATCCGCAGGGCTGTTGTGCCTGTGAATAGGCTGCATGGGGAAAGTCAAGAACAGCAGGAGCTTTCAGGGCTGGCAGCTTCCTTGTGGGAGAAGGAGCCGAATGTTTCCCTTTCAGAAAGAGGCACTGCCGAGCACAGGCAGCATGAGCTGTAGCGTCTGTGGGAAAGCACAGATCCGCAGGGCTGTTGTGCCTGCGAATAGGCTGCACGGGGAAAGTGAAAAACAGCAAGAGCTTTCAGGGCTGGCAGCTTCCTTGTGGGAGAAGGAGCCCAATATTTGCCATTTCGGAAAGAGACCCTGCCGAACACAGGCAGCATGAGCTGTAGCGTCTGTGGGAAAGCACAGATCCGCAGGGCTGTTGTGCCTGTGAATAGGCTGCACGGGGAGGTGAAGAGCAGCAAGAGCTTTCAGGGCTGGCAGCTTCCTTGTGGGAGAAGGAGCCAGAGGTTTGCCTTTTTGGAAAGGGGCTCTGCCGAGCACAGGCAGCATGAGCTGTAGCGTCTGTGGGAAAGCACAGATCCGCAGGGCTGTTGTGCTTGTGAACAGGCTGCACGGGGAGGTGAAGAGCAGCAAGAGCTTTCATGGCTGGCAGCTTCATTGTGGGAGACAGAACCGGATGTTTCCCTTTCAGAAAGAGGCACTGCCGAGGACAGGCAGCATGAGCTGTAGCGTCTGTGGGAAAGCACAGATCCGCAGGGCTGTTTTGCCTGTGAATAGGCTGCACGGGGAAAGTGAAGAGCAGCAAGAGCTTTCAGGGCTGGCAGCTTCCTTGTGGGAGAAGGAGCCGAATGTTTCCCTTTCAGAAAGAGGCACTACCGAGGACAGGCATCATGAGCTGTAGCTTCTGTGGGAAAGCACAGATCCGCAGGGCTGTTGTGCCTGCGAATAGGCTGCACGGGGAGGTGAAGAGCAGCAAGAGCTTTCAGGGCTGGCAGCTTCCTTGTGGGAGAAGAAGCCCAATATTTGCCATTTCGGAAAGAGACCCTGCCGAGGACAGGCAGCATGAGCTGTAGCGTCTGTGGGAAAGCACAGATCCGCAGGGCTGTTGTGCCTGTGAATAGGCTGCACGGGGAAAGTGAAAAGCAGCAAGAGCTTTCAGGGCTGGGAGCTTCCCTGTGGGAGAAGGAGCCCAATATTTGCCATTTCGGAAAGAGACCCTGCCGAGGACAGGCAGCATGAGCTGTAGCATCTGTGGGAAAGCACAGATCCGCAGGGCTGTTGTGCCTGTGAACAGGCTGCACGGGGAGGTGAAGAGCAGCAAGAGCTTTCAGGGCTGACAGCTTCCTTGTGGGAGAAGGAGCCAGAGGTTTGCCTTTTTGGAATGGGGCTCTGCTGAGCACAGGCAGCATGAGCTGTAGCGTCTGTGGGAAAGCACAGATCCGCAGGGCTGTTGTGCCTGTGAACAGGCTGCACGGGGAGGTGAAGAGCAGCAAGAGCTTTCATGGCTGGCAGCTTCATTGTGGGAGACAGAACCGGATGTTTCCCTTTCAGAAAGAGGCACTGCCGAGGACAGGCAGCATGAGCTGTAGCGTCTGTGGGAAAGCACAGATCCGCAGGGCTGTTGTGCCTGTAAATAGGCTGCACGGATAGGTGAAGATCAGCACCAGCTTTCATGCCTGGCAGCTTCCTTGTTGGAGACAGAGCCGAATGTTTCCCTTTCAGAAAGAGGCACTGCCGAGGACAGGCAGCATGAGCTGTAGCGTCTGTGGGAAAGTACAGATCCGCAGGGCTGTTGTGCCTGTGAATAGGCTGCACGGGGAAAGTCAAGAACAGCAGGAGATTTCAGGGCTAGCAGCTTCCTTGTGGGAGAAGGAGCCGAATGTTTGCCTTTTCGGAAAGAGGCACTGCCGACGACAGGCAGCATGAGCTGTAGCACATGTGGGAAAGCACAGATCCGCAGGGCTGTTGTGCCTGTGAATAGGCTGCACGGGGAAAGTGAAGAGCAGCAAGAGCTTTCAGGGCTGGCAGCTTCCTTGTGGGAGAAGGAGCCGAATGTTTCCCTTTCAGAAAGAGGCACTGCCGAGCACAGGCAGCATGAGCTGTAGCGTCTGTGGGAAAGCACAGATCCGCAGGTCTGTTGTGCCTGTGAATAGGCTGCATGGGGAAAGTCAAGAACAGCAGGAGCTTTCAGGGCTGGCAGCTTCCTTGTGGGAGAAGGAGCCGAATGTTTCCCTTTCAGAAAGAGGCACTGCCGAGCACAGGCAGCATGAGCTGTAGCGTCTGTGGGAAAGCACAGATCCGCAGGGCTGTTGTGCCTGCGAATAGGCTGCACGGGGAGGTGAAGAGCAGCAAGAGCTTTCAGGGCTGGAAGCTTCCTTGTGGGAGAAGGAGCCGAATGTTTCCCTTTCAGAAAGAGGCACTGCCGAGGACAGGCAGCATGAGCTGTAGCGTCTGTGGGAAAGCACAGATCCGCAGGGCTGTTGTGCCTGTGAATAGGCTGCATGGGGAAAGTCAAGTACAGCAGGAGATTTCAGGGCTGGCAGCTTCCTTGTGGGAGAAGGAGCCAGAGGTTTGCCTTTTCGGAAAGAGGCACTGCCGAGGACAGGCAGCATGAGCTGTAGCACATGTGGGAAAGCACAGATCCGCAGGGCTGTTGTGCCTGTGAATAGGCTGCATGGGGAAAGTGAAAAGCAGCAAGAGATTTCAGGGCTGGCAGCTTCCTTGTGGGAGAAGGAGCCCAATATTTGCCATTTCAGAAAGAGGCACTTCCGAGGACAGGCAGCATGCTGTGTAGCATATGTGGGAAAGCACAGATCCGCAGGGCTGTTGTGCCTGTGAATAGGCCGCACGGGGAACGTGAACAGCAGCAAGAGCTTTCAGGGCTGGCAGCTTCCTTGCGGGAGACAGAGCTGGATGTTTCCCTTTCAGAAAGAGGCACTGCCGAGGACAGGCAGCATGAGCTGTAGCGTCTGTGGGAAAGCACAGATCCGCAGGGCTGTTGTGCCTGTGAATAGGCTGCACGGGGAAAGTGAAAAGCAGCAAGAGCTTTCAGGGCTGGCAGCTTCCTTGTGGGAGACAGAACCGGATGTTTCCCTTTCAGAAAGAGGCACTGCCGAGGACAGGCAGCATGAGCTGTAGCACATGTGGGAAAGCACAGATCCGCAGGGCTGTTGTGCCTGTGAATAGGCTGCACGGGGAAAGTCAAGAACAGCAGGAGATTTCAGGGCTAGCAGCTTCCTTGTGGGAGAAGGAGCCGAATTTTTGCCTTTTCGGAAAGAGGCACTGCCGAGGACAGGCAGCATGAGCTGTAGCACATGTGGGAAAGCACAGATCCGCAGGGCTGTTGTGCCTGTGAATAGGCTGCACGGGGAAAGTGAAAAGCAGCAAGAGATTTCAGGGCTGGCAGCTTCCTTGTGGGAGAAGGAGCCCAATATTTGCCATTTCAGAAAGAGGCACTTCCGAGGACAGGCAGCATGCTGTGTAGCATATGTGGGAAAGCACAGATCCGCAGGGCTGTTGTGCCTGTGAATAGGCTGCACGGGGAAAGTGAAAAGCAGCAAGAGCTTTCAGGGCTGGCAGCTTCCTTGTGGGAGAAGGAGCCCAGTGTTTGCCATTTCAGAAAGAGACCCTGCCGAGGACAGGCAGCATGAGCCGTAGCGTCTGTGGGAAAGCACAGATCCGAAGGGCTGTTGTGCCTGTGAATAGGCTGCACGGGGAGGTGAAGAGCAGCAAGAGCTTTCAGGGCTGGCAGCTTCCTTGTGGGAGAAGGAGCCAGAGGTTTGCCTTTTTGGAAAGGGGCTCTGCCGAGCACAGGCAGCATGAGCTGTAGCGTCTGTGGGAAAGCACAGATCCGCAGGGCTGTTGTGCCTGTGAACAGGCTGCACGGGGAGGTGAAGAGCAGCAAGAGCTTTCATGGCTGGCAGCTTCCTTGTGGGAGACAGAGCCGAATGTTTCCCTTTCAGAAAGAGGCACTGCCGAGGACAGGCAGCATGAGCTGTAGCGTCTGTGGGAAAGTACAGATCCGCAGGGCTGTTGTGCCTGTGAATAGGCTGCACGGGGAAAGTCAAGAACAGCAGGAGATTTCAGGGCTAGCAGCTTCCTTGTGGGAGAAGGAGCCGAATGTTTGCCTTTTCGGAAAGAGGCACTGCCGAGGACAGGCAGCATGAGCTGTAGCACATGTGGGAAAGCACAGATCCGCAGGGCTGTTGTGCCTGTGAATAGGCTGCACGGGGAAAGTGAAGAGCAGCAAGAGCTTTCAGGGCTGGCAGCTTCCTTGTGGGAGAAGGAGCCCAATATTTGCCATTTTGGAAAGAGACCCTGCCAAACAAGGGCAGCATGAGCTGTAGCGTCTGTGGGAAAGCACAGATCCGCAGGGCTGTTGTGCCTGTGAATAGGCTGCACGGGGAAAGTGAAAAGCAGCAAGAGCTTTCAGGGCTGGCAGCTTCCTTGTGGGAGAAGGAGCCGAATGTTTCCCTTTCAGAAAGAGGCACTGCCGAGGACAGGCAGCATGAGCTGTAGCACATGTGGGAAAGCACAGATCCGCAGGGCTGTTGTGCCTGTGAATAGGCTGCACGGGGAAAGTCAAGAACAGCAGGAGATTTCAGGGCTAGCAGCTTCCTTGTGGGAGAAGGAGCCGAATATTTGCCTTTTCAGAAAGAGGCACTGCCGACGACAGGCAGCATGAGCTGTAGCACATGTGGGAAAGCACAGATCCGCAGGGCTGTTGTGCCTGTGAATAGGCCGCACGGGGAACGTGAACAGCAGCAAGAGCTTTCAGGGCTGGCAGCTTCCTTGCGGGAGAAGGAGCCGAATGTTTCCCTTTCAGAAAGAGGCACTGCCGAGCACAGGCAGCATGAGCTCTAGCGTCTGCGGGAAAGCACAGATCCGCAGGGCTGTTGTGCCTTTGAATAGGCTGCACGGGGAAAGTGAAGAGCAGCAAGAGCTTTCAGGGCTGGCAGCTTCCTTGTGGGAGAAGGAGCCAGAGGTTTGCCTTTTAGGAAAGGGGCTCTGCCGAGCACAGGCAGCATGAGCTGTAGTGTCTGTGGGAAAGCACAGATCCGCAGGGCTGTTGTGCCTGTGAATAGGCCGCACGGGGAACGTGAAGAGCAGCAAGAGCTTTCAGGGCTGGCAGCTTCCTTGCGGGAGACAGAGCTGGATGTTTCCCTTTCAGAAAGAGGCACTGCCGAGGACAGGCAGCCTGAGCTGTAGCGTCTGTGGGAAAGCACAGATCCGCAGGGCTGTTGTGCCTGTGAATAGGCTGCACGAGGAAAGTGAAAAGCAGCAAGAGTTTTCAGGGCTGGCAGCTTCCTTGTGGGAGAAGGAGTCGGAGGTTTGCCATTTCAGAAAGAGGCACTGCCGAGGACAGGCAGCATGAGCTGTAGCGTCTGTGGGAAAGCACAGATCCGCAGGGCTGTTGTGCCTGTGAATAGGCTGCACGGGGAAAGTGAAGAGCAGCAAGAGCTTTCAGGGCTGGGAGCTTCCTTGAGGAAGAAGAAGCCGAATGTTTCCCTTTCAGAAAGAGGCACTGCCGAGGACAGGCAGCATGAGCTGTAGCGTCTGTGGGAAAGCACAGATCCGCAGGGCTGTTGTGCCTGTGAATAGGCTGCACGGGGAAAGTGAAAAGCAGCAAGAGCTTTCAGGGCTGGGAGCTAACTTGTGGGAGAAGGAGCCCAATATTTGCCATTTTGGAAAGAGACCCTGCCGAACAAGGTCAGCATGAGCTGTAGCTTCTGTGGGAAAGCACAGATCCGCAGGGCTGTTGTGCCTGTGAATAGGCTGCACGGGGAAAGTGAAAAGCAGCAAGAGCTTTCAGGGCTGGCAGCTTCCTTGTGGGAGAAGGAGCCCAATATTTGCCATTTCGGAAAGAGACCCTGCCGAACAAGGTCAGCATGAGCTGTAGCGTCTGTGGGAAAGCACAGATCCGCAGGGCTGTTGTGCCTGTGAATAGGCTGCATGGGGAAAGTCAAGAACAGCAAGAGCTTTCAGGGCTGGCAGCTTCCTTGTGGGAGAAGGAACCAGAGGTTTGCCTTTTTGGAAAGGGGCTCTGCCGAGCACAGGCAGCATGAGCTGTAGCGTCTGTGGGAAAGCACAGATCCGCAGGGCTGTTGTGCCTGTGAACAGGCTGCACGGGGAGGTGAAGAGCAGCAAGAGCTTTCATGGCTGGCAGCTTCCTTGTGGGAGACAGAACCGGATGTTTCCCTTTCAGAAAGAGACCCTGCCAAGGACAGGCATCATGAGCTGTAGCTTCTGTGGGAAAGCACAGATCCGCAGGGCTGTTGTGCCTGCGAATAGTCTGCACGGGGAGGTGAAGAGCAGCAAGAGCTTTCAGGGCTGGCAGCTTCCTTGTGGGAGAAGAAGCCGAATGTTTCCCTTTCAGAAAGAGGCACTGCCGAGGACAGGCAGCATGAGCTGTAGCGTCTGTGGGAAAGCACAGATCCGCAGGGCTGTTGTGCCTGTGAATAGGCTGCACGGGGAAAGTGAAAAGCAGCAAGAGCTTTCAGGGCTGGGAGCTAACTTGTGGGAGAAGGAGCCCAATATTTGCCATTTTGGAAAGAGACCCTGCCGAACAAGGTCAGCATGAGCTGTAGCTTCTGTGGGAAAGCACAGATCCGCAGGGCTGTTGTGCCTGTGAATAGGCTGCACGGGGAAAGTGAAAAGCAGCAAGAGCTTTCAGGGCTGGCAGCTTCCTTGTGGGAGAAGGAGCCGAATGTTTCCCTTTCAGAAAGAGGCACTGCCGAGGACAGGCAGCATGAGCTGTAGCACATGTGGGAAAGCACAGATCCGCAGGGCTGTTGTGCCTGTGAATAGGCTGCACGGGGAAAGTCAAGAACAGCAGGAGATTTCAGGGCTAGCAGCTTCCTTGTGGGAGAAGGAGCCGAATATTTGCCTTTTCGGAAAGAGGCACTGCCGACGACAGGCAGCATGAGCTGTAGCGTCTGTGGGAAAGCACAGATCCGCAGGGCTGTTGTGCCTGTGAATAGGCTGCACGGGGAAAGTGAAAAGCAGCAAGAGCTTTCAGGGCTGGCAGCTTCCTTGTGGGAGACAGAACCGGATGTTTCCCTTTCAGAAAGAGGCACTGCCGAGGACAGGCAGCATGAGCTGTAGCGTCTGTGGGAAAGCACAGATCCGCAGGGCTGTTGTGCCTGTAAATAGGCTGCTCGGATAGGTGAAGATCAGCACCAGCTTTCATGCCTGGCAGCTTCCTTGTTGGAGACAGAGCCGAATGTTTCCCTTTCAGAAAGAGGCACTGCCGAGGACAGGCAGCATGAGCTGTAGCGTCTGTGGGAAAGTACAGATCCGCAGGGCTGTTGTGCCTGTGAATAGGCTGCACGGGGAAAGTCAAGAACAGCAGGAGATTTCAGGGCTAGCAGCTTCCTTGTGGGAGAAGGAGCCGAATGTTTGCCTTTTCGGAAAGAGGCACTGCCGACGACAGGCAGCATGAGCTGTAGCACATGTGGGAAAGCACAGATCCGCAGGGCTGTTGTGCCTGTGAATAGGCTGCACGGGGAAAGTGAAGAGCAGCAAGAGCTTTCAGGGCTGGCAGCTTCCTTGTGGGAGAAGGAGCCGAATGTTTCCCTTTCAGAAAGAGGCACTGCCGAGCACAGGCAGCATGAGCTGTAGCGTCTGTGGGAAAGCACAGATCCGCAGGTCTGTTGTGCCTGTGAATAGGCTGCATGGGGAAAGTCAAGAACAGCAGGAGCTTTCAGGGCTGGCAGCTTCCTTGTGGGAGAAGGAGCCGAATGTTTCCCTTTCAGAAAGAGGCACTGCCGAGCACAGGCAGCATGAGCTGTAGCGTCTGTGGGAAAGCACAGATCCGCAGGGCTGTTGTGCCTGCGAATAGGCTGCACGGGGAGGTGAAGAGCAGCAAGAGCTTTCAGGGCTGGAAGCTTCCTTGTGGGAGAAGGAGCCGAATGTTTCCCTTTCAGAAAGAGGCACTGCCGAGGACAGGCAGCATGAGCTGTAGCGTCTGTGGGAAAGCACAGATCCGCAGGGCTGTTGTGCCTGTGAATAGGCTGCATGGGGAAAGTCAAGTACAGCAGGAGATTTCAGGGCTGGCAGCTTCCTTGTGGGAGAAGGAGCCAGAGGTTTGCCTTTTCGGAAAGAGGCACTGCCGAGGACAGGCAGCATGAGCTGTAGCACATGTGGGAAAGCACAGATCCGCAGGGCTGTTGTGCCTGTGAATAGGCTGCATGGGGAAAGTGAAAAGCAGCAAGAGATTTCAGGGCTGGCAGCTTCCTTGTGGGAGAAGGAGCCCAATATTTGCCATTTCAGAAAGAGGCACTTCCGAGGACAGGCAGCATGCTGTGTAGCATATGTGGGAAAGCACAGATCCGCAGGGCTGTTGTGCCTGTGAATAGGCCGCACGGGGAACGTGAACAGCAGCAAGAGCTTTCAGGGCTGGCAGCTTCCTTGCGGGAGACAGAGCTGGATGTTTCCCTTTCAGAAAGAGGCACTGCCGAGGACAGGCAGCATGAGCTGTAGCGTCTGTGGGAAAGCACAGATCCGCAGGGCTGTTGTGCCTGTGAATAGGCTGCACGGGGAAAGTGAAAAGCAGCAAGAGCTTTCAGGGCTGGCAGCTTCCTTGTGGGAGACAGAACCGGATGTTTCCCTTTCAGAAAGAGGCACTGCCGAGGACAGGCAGCATGAGCTGTAGCGTCTGTGGGAAAGCACAGATCCGCAGGGCTGTTGTGCCTGTAAATAGGCTGCACGGATAGGTGAAGATCAGCACCATCTTTCATGGCTGGCAGCTTCCTTGTTGGAGACAGAGCCGAATGTTTCCCTTTCAGAAAGAGGCACTGCCGAGGACAGGCAGCATGAGCTGTAGCACATGTGGGAAAGCACAGATCCGCAGGGCTGTTGTGCCTGTGAATAGGCTGCACGGGGAAAGTCAAGAACAGCAGGAGATTTCAGGGCTAGCAGCTTCCTTGTGGGAGAAGGAGCCGAATTTTTGCCTTTTCGGAAAGAGGCACTGCCGAGGACAGGCAGCATGAGCTGTAGCACATGTGGGAAAGCACAGATCCGCAGGGCTGTTGTGCCTGTGAATAGGCTGCACGGGGAAAGTGAAAAGCAGCAAGAGATTTCAGGGCTGGCAGCTTCCTTGTGGGAGAAGGAGCCCAATATTTGCCATTTCAGAAAGAGGCACTTCCGAGGACAGGCAGCATGCTGTGTAGCATATGTGGGAAAGCACAGATCCGCAGGGCTGTTGTGCCTGTGAATAGGCTGCACGGGGAAAGTGAAAAGCAGCAAGAGCTTTCAGGGCTGGCAGCTTCCTTGTGGGAGAAGGAGCCCAGTGTTTGCCATTTCAGAAAGAGACCCTGCCGAGGACAGGCAGCATGAGCCGTAGCGTCTGTGGGAAAGCACAGATCCGAAGGGCTGTTGTGCCTGTGAATAGGCTGCACGGGGAGGTGAAGAGCAGCAAGAGCTTTCAGGGCTGGCAGCTTCCTTGTGGGAGAAGGAGCCAGAGGTTTGCCTTTTTGGAAAGGGGCTCTGCCGAGCACAGGCAGCATGAGCTGTAGCGTCTGTGGGAAAGCACAGATCCGCAGGGCTGTTGTGCCTGTGAACAGGCTGCACGGGGAGGTGAAGAGCAGCAAGAGCTTTCATGGCTGGCAGCTTCCTTGTGGGAGACAGAGCCGAATGTTTCCCTTTCAGAAAGAGGCACTGCCGAGGACAGGCAGCATGAGCTGTAGCGTCTGTGGGAAAGTACAGATCCGCAGGGCTGTTGTGCCTGTGAATAGGCTGCACGGGGAAAGTCAAGAACAGCAGGAGATTTCAGGGCTAGCAGCTTCCTTGTGGGAGAAGGAGCCGAATGTTTGCCTTTTCGGAAAGAGGCACTGCCGAGGACAGGCAGCATGAGCTGTAGCACATGTGGGAAAGCACAGATCCGCAGGGCTGTTGTGCCTGTGAATAGGCTGCACGGGGAAAGTGAAGAGCAGCAAGAGCTTTCAGGGCTGGCAGCTTCCTTGTGGGAGAAGGAGCCCAATATTTGCCATTTTGGAAAGAGACCCTGCCAAACAAGGGCAGCATGAGCTGTAGCGTCTGTGGGAAAGCACAGATCCGCAGGGCTGTTGTGCCTGTGAATAGGCTGCACGGGGAAAGTGAAAAGCAGCAAGAGCTTTCAGGGCTGGCAGCTTCCTTGTGGGAGAAGGAGCCGAATGTTTCCCTTTCAGAAAGAGGCACTGCCGAGGACAGGCAGCATGAGCTGTAGCACATGTGGGAAAGCACAGATCCGCAGGGCTGTTGTGCCTGTGAATAGGCTGCACGGGGAAAGTCAAGAACAGCAGGAGATTTCAGGGCTAGCAGCTTCCTTGTGGGAGAAGGAGCCGAATATTTGCCTTTTCAGAAAGAGGCACTGCCGACGACAGGCAGCATGAGCTGTAGCGTCTGTGGGAAAGCACAGATCCGCAGGGCTGTTGTGCCTGTGAATAGGCCGCACGGGGAACGTGAACAGCAGCAAGAGCTTTCAGGGCTGGCAGCTTCCTTGCGGGAGAAGGAGCCGAATGTTTCCCTTTCAGAAAGAGGCACTGCCGAGCACAGGCAGCATGAGCTCTAGCGTCTGCGGGAAAGCACAGATCCGCAGGGCTGTTGTGCCTTTGAATAGGCTGCACGGGGAAAGTGAAGAGCAGCAAGAGCTTTCAGGGCTGGCAGCTTCCTTGTGGGAGAAGGAGCCAGAGGTTTGCCTTTTAGGAAAGGGGCTCTGCCGAGCACAGGCAGCATGAGCTGTAGTGTCTGTGGGAAAGCACAGATCCGCAGGGCTGTTGTGCCTGTGAATAGGCCGCACGGGGAACGTGAAGAGCAGCAAGAGCTTTCAGGGCTGGCAGCTTCCTTGCGGGAGACAGAGCTGGATGTTTCCCTTTCAGAAAGAGGCACTGCCGAGGACAGGCAGCCTGAGCTGTAGCGTCTGTGGGAAAGCACAGATCCGCAGGGCTGTTGTGCCTGTGAATAGGCTGCACGGGGAAAGTGAAAAGCAGCAAGAGCTTTCAGGGCTGGCAGCTTCCTTGTGGGAGAAGGAGCCGAATGTTTCCCTTTCAGAAAGAGGCACTACCGAACACAGGCAGCATGAGCTGTAGCGTCTGTGGGAAAGCACAGATCCGCAGGGCTGTTGTGCCTGTGAATAGGCTGCACGGGGAAAGTGAAGAGCAGCAAGAGCTTTCAGGGCTGGGAGCAAACTTGTGGGAGAAGGAGTCGGAGGTTTGCCTTTTCGGAAAGAGACACTGCTGAACACAGGCAGCATGAGCTGTAGCGTCTGTGGGAAAGCACAGATCCGCAGGGCTGTTGTGCCTGTGAATAGGCTGCACGGGGAAAGTGAAAAGCAGCAAGAGCTTTCAGGGCTGGCAGCTTCCTTGTGGGAGAAGGAGTCGGAGGTTTGCCTTTTCGGAAAGAGGCACTGCCGAGGACAGGTATCATGAGCTGTAGCGTCTGTGGGAAAGCACAGATCCGCAGGGCTGTTGTGCCTGTGAATAGGCTGCACGGGGAAAGTGAACAGCAGCAAGAGCTTTCAGGGCTGGGAGCTTCCTTGTGGGAGAAGGAGCCCAATATTTGCCATTTTGGAAAGAGACCCTGCCGAACAAGGGCAGCATGAGCTGTAGCGTCTGTGGGAAAGCACAGATCCGCAGGGCTGTTGTGCCTGTGAATAGGCTGCACGGGGAAAGTGAAGAGCAGCAAGAGCTTTCAGGGCTGGCAGCTTCCTTGTGGGAGAAGGAGCCCAATATTTGCCATTTCAGAAAGAGGCACTTCGAGGACAGGCGGCATGCTGTGTAGCATATGTGGGAAAGCACAGATCCGCAGGGCTGTTGTGCCTGTGAATAGGCTGCACGGGGAAAGTGAAAAGCAGCAAGAGCTTTCAGGGCTGGCAGCTTCCTTGTGGGAGAAGGAGTCGGAGGTTTGCCTTTTCGGAAAGAGGCACTGCCGAGGACAGGCAGCATGAGCTGTAGCTTCTGTGGGAAAGCACAGATCCGCAGGGCTGTTGTGCCTGTGAATAGGCTGCACGGGGAAAGTGAAGAGCAGCAAGAGCTTTCAGGGCTGGCAGCTTCCTTGTAGGAGAAGGAGCCCAATATTTGCCATTTCGGAAAGAGACCCTGCCGAGGACAGGCAGCATGAGCTGTAGCGTCTGTGGGAAAGCACAGATCCGCAGGACTGTTGTGCCTGTGAATAGGCTGCACGGGGAAAGTGAAGAGCAGCAAGAGCTTTCAGGGCTGGCAGCTTCCTTGTGGGAGAAGGACCCAGAGGTTTGCCTTTTTGGAAAGGGGCTCTGCCGAGCACAGGCATCATGAGCTGTAGCGTCTGTGGGAAAGCACAGATCCGCAGGGCTGTTGTGCCTGTGAATAGGCTGCACGGATAGGTGAAGATCAGCACCAGCTTTCATGGCTGGCAGCTTCATTGTGGGAGACAGAACCGGATGTTTCCCTTTCAGAATGAGGCACTGCCGAGGACAGGCAGCCTGAGCTGTAGCCTCTGTGGGAAAGCACAGATCCGCAGGGCTGTTGTGCCTGTGAATAGGCTGCACGGGGAAAGTGAAGAGCAGCAAGAGCTTTCAGGGCTGGCAGCTTCATTGTGGGAGACAGAACCGGATGTTTCCCCTTCAGAATGAGGCACTGCCGAGGACAGGCAGCCTGAGCTGTAGCGTCTGTGGGAAAGCACAGATCCGCAGGGCTGTTGTGCCTGTGAATAGGCTGCACGGGGAAAGTGAAAAGCAGCAAGAGCTTTTAGGGCTGGCAGCTTCCTTGTGGGAGAAGAAGCCCAATATTTGCCATTTCGGAAAGAGACCCTGCCGAGGACAGGCAGCATGAGCTGTAGCGTCTGTGGGAAAGCACAGATCCGCAGGGCTGTTGTGCCTGTGAATAGGCTGCACGGGGAAAGTGAAAAGCAGCAAGAGCTTTCAGGGCTGGGAGCTTCCCTGTGGGAGAAGGAGCCCAATATTTGCCATTTCGGAAAGAGACCCTGCCGAGGACAGGCAGCATGAGCTGTAGCATCTGTGGGAAAGCACAGATCCGCAGGGCTGTTGTGCCTGTAAATAGGCTGCACGGATAGGTGAAGATCAGCACCAGCTTTCATGCCTGGCAGCTTCCTTGTTGGATACAGAGCCGAATGTTTCCCTTTCAGAAAGAGGCACTGCCGAGGACAGGCAGCATGAGCTGTAGCGTCTGTGGGAAAGCACAGATCCGCAGGGCTGTTGTGCCTGTGAATAGGCTGCATGGGGAAAGTCAAGTACAGCAGGAGATTTCAGGGCTGGCAGCTTCCTTGTGGGAGAAGGAGCCCAATATTTGCCTTTTCGGAAAGAGGCACTGCCGAGGACAGGCAGCATGCTGTGTAGCATATGTGGGAAAGCACAGATCCGCAGGGCTGTTGTGCCTGTGAATAGGCCGCACGGGGAACGTGAACAGCAGCAAGAGCTTTCAGGGCGGGCAGCTTCCTTGCGGGAGACAGAGCTGGATGTTTCCCTTTCAGAAAGAGGCACTGCCGAGGACAGGCAGCATGAGCTGTAGCGTCTGTGGGAAAGCACAGATCCGCAGGGCTGTTGTGCCTGTGAATAGGCTGCACGGGGAAAGTGAAAAGCAGCAAGAGCTTTCAGGGCTGGCAGCTTCCTTGTGGGAGACAGAACCGGATGTTTCCCTTTCAGAAAGAGGCACTGCCGAGGACAGGCAGCATGAGCTGTAGCGTCTGTGGGAAAGCACAGATCCGCAGGGCTGTTGTGCCTGTAAATAGGCTGCACGGATAGGTGAAGATCAGCACCAGCTTTCATGGCTGGCAGCTTCCTTGTTGGAGACAGAGCCGAATGTTTCCCTTTCAGAAAGAGCCACTGCCGAGGACAGGCAGCATGAGCTGTCGCACATGTGGGAAAGCACAGATCCGCAGGGCTGTTGTGCCTGTGAATAGGCTGCACGGGGAAAGTCAAGAACAGCAGGAGATTTCAGGGCTAGCAGCTTCCTTGTGGGAGAAGGAGCCGAACTTTTGCCTTTTCGGAAAGAGGCACTGCCGAGGACAGGCAGCATGAGCTGTAGCACATGTGGGAAAGCACAGATCCGCAGGGCTGTTGTGCCTGTGAATAGGCTGCACGGGGAAAGTGAAAAGCAGCAAGAGCTTTCAGGGCTGGCAGCTTCCTTGTGGGAGAAGGAGCCCAGTGTTTGCCATTTCGGAAAGAGACCCTGCCGAGGACAGGCAGCATGAGCCGTAGCGTCTGTGGGAAAGCACAGATCCGAAGGGCTGTTGTGCCTGTGAATAGGCTGCACGGGGAGGTGAAGAGCAGCAAGAGCTTTCAGGGCTGGCAGCTTCCTTGTGGGAGAAGGAGCCGAATGTTTCCCTTTCAGAAAGAGGCACTGCCGAGGACAGGCAGCATGAGCTGTAGCGTCTGTGGGAAAGTACAGATCCGCAGGGCTGTTGTGCCTGTGAATAGGCTGCACGGGGAAAGTCAAGAACAGCAGGAGATTTCAGGGCTAGCAGCTTCCTTGTGGGAGAAGGAGCCGAATGTTTGCCTTTTCGGAAAGAGGCACTGCCGAGCACAGGCAGCATGAGCTGTAGCACATGTGGGAAAGCACAGATCCGCAGGGCTGTTGTGCCTGTGAATAGGCTGCACGGGGAAAGTGAAGAGCAGCAAGAGCTTTCAGGGCTGGCAGCTTCCTTGTGGGAGAAGGAGCCCAATATTTGCCATTTTGGAAAGAGACCCTGCCAAACAAGGGCAGCATGAGCTGTAGCGTCTGTGGGAAAGCACAGATCCGCAGGGCTGTTGTGCCTGTGAATAGGCTGCACGGGGAAAGTGAAAAGCAGCAAGAGCTTTCAGGGCTGGCAGCTTCCTTGTGGGAGAAGGAGCCGAATGTTTCCCTTTCAGAAAGAGGCACTGCCGAGGACAGGCAGCATGAGCTGTAGCGTCTGTGGGAAAGCACAGATCCGCAGGGCTGTTGTGCCTGTAAATAGGCTGCACGGATAGGTGAAGATCAGCACCAGCTTTCATGGCTGGCAGCTTCCTTGTTGGAGACAGAGCCGAATGTTTCCCTTTCAGAAAGAGGCACTGCCGAGGACAGGCAGCATGAGCTGTAGCACATGTGGGAAAGCACAGATCCGCAGGGCTGTTGTGCCTGTGAATAGGCTGCACGGGGAAAGTCAAGAACAGCAGGAGATTTCAGGGCTAGCAGCTTCCTTGTGGGAGAAGGAGCCGAATTTTTGCCTTTTCGGAAAGAGGCACTGCCGAGGACAGGCAGCATGAGCTGTAGCACATGTGGGAAAGCACAGATCCGCAGGGCTGTTGTGCCTGTGAATAGGCTGCACGGGGAAAGTGAAAAGCAGCAAGAGATTTCAGGGCTGGCAGCTTCCTTGTGGGAGAAGGAGCCCAATATTTGCCATTTCAGAAAGAGGCACTTCCGAGGACAGGCAGCATGCTGTGTAGCATATGTGGGAAAGCACAGATCCGCAGGGCTGTTGTGCCTGTGAATAGGCTGCACGGGGAAAGTGAAAAGCAGCAAGAGCTTTCAGGGCTGGCAGCTTCCTTGTGGGAGAAGGAGCCCAGTGTTTGCCATTTCGGAAAGAGACCCTGCCGAGGACAGGCAGCATGAGCCGTAGCGTCTGTGGGAAAGCACAGATCCGCAGGGCTGTTGTGCCTGTGAATAGGCTGCACGGGGAAAGTCAAGAACAGCAGGAGATTTCAGGGCTAGCAGCTTCCTTGTGGGAGAAGGAGCCGAATATTTGCCTTTTCGGAAAGAGGCACTGCCGACGACAGGCAGCATGAGCTGTAGCACATGTGGGAAAGCACAGATCCGCAGGGCTGTTGTGCCTGTGAATAGGCTGCACGGGGAAAGTGAAAAGCAGCAAGAGCTTTCAGGGCTGGCAGCTTCCTTGCGGGAGAAGGAGCCGAATGTTTCCCTTTCAGAAAGAGGCACTGCCGAGCACAGGCAGCATGAGCTCTAGCGTCTGCGGGAAAGCACAGATCCGCAGGGCTGTTGTGCCTTTGAATAGGCTGCACGGGGAAAGTGAAGAGCAGCAAGAGCTTTCAGGGCTGGCAGCTTCCTTGTGGGAGAAGGAGCCAGAGGTTTGCCTTTTAGGAAAGGGGCTCTGCCGAGCACAGGCAGCATGAGCTGTAGTGTCTGTGGGAAAGCACAGATCCGCAGGGCTGTTGTGCCTGTGAATAGGCCGCACGGGGAACGTGAAGAGCAGCAAGAGCTTTCAGGGCTGGCAGCTTCCTTGCGGGAGACAGAGCTGGATGTTTCCCTTTCAGAAAGAGGCACTACCGAACACAGGCAGCATGAGCTGTAGCGTCTGTGGGAAAGCACAGATCCGCAGGGCTCTTGTGCCTGTGAATAGGCTGCACGGGGAAAGTGAAAAGCAGCAAGAGCTTTCAGGGCTGGGAGCAAACTTGTGGGAGAAGGAGTCGGAGGTTTGCCTTTTCGGAAAGAGACACTGCTGAACACAGGCAGCATGAGCTGTAGCGTCTGTGGGAAAGCACAGATCCGCAGGGCTGTTGTGCCTGTGAATAGGCTGCACGGGGAAAGTGAAGAGCAGCAAGAGCTTTCAGGGCTGGCAGCTTCCTTGTAGGAGAAGGAGCCCAATATTTGCCATTTCGGAAAGAGACCCTGCCGAGGACAGGCAGCATGAGCTGTAGCGTCTGTGGGAAAGCACAGATCCGCAGGACTGTTGTGCCTGTGAATAGGCTGCACGGGGAAAGTGAAGAGCAGCAAGAGCTTTCAGGGCTGGCAGCTTCCTTGTGGGAGAAGAAGCCGAATGTTTCCCTTTCAGAAAGAGGCACTGCCGAGGACAGGCAGCATGAGCTGTAGCGTCTGTGGGAAAGCACAGATCCGCAGGGCTGTTGTGCCTGTGAATAGGCTGCACGGGGAAAGTGAAAAGCAGCAAGAGCTTTCAGGGCTGGGAGCTAACTTGTGGGAGAAGGAGCCCAATATTTGCCATTTTGGAAAGAGACCCTGCCGAACAAGGTCAGCATGAGCTGTAGCGTCTGTGGGAAAGCACAGATCCGCAGGGCTGTTGTGCCTGTGAATAGGCTGCACGGGGAAAGTGAAAAGCAGCAAGAGCTTTCAGGGCTGGCAGCTTCCTTGTGGGAGAAGGAGCCGAATGTTTCCCTTTCAGAAAGAGGCACTGCCGAGGACAGGCAGCATGAGCTGTAGCACATGTGGGAAAGCACAGATCCGCAGGGCTGTTGTGCCTGTGAATAGGCTGCACGGGGAAAGTCAAGAACAGCAGGAGATTTCAGGGCTAGCAGCTTCCTTGTGGGAGAAGGAGCCGAATATTTGCCTTTTCGGAAAGAGGCACTGCCGACGACAGGCAGCATGAGCTGTAGCACATGTGGGAAAGCACAGATCCGCAGGGCTGTTGTGCCTGTGAATAGGCTGCACGGGGAAAGTGAAAAGCAGCAAGAGATTTCAGGGCTGGCAGCTTCCTTGTGGGAGAAGGAGCCCAATATTTGCCATTTCAGAAAGAGGCACTGCCGAGGACAGGCAGCATGCTGTGTAGCATATGTGGTAAAGCACAGATCCGCAGGGCTGTTGTGCCTGTGAATAGGCTGCACGGGGAAAGTCAAGAACAGCAGGAGATTTCAGGGCTAGCAGCTTCCTTGTGGGAGAAGGAGCCGAATGTTTCCCTTTCAGAAAGAGGCACTGCCGAGCACAGGCAGCATGAGCTGTAGCGTCTGAGGGAAAGCACAGATCCGCAGGGCTGTTGTGCCTTTGAATAGGCTGCACGGGGAAAGTGAAGAGCAGCAAGAGCTTTCAGGGCTGGCAGCTTCCTTGCGGGAGACAGAGCTGGATGTTTCCCTTTCAGAAAGAGGCACTGCCGAGGACAGGCAGCCTGAGCTGTAGCGTCTGTGGGAAAGCACAGATCCGCAGGGCTGTTGTGCCTGTGAATAGGCTGCACGGGGAAAGTGAAAAGCAGCAAGAGATTTCAGGGCTGGCAGCTTCCTTGTGGGAGAAGGAGCCCAATATTTGCCATTTCAGAAAGAGGCACTTCCGAGGACAGGCAGCATGCTGTGTAGCATATGTGGGAAAGCACAGATCCGCAGGGCTGTTGTGCCTGTGAATAGGCTGCACGGGGAAAGTGAAAAGCAGCAAGAGCTTTCAGGGCTGGCAGCTTCCTTGTGGGAGAAGGAGCCCAGTGTTTGCCATTTCGGAAAGAGACCCTGCCGAGGACAGGCAGCATGAGCCGTAGCGTCTGTGGGAAAGCACAGATCCGAAGGGCTGTTGTGCCTGTGAATAGGCTGCACGGGGAAAGTCAAGAACAGCAGGAGATTTCAGGGCTAGCAGCTTCCTTGTGGGAGAAGGAGCCGAATGTTTGCCTTTTCGGAAAGAGGCACTGCCGAGCACAGGCAGCATGAGCTGTAGCACATGCGGGAAAGCACAGATCCGCAGGGCTGTTGTGCCTGTGAATAGGCTGCACGGGGAAAGTGAAGAGCAGCAAGAGCTTTCAGGGCTGGCAGCTTCCTTGTGGGAGAAGGAGCCCAATATTTGCCATTTTGGAAAGAGACCCTGCCAAACAAGGGCAGCATGAGCTGTAGCGTCTGTGGGAAAGCACAGATCCGCAGGGCTGTTGTGCCTGTGAATAGGCTGCACGGGGAAAGTGAAAAGCAGCAAGAGCTTTCAGGGCTGGCAGCTTCCTTGTGGGAGAAGGAGCCGAATGTTTCCCTTTCAGAAAGAGGCACTGCCGAGGACAGGCAGCATGAGCTGTAGCACATGTGGGAAAGCACAGATCCGCAGGGCTGTTGTGCCTGTGAATAGGCTGCACGGGGAAAGTCAAGAACAGCAGGAGATTTCAGGGCTAGCAGCTTCCTTGTGGGAGAAGGAGCCGAATATTTGCCTTTTCGGAAAGAGGCACTGCCGACGACAGGCAGCATGAGCTGTAGCACATGTGGGAAAGCACAGATCCGCAGGGCTGTTGTGCCTGTGAATAGGCTGCACGGGGAAAGTGAAAAGCAGCAAGAGCTTTCAGGGCTGGCAGCTTCCTTGCGGGAGAAGGAGCCGAATGTTTCCCTTTCAGAAAGAGGCACTGCCGAGCACAGGCAGCATGAGCTCTAGCGTCTGCGGGAAAGCACAGATCCGCAGGGCTGTTGTGCCTTTGAATAGGCTGCACGGGGAAAGTGAAGAGCAGCAAGAGCTTTCAGGGCTGGCAGCTTCCTTGTGGGAGAAGGAGCCAGAGGTTTGCCTTTTAGGAAAGGGGCTCTGCCGAGCACAGGCAGCATGATCTGTAGTGTCTGTGGGAAAGCACAGATCCGCAGGGCTGTTGTGCCTGTGAATAGGCCGCACGGGGAACGTGAAGAGCAGCAAGAGCTTTCAGGGCTGGCAGCTTCCTTGCGGGAGACAGAGCTGGATGTTTCCCTTTCAGAAAGAGGCACTGCCGAGGACAGGCAGCCTGAGCTGTAGCGTCTGTGGGAAAGCACAGATCCGCAGGGCTGTTGTGCCTGTGAATAGGCTGCACGGGGAAAGTGAAAAGCAGCAAGAGCTTTCAGGGCTGGCAGCTTCCTTGTGGGAGAAGGAGCCGAATGTTTCCCTTTCAGAAAGAGGCACTACCGAACACAGGCAGCATGAGCTGTAGCGTCTGTGGGAAAGCACAGATCCGCAGGGCTGTTGTGCCTGTGAATAGGCTGCACGGGGAAAGTGAAGAGCAGCAAGAGCTTTCAGGGCTGGGAGCAAACTTGTGGGAGAAGGAGTCGGAGGTTTGCCTTTTCGGAAAGAGACACTGCTGAACACAGGCAGCATGAGCTGTAGCGTCTGTGGGAAAGCACAGATCCGCAGGGCTGTTGTGCCTGTGAATAGGCTGCACGGGGAAAGTGAAGAGCAGCAAGAGCTTTCAGTGCTGGCAGCTTCCTTGTGGGAGAAGGAGTCGGAGGTTTGCCTTTTCGGAAAGAGGCACTGCCGAGGACAGGTATCATGAGCTGTAGCGTCTGTGGGAAAGCACAGATCCGCAGGGCTGTTGTGCCTGTGAATAGGCTGCACGGGGAAAGTGAACAGCAGCAAGAGCTTTCAGGGCTGGGAGCTTCCTTGTGGGAGAAGGAGCCCAATATTTGCCATTTTGGAAAGAGACCCTGCCGAACAAGGGCAGCATGAGCTGTAGCGTCTGTGGGAAAGCACAGATCCGCAGGGCTGTTGTGCCTGTGAATAGGCTGCACGGGGAAAGTGAAGAGCAGCAAGAGCTTTCAGGGCTGGCAGCTTCCTTGTGGGAGAAGGAGCCCAATATTTGCCATTTCAGAAAGAGGCACTTCGAGGACAGGCGGCATGCTGTGTAGCATATGTGGGAAAGCACAGATCCGCAGGGCTGTTGTGCCTGTGAATAGGCTGCACGGGGAAAGTGAAAAGCAGCAAGAGCTTTCAGGGCTGGCAGCTTCCTTGTGGGAGAAGGAGTCGGAGGTTTGCCTTTTCGGAAAGAGGCACTGCCGAGGACAGGCAGCATGAGCTGTAGCTTCTGTGGGAAAGCACAGATCCGCAGGGCTGTTGTGCCTGTGAATAGGCTGCACGGGGAAAGTGAAGAGCAGCAAGAGCTTTCAGGGCTGGCAGCTTCCTTGTAGGAGAAGGAGCCCAATATTTGCCATTTCGGAAAGAGACCCTGCCGAGGACAGGCAGCATGAGCTGTAGCGTCTGTGGGAAAGCACAGATCCGCAGGACTGTTGTGCCTGTGAATAGGCTGCACGGGGAAAGTGAAGAGCAGCAAGAGCTTTCAGGGCTGGCAGCTTCCTTGTGGGAGAAGAAGCCGAATGTTTCCCTTTCAGAAAGAGGCACTGCCGAGGACAGGCAGCATGAGCTGTAGCGTCTGTGGGAAAGCACAGATCCGCAGGGCTGTTGTGCCTGTGAATAGGCTGCACGGGGAACGTGAACAGCAGCAAGAGCTTTCAGGGCTGGGAGCTAACTTGTGGGAGAAGGAGCCCAATATTTGCCATTTTGGAAAGAGACCCTGCCGAACAAGGTCAGCATGAGCTGTAGCGTCTGTGGGAAAGCACAGATCCGCAGGGCTGTTGTGCCTGTGAATAGGCTGCACGGGGAAAGTGAAAAGCAGCAAGAGCTTTCAGGGCTGGCAGCTTCCTTGTGGGAGAAGGAGCCGAATGTTTCCCTTTCAGAAAGAGGCACTGCCGAGGACAGGCAGCATGAGCTGTAGCACATGTGGGAAAGCACAGATCCGCAGGGCTGTTGTGCCTGTGAATAGGCTGCACGGGGAAAGTCAAGAACAGCAGGAGATTTCAGGGCTAGCAGCTTCCTTGTGGGAGAAGGAGCCGAATATTTGCCTTTTCGGAAAGAGGCACTGCCGACGACAGGCAGCATGAGCTGTAGCGTCTGTGGGAAAGCACAGATCCGCAGGGCTGTTGTGCCTGTGAATAGGCTGCACGGGGAAAGTGAAAAGCAGCAAGAGATTTCAGGGCTGGCAGCTTCCTTGTGGGAGAAGGAGCCCAATATTTGCCATTTCAGAAAGAGGCACTGCCGAGGACAGGCAGCATGCTGTGTAGCATATGTGGTAAAGCACAGATCCGCAGGGCTGTTGTGCCTGTGAATAGGCCGCACGGGGAACGTGAACAGCAGCAAGAGCTTTCAGGGCTGGCAGCTTCCTTGCGGGAGACAGAGCTGGATGTTTCCCTTTCAGAAAGAGGCACTGCCGAGGACAGGCAGCCTGAGCTGTAGCGTCTGTGGGAAAGCACAGATCCGCAGGGCTGTTGTGCCTGTGAATAGGCTGCACGGGGAAAGTCAAGAACAGCAGGAGATTTCAGGGCTAGCAGCTTCCTTGTGGGAGAAGGAGCCGAATGTTTCCCTTTCAGAAAGAGGCACTGCCGAGCACAGGCAGCATGAGCTCTAGCGTCTGAGGGAAAGCACAGATCCGCAGGGCTGTTGTGCCTTTGAATAGGCTGCACGGGGAAAGTGAAGAGCAGCAAGAGCTTTCAGGGCTGGCAGCTTCCTTGCGGGAGACAGAGCTGGATGTTTCCCTTTCAGAAAGAGGCACTGCCGAGGACAGGCAGCCTGAGCTGTAGCGTCTGTGGGAAAGCACAGATCCGCAGGGCTGTTGTGCCTGTGAATAGGCTGCACGGGGAAAGTGAAAAGCAGCAAGAGCTTTCAGGGCTGGCAGCTTCCTTGTGGGAGAAGGAGCCGAATGTTTCCCTTTCAGAAAGAGGCACTACCGAACACAGGCAGCATGAGCTGTAGCGTCTGTGGGAAAGCACAGATCCGCAGGGCTGTTGTGCCTGTGAATAGGCTGCACGGGGAAAGTGAAGAGCAGCAAGAGCTTTCAGGGCTGGCAGCTTCCTTGTGGGAGAAGGAGTCGGAGGTTTGCCTTTTCGGAAAGAGGCACTGCCGAGGACAGGTATCATGAGCTGTAGCGTCTGTGGGAAAGCACAGATCCGCAGGGCTGTTGTGCCTGTGAATAGGCTGCACGGGGAAAGTGAAAAGCAGCAAGAGCTTTCAGGGCTGGGAGCTTCCTTGTGGGAGAAGGAGCCCAATATTTGCCATTTCAGAAAGAGACCCTGCCGAACAAGGGCAGCATGAGCTGTAGCGTCTGTGGGAAAGCACAGATCCGCAGGGCTGTTGTGCCTGTGAATAGGCTGCACGGGGAAAGTGAAAAGCAGCAAGAGCTTTCAGGGCTGGCAGCTTCCTTGTGGGAGAAGGAGTCGGAGGTTTGCCTTTTCGGAAAGAGGCACTGCCGAGGACAGGCAGCATGAGCTGTAGCTTCTGTGGGAAAGCACAGATCCGCAGGGCTGTTGTGCCTGTGAATAGGCTGCACGGGGAAAGTGAAGAGCAGCAAGAGCTTTCAGGGCTGGCAGCTTCCTTGTAGGAGAAGGAGCCCAATATTTGCCATTTCGGAAAGAGACCCTGCCGAGGACAGGCAGCATGAGCTGTAGCGTCTGTGGGAAAGCACAGATCCGCAGGACTGTTGTGCCTGTGAATAGGCTGCACGGGGAAAGTGAAGAGCAGCAAGAGCTTTCAGGGCTGGCAGCTTCCTTGTGGGAGAAGAAGCCGAATGTTTCCCTTTCAGAAAGAGGCACTGCCGAGGACAGGCAGCATGAGCTGTAGCGTCTGTGGGAAAGCACAGATCCGCAGGGCTGTTGTGCCTGTGAATAGGCTGCACGGGGAAAGTGAAAAGCAGCAAGAGCTTTCAGGGCTGGGAGCTAACTTGTGGGAGAAGGAGCCCAATATTTGCCATTTTGGAAAGAGACCCTGCCGAACAAGGTCAGCATGAGCTGTAGCGTCTGTGGGAAAGCACAGATCCGCAGGGCTGTTGTGCCTGTGAATAGGCTGCACGGGGAAAGTGAAAAGCAGCAAGAGCTTTCAGGGCTGGCAGCTTCCTTGTGGGAGAAGGAGCCGAATGTTTCCCTTTCAGAAAGAGGCACTGCCGAGGACAGGCAGCATGAGCTGTAGCACATGTGGGAAAGCACAGATCCGCAGGGCTGTTGTGCCTGTGAATAGGCTGCACGGGGAAAGTCAAGAACAGCAGGAGATTTCAGGGCTAGCAGCTTCCTTGTGGGAGAAGGAGCCGAATATTTGCCTTTTCGGAAAGAGGCACTGCCGACGACAGGCAGCATGAGCTGTAGCGTCTGTGGGAAAGCACAGATCCGCAGGGCTGTTGTGCCTGTGAATAGGCTGCACGGGGAAAGTGAAAAGCAGCAAGAGATTTCAGGGCTGGCAGCTTCCTTGTGGGAGAAGGAGCCCAATATTTGCCATTTCAGAAAGAGGCACTGCCGAGGACAGGCAGCATGCTGTGTAGCATATGTGGTAAAGCACAGATCCGCAGGGCTGTTGTGCCTGTGAATAGGCCGCACGGGGAACGTGAACAGCAGCAAGAGCTTTCAGGGCTGGCAGCTTCCTTGCGGGAGACAGAGCTGGATGTTTCCCTTTCAGAAAGAGGCACTGCCGAGGACAGGCAGCATGAGCTGTAGCGTCTGTGGGAAAGCACAGATCCGCAGGGCTGTTGTGCCTGTGAATAGGCTGCACGGGGAAAGTCAAGAACAGCAGGAGATTTCAGGGCTAGCAGCTTCCTTGTGGGAGAAGGAGCCGAATGTTTCCCTTTCAGAAAGAGGCACTGCCGAGCACAGGCAGCATGAGCTCTAGCGTCTGAGGGAAAGCACAGATCCGCAGGGCTGTTGTGCCTTTGAATAGGCTGCACGGGGAAAGTGAAGAGCAGCAAGAGCTTTCAGGGCTGGCAGCTTCCTTGCGGGAGACAGAGCTGGATGTTTCCCTTTCAGAAAGAGGCACTGCCGAGGACAGGCAGCCTGAGCTGTAGCGTCTGTGGGAAAGCACAGATCCGCAGGGCTGTTGTGCCTGTGAATAGGCTGCACGGGGAAAGTGAAAAGCAGCAAGAGCTTTCAGGGCTGGCAGCTTCCTTGAGGAAGAAGAAGCCGAATGTTTCCCTTTCAGAAAGAGGCACTACCGAACACAGGCAGCATGAGCTGTAGCGTCTGTGGGAAAGCACAGATCCGCAGGGCTGTTGTGCCTGTGAATAGGCTGCACGGGGAAAGTGAAAAGCAGCAAGAGCTTTCAGGGCTGGGAGCAAACTTGTGGGAGAAGGAGTCGGAGGTTTGCCTTTTCGGAAAGAGACACTGCTGAACACAGGCAGCATGAGCTGTAGCGTCTGTGGGAAAGCACAGATCCGCAGGGCTGTTGTGCCTGTGAATAGGCTGCACGGGGAAAGTGAAGAGCAGCAAGAGCTTTCAGTGCTGGCAGCTTCCTTGTGGGAGAAGGAGTCGGAGGTTTGCCTTTTCGGAAAGAGGCACTGCCGAGGACAGGTATCATGAGCTGTAGCGTCTGTGGGAAAGCACAGATCCGCAGGGCTGTTGTGCCTGTGAATAGGCTGCACGGGGAAAGTGAAAAGCAGCAAGAGCTTTCAGGGCTGGGAGCTTCCTTGTGGGAGAAGGAGCCCAATATTTGCCATTTCAGAAAGAGACCCTGCCGAACAAGGGCAGCATGAGCTGTAGCGTCTGTGGGAAAGCACAGATCCGCAGGGCTGTTGTGCCTGTGAATAGGCTGCACGGGGAAAGTGAAGAGCAGCAAGAGCTTTCAGGGCTGGCAGCTTCCTTGTGGGAGAAGGAGTCGGAGGTTTGCCTTTTCGGAAAGAGGCACTGCCGAGGACAGGCAGCATGAGCTGTAGCTTCTGTGGGAAAGCACAGATCCGCAGGGCTGTTGTGCCTGTGAATAGGCTGCACGGGGAAAGTGAAAAGCAGCAAGAGTTTTCAGGGCTGGCAGCTTCCTTGTGGGAGAAGGAGCCAGAGGTTTGCCTTTTCGGAAAGAGGCACTGCCGAGGACAGGCAGCATGAGCTGTAGCACATGTGGGAAAGCACAGATCCGCAGGGCTGTTGTGCCTGTGAATAGGCTGCATGGGGAAAGTGAAAAGCAGCAAGAGATTTCAGGGCTGGCAGCTTCCTTGTGGGAGAAGGAGCCCAATATTTGCCATTTCAGAAAGAGGCACTTCCGAGGACAGGCAGCATGCTGTGTAGCATATGTGGGAAAGCACAGATCCGCAGGGCTGTTGTGCCTGTGAATAGGCCGCACGGGGAACGTGAACAGCAGCAAGAGCTTTCAGGGCTGGCAGCTTCCTTGCGGGAGACAGAGCTGGATGTTTCCCTTTCAGAAAGAGGCACTGCCGAGGACAGGCAGCATGAGCTGTAGCGTCTGTGGGAAAGCACAGATCCGCAGGGCTGTTGTGCCTGTGAATAGGCTGCACGGGGAAAGTGAAAAGCAGCAAGAGCTTTCAGGGCTGGCAGCTTCCTTGTGGGAGACAGAACCGGATGTTTCCCTTTCAGAAAGAGGCACTGCCGAGGACAGGCAGCATGAGCTGTAGCGTCTGTGGGAAAGCACAGATCCGCAGGGCTGTTGTGCCTGTAAATAGGCTGCACGGATAGGTGAAGATCAGCACCAGCTTTCATGGCTGGCAGCTTCCTTGTTGGAGACAGAGCCGAATGTTTCCCTTTCAGAAAGAGGCACTGCCGAGGACAGGCAGCATGAGCTGTCGCACATGTGGGAAAGCACAGATCCGCAGGGCTGTTGTGCCTGTGAATAGGCTGCACGGGGAAAGTCAAGAACAGCAGGAGATTTCAGGGCTAGCAGCTTCCTTGTGGGAGAAGGAGCCGAACTTTTGCCTTTTCGGAAAGAGGCACTGCCGAGGACAGGCAGCATGAGCTGTAGCACATGTGGGAAAGCACAGATCCGCAGGGCTGTTGTGCCTGTGAATAGGCTGCACGGGGAAAGTGAAAAGCAGCAAGAGCTTTCAGGGCTGGCAGCTTCCTTGTGGGAGAAGGAGCCCAGTGTTTGCCATTTCGGAAAGAGACCCTGCCGAGGACAGGCAGCATGAGCCGTAGCGTCTGTGGGAAAGCACAGATCCGAAGGGCTGTTGTGCCTGTGAATAGGCTGCACGGGGAGGTGAAGAGCAGCAAGAGCTTTCAGGGCTGGCAGCTTCCTTGTGGGAGAAGGAGCCGAATGTTTCCCTTTCAGAAAGAGGCACTGCCGAGGACAGGCAGCATGAGCTGTAGCGTCTGTGGAAAAGTACAGATCCGCAGGGCTGTTGTGCCTGTGAATAGGCTGCACGGGGAAAGTGAAGAGCAGCAAGAGCTTTCAGGGCTGGCAGCTTCCTTGTGGGAGAAGGAGCCCAATATTTGCCATTTTGGAAAGAGACCCTGCCAAACAAGGGCAGCATGAGCTGTAGCGTCTGTGGGAAAGCACAGATCCGCAGGGCTGTTGTGCCTGTGAATAGGCTGCACGGGGAAAGTGAAAAGCAGCAAGAGCTTTCAGGGCTGGCAGCTTCCTTGTGGGAGAAGGAGCCGAATGTTTCCCTTTCAGAAAGAGGCACTGCCGAGGACAGGCAGCATGAGCTGTAGCACATGTGGGAAAGCACAGATCCGCAGGGCTGTTGTGCCTGTAAATAGGCTGCACGGATAGGTGAAGATCAGCACCAGCTTTCATGGCTGGCAGCTTCCTTGTTGGAGACAGAGCCGAATGTTTCCCTTTCAGAAAGAGGCACTGCCGAGGACAGGCAGCATGAGCTGTAGCACATGTGGGAAAGCACAGATCCGCAGGGCTGTTGTGCCTGTGAATAGGCTGCACGGGGAAAGTCAAGAACAGCAGGAGATTTCAGGGCTAGCAGCTTCCTTGTGGGAGAAGGAGCCGAATTTTTGCCTTTTCGGAAAGAGGCACTGCCGAGGACAGGCAGCATGAGCTGTAGCACATGTGGGAAAGCACAGATCCGCAGGGCTGTTGTGCCTGTGAATAGGCTGCACGGGGAAAGTGAAAAGCAGCAAGAGATTTCAGGGCTGGCAGCTTCCTTGTGGGAGAAGGAGCCCAATATTTGCCATTTCAGAAAGAGGCACTTCCGAGGACAGGCAGCATGCTGTGTAGCATATGTGGGAAAGCACAGATCCGCAGGGCTGTTGTGCCTGTGAATAGGCTGCACGGGGAAAGTGAAAAGCAGCAAGAGCTTTCAGGGCTGGCAGCTTCCTTGTGGGAGAAGGAGCCCAGTGTTTGCCATTTCGGAAAGAGACCCTGCCGAGGACAGGCAGCATGAGCCGTAGCGTCTGTGGGAAAGCACAGATCCGCAGGGCTGTTGTGCCTGTGAATAGGCTGCACGGGGAAAGTCAAGAACAGCAGGAGATTTCAGGGCTAGCAGCTTCCTTGTGGGAGAAGGAGCCGAATATTTGCCTTTTCGGAAAGAGGCACTGCCGACGACAGGCAGCATGAGCTGTAGCACATGTGGGAAAGCACAGATCCGCAGGGCTGTTGTGCCTGTGAATAGGCTGCACGGGGAAAGTGAAAAGCAGCAAGAGCTTTCAGGGCTGGCAGCTTCCTTGCGGGAGAAGGAGCCGAATGTTTCCCTTTCAGAAAGAGGCACTGCCGAGCACAGGCAGCATGAGCTCTAGCGTCTGCGGGAAAGCACAGATCCGCAGGGCTGTTGTGCCTTTGAATAGGCTGCACGGGGAAAGTGAAGAGCAGCAAGAGCTTTCAGGGCTGGCAGCTTCCTTGTGGGAGAAGGAGCCAGAGGTTTGCCTTTTAGGAAAGGGGCTCTGCCGAGCACAGGCAGCATGAGCTGTAGTGTCTGTGGGAAAGCACAGATCCGCAGGGCTGTTGTGCCTGTGAATAGGCCGCACGGGGAACGTGAAGAGCAGCAAGAGCTTTCAGGGCTGGCAGCTTCCTTGCGGGAGACAGAGCTGGATGTTTCCCTTTCAGAAAGAGGCACTGCCGAGGACAGGCAGCCTGAGCTGTAGCGTCTGTGGGAAAGCACAGATCCGCAGGGCTGTTGTGCCTGTGAATAGGCTGCACGGGGAAAGTGAAAAGCAGCAAGAGCTTTCAGGGCTGGCAGCTTCCTTGTGGGAGAAGGAGCCGAATGTTTCCCTTTCAGAAAGAGGCACTACCGAACACAGGCAGCATGAGCTGTAGCGTCTGTGGGAAAGCACAGATCCGCAGGGCTGTTGTGCCTGTGAATAGGCTGCACGGGGAAAGTGAAAAGCAGCAAGAGCTTTCAGGGCTGGGAGCAAACTTGTGGGAGAAGGAGTCGGAGGTTTGCCTTTTCGGAAAGAGACACTGCTGAACACAGGCAGCATGAGCTGTAGCGTCTGTGGGAAAGCACAGATCCGCAGGGCTGTTGTGCCTGTGAATAGGCTGCACGGGGAAAGTGAAGAGCAGCAAGAGCTTTCAGTGCTGGCAGCTTCCTTGTGGGAGAAGGAGTCGGAGGTTTGCCTTTTCGGAAAGAGGCACTGCCGAGGACAGGTATCATGAGCTGTAGCGTCTGTGGGAAAGCACAGATCCGCAGGGCTGTTGTGCCTGTGAATAGGCTGCACGGGGAAAGTGAACAGCAGCAAGAGCTTTCAGGGCTGGGAGCTTCCTTGTGGGAGAAGGAGCCCAATATTTGCCATTTTGGAAAGAGACCCTGCCGAACAAGGGCAGCATGAGCTGTAGCGTCTGTGGGAAAGCACAGATCCGCAGGGCTGTTGTGCCTGTGAATAGGCTGCACGGGGAAAGTGAAGAGCAGCAAGAGCTTTCAGGGCTGGCAGCTTCCTTGTGGGAGAAGGAGCCCAATATTTGCCATTTCAGAAAGAGGCACTTCGAGGACAGGCGGCATGCTGTGTAGCATATGTGGGAAAGCACAGATCCGCAGGGCTGTTGTGCCTGTGAATAGGCTGCACGGGGAAAGTGAAAAGCAGCAAGAGCTTTCAGGGCTGGCAGCTTCCTTGTGGGAGAAGGAGTCGGAGGTTTGCCTTTTCGGAAAGAGGCACTGCCGAGGACAGGCAGCATGAGCTGTAGCTTCTGTGGGAAAGCACAGATCCGCAGGGCTGTTGTGCCTGTGAATAGGCTGCACGGGGAAAGTGAAGAGCAGCAAGAGCTTTCAGGGCTGGCAGCTTCCTTGTAGGAGAAGGAGCCCAATATTTGCCATTTCGGAAAGAGACCCTGCCGAGGACAGGCAGCATGAGCTGTAGCGTCTGTGGGAAAGCACAGATCCGCAGGACTGTTGTGCCTGTGAATAGGCTGCACGGGGAAAGTGAAGAGCAGCAAGAGCTTTCAGGGCTGGCAGCTTCCTTGTGGGAGAAGAAGCCGAATGTTTCCCTTTCAGAAAGAGGCACTGCCGAGGACAGGCAGCATGAGCTGTAGCGTCTGTGGGAAAGCACAGATCCGCAGGGCTGTTGTGCCTGTGAATAGGCTGCACGGGGAAAGTGAAAAGCAGCAAGAGCTTTCAGGGCTGGGAGCTAACTTGTGGGAGAAGGAGCCCAATATTTGCCATTTTGGAAAGAGACCCTGCCGAACAAGGTCAGCATGAGCTGTAGCGTCTGTGGGAAAGCACAGATCCGCAGGGCTGTTGTGCCTGTGAATAGGCTGCACGGGGAAAGTGAAAAGCAGCAAGAGCTTTCAGGGCTGGCAGCTTCCTTGTGGGAGAAGGAGCCGAATGTTTCCCTTTCAGAAAGAGGCACTGCCGAGGACAGGCAGCATGAGCTGTAGCACATGTGGGAAAGCACAGATCCGCAGGGCTGTTGTGCCTGTGAATAGGCTGCACGGGGAAAGTCAAGAACAGCAGGAGATTTCAGGGCTAGCAGCTTCCTTGTGGGAGAAGGAGCCGAATATTTGCCTTTTCGGAAAGAGGCACTGCCGACGACAGGCAGCATGAGCTGTAGCACATGTGGGAAAGCACAGATCCGCAGGGCTGTTGTGCCTGTGAATAGGCTGCACGGGGAAAGTGAAAAGCAGCAAGAGATTTCAGGGCTGGCAGCTTCCTTGTGGGAGAAGGAGCCCAATATTTGCCATTTCAGAAAGAGGCACTGCCGAGGACAGGCAGCATGCTGTGTAGCATATGTGGTAAAGCACAGATCCGCAGGGCTGTTGTGCCTGTGAATAGGCTGCACGGGGAAAGTCAAGAACAGCAGGAGATTTCAGGGCTAGCAGCTTCCTTGTGGGAGAAGGAGCCGAATGTTTCCCTTTCAGAAAGAGGCACTGCCGAGCACAGGCAGCATGAGCTCTAGCGTCTGAGGGAAAGCACAGATCCGCAGGGCTGTTGTGCCTTTGAATAGGCTGCACGGGGAAAGTGAAGAGCAGCAAGAGCTTTCAGGGCTGGCAGCTTCCTTGCGGGAGACAGAGCTGGATGTTTCCCTTTCAGAAAGAGGCACTGCCGAGGACAGGCAGCCTGAGCTGTAGCGTCTGTGGGAAAGCACAGATCCGCAGGGCTGTTGTGCCTGTGAATAGGCTGCACGGGGAAAGTGAAAAGCAGCAAGAGATTTCAGGGCTGGCAGCTTCCTTGTGGGAGAAGGAGCCCAATATTTGCCATTTCAGAAAGAGGCACTTCCGAGGACAGGCAGCATGCTGTGTAGCATATGTGGGAAAGCACAGATCCGCAGGGCTGTTGTGCCTGTGAATAGGCTGCACGGGGAAAGTGAAAAGCAGCAAGAGCTTTCAGGGCTGGCAGCTTCCTTGTGGGAGAAGGAGCCCAGTGTTTGCCATTTCGGAAAGAGACCCTGCCGAGGACAGGCAGCATGAGCCGTAGCGTCTGTGGGAAAGCACAGATCCGAAGGGCTGTTGTGCCTGTGAATAGGCTGCACGGGGAAAGTCAAGAACAGCAGGAGATTTCAGGGCTAGCAGCTTCCTTGTGGGAGAAGGAGCCGAATGTTTGCCTTTTCGGAAAGAGGCACTGCCGAGCACAGGCAGCATGAGCTGTAGCACATGTGGGAAAGCACAGATCCGCAGGGCTGTTGTGCCTGTGAATAGGCTGCACGGGGAAAGTGAAGAGCAGCAAGAGCTTTCAGGGCTGGCAGCTTCCTTGTGGGAGAAGGAGCCCAATATTTGCCATTTTGGAAAGAGACCCTGCCAAACAAGGGCAGCATGAGCTGTAGCGTCTGTGGGAAAGCACAGATCCGCAGGGCTGTTGTGCCTGTGAATAGGCTGCACGGGGAAAGTGAAAAGCAGCAAGAGCTTTCAGGGCTGGCAGCTTCCTTGTGGGAGAAGGAGCCGAATGTTTCCCTTTCAGAAAGAGGCACTGCCGAGCACAGGCAGCATGAGCTGTAGCACATGTGGGAAAGCACAGATCCGCAGGGCTGTTGTGCCTGTGAATAGGCTGCACGGGGAAAGTCAAGAACAGCAGGAGATTTCAGGGCTAGCAGCTTCCTTGTGGGAGAAGGAGCCGAATATTTGCCTTTTCGGAAAGAGGCACTGCCGACGACAGTCAGCATGAGCTGTAGCACATGTGGGAAAGCACAGATCCGCAGGGCTGTTGTGCCTGTGAATAGGCTGCACGGGGAAAGTGAAGAGCAGCAAGAGCTTTCAGGTCTGGCAGCTTCCTTGTGGGAGAAGGAGCCCAATATTTGCCATTTTGGAAAGAGACCCTGCCAAACAAGGGCAGCATGAGCTGTAGCGTCTGTGGGAAAGCACAGATCCGCAGGGCTGTTGTGCCTTTGAATAGGCTGCACGGGGAAAGTGAAGAGCAGCAAGAGCTTTCAGGGCTGGCAGCTTCCTTGTGGGAGAAGGAGCCAGAGGTTTGCCTTTTAGGAAAGGGGCTCTGCCGAGCACAGGCAGCATGAGCTGTAGTGTCTGTGGGAAAGCACAGATCCGCAGGGCTGTTGTGCCTGTGAATAGGCCGCACGGGGAACGTGAAGAGCAGCAAGAGCTTTCAGGGCTGGCAGCTTCCTTGCGGGAGACAGAGCTGGATGTTTCCCTTTCAGAAAGAGGCACTGCCGAGGACAGGCAGCCTGAGCTGTAGCGTCTGTGGGAAAGCACAGATCCGCAGGGCTGTTGTGCCTGTGAATAGGCTGCACGGGGAAAGTGAAAAGCAGCAAGAGCTTTCAGGGCTGGCAGCTTCCTTGTGGGAGAAGGAGCCGAATGTTTCCCTTTCAGAAAGAGGCACTACCGAACACAGGCAGCATGAGCTGTAGCGTCTGTGGGAAAGCACAGATCCGCAGGGCTGTTGTGCCTGTGAATAGGCTGCACGGGGAAAGTGAAGAGCAGCAAGAGCTTTCAGGGCTGGGAGCAAACTTGTGGGAGAAGGAGTCGGAGGTTTGCCTTTTCGGAAAGAGACACTGCTGAACACAGGCAGCATGAGCTGTAGCGTCTGTGGGAAAGCACAGATCCGCAGGGCTGTTGTGCCTGTGAATAGGCTGCACGGGGAAAGTGAAGAGCAGCAAGAGCTTTCAGTGCTGGCAGCTTCCTTGTGGGAGAAGGAGTCGGAGGTTTGCCTTTTCGGAAAGAGGCACTGCCGAGGACAGGTATCATGAGCTGTAGCGTCTGTGGGAAAGCACAGATCCGCAGGGCTGTTGTGCCTGTGAATAGGCTGCACGGGGAAAGTGAACAGCAGCAAGAGCTTTCAGGGCTGGGAGCTTCCTTGTGGGAGAAGGAGCCCAATATTTGCCATTTTGGAAAGAGACCCTGCCGAACAAGGGCAGCATGAGCTGTAGCGTCTGTGGGAAAGCACAGATCCGCAGGGCTGTTGTGCCTGTGAATAGGCTGCACGGGGAAAGTGAAGAGCAGCAAGAGCTTTTAGGGCTGGCAGCTTCCTTGTGGGAGAAGGAGCCCAATATTTGCCATTTCAGAAAGAGGCACTTCGAGGACAGGCGGCATGCTGTGTAGCATATGTGGGAAAGCACAGATCCGCAGGGCTGTTGTGCCTGTGAATAGGCTGCACGGGGAAAGTGAAAAGCAGCAAGAGCTTTCAGGGCTGGCAGCTTCCTTGTGGGAGAAGGAGTCGGAGGTTTGCCTTTTCGGAAAGAGGCACTGCCGAGGACAGGCAGCATGAGCTGTAGCTTCTGTGGGAAAGCACAGATCCGCAGGGCTGTTGTGCCTGTGAATAGGCTGCACGGGGAAAGTGAAGAGCAGCAAGAGCTTTCAGGGCTGGCAGCTTCCTTGTAGGAGAAGGAGCCCAATATTTGCCATTTCGGAAAGAGACCCTGCCGAGGACAGGCAGCATGAGCTGTAGCGTCTGTGGGAAAGCACAGATCCGCAGGACTGTTGTGCCTGTGAATAGGCTGCACGGGGAAAGTGAAGAGCAGCAAGAGCTTTCAGGGCTGGCAGCTTCCTTGTGGGAGAAGAAGCCGAATGTTTCCCTTTCAGAAAGAGGCACTGCCGAGGACAGGCAGCATGAGCTGTAGCGTCTGTGGGAAAGCACAGATCCGCAGGGCTGTTGTGCCTGTGAATAGGCTGCACGGGGAACGTGAACAGCAGCAAGAGCTTTCAGGGCTGGGAGCTAACTTGTGGGAGAAGGAGCCCAATATTTGCCATTTTGGAAAGAGACCCTGCCGAACAAGGTCAGCATGAGCTGTAGCGTCTGTGGGAAAGCACAGATCCGCAGGGCTGTTGTGCCTGTGAATAGGCTGCACGGGGAAAGTGAAAAGCAGCAAGAGCTTTCAGGGCTGGCAGCTTCCTTGTGGGAGAAGGAGCCGAATGTTTCCCTTTCAGAAAGAGGCACTGCCGAGGACAGGCAGCATGAGCTGTAGCACATGTGGGAAAGCACAGATCCGCAGGGCTGTTGTGCCTGTGAATAGGCTGCACGGGGAAAGTCAAGAACAGCAGGAGATTTCAGGGCTAGCAGCTTCCTTGTGGGAGAAGGAGCCGAATATTTGCCTTTTCGGAAAGAGGCACTGCCGACGACAGGCAGCATGAGCTGTAGCGTCTGTGGGAAAGCACAGATCCGCAGGGCTGTTGTGCCTGTGAATAGGCTGCACGGGGAAAGTGAAAAGCAGCAAGAGATTTCAGGGCTGGCAGCTTCCTTGTGGGAGAAGGAGCCCAATATTTGCCATTTCAGAAAGAGGCACTGCCGAGGACAGGCAGCATGCTGTGTAGCATATGTGGTAAAGCACAGATCCGCAGGGCTGTTGTGCCTGTGAATAGGCCGCACGGGGAAAGTGAAGAGCAGCAAGAGCTTTCAGGGCTGGCAGCTTCCTTGCGGGAGACAGAGCTGGATGTTTCCCTTTCAGAAAGAGGCACTGCCGAGGACAGGCAGCCTGAGCTGTAGCGTCTGTGGGAAAGCACAGATCCGCAGGGCTGTTGTGCCTGTGAATAGGCTGCACGGGGAAAGTGAAAAGCAGCAAGAGCTTTCAGGGCTGGCAGCTTCCTTGTGGGAGAAGGAGCCGAATGTTTCCCTTTCAGAAAGAGGCACTACCGAACACAGGCAGCATGAGCTGTAGCGTCTGTGGGAAAGCACAGATCCGCAGGGCTGTTGTGCCTGTGAATAGGCTGCACGGGGAAAGTGAAGAGCAGCAAGAGCTTTCAGGGCTGGGAGCAAACTTGTGGGAGAAGGAGTCGGAGGTTTGCCTTTTCGGAAAGAGACACTGCTGAACACAGGCAGCATGAGCTGTAGCGTCTGTGGGAAAGCACAGATCCGCAGGGCTGTTGTGCCTGTGAATAGGCTGCACGGGGAAAGTGAAGAGCAGCAAGAGCTTTCAGTGCTGGCAGCTTCCTTGTGGGAGAAGGAGTCGGAGGTTTGCCTTTTCGGAAAGAGGCACTGCCGAGGACAGGTATCATGAGCTGTAGCGTCTGTGGGAAAGCACAGATCCGCAGGGCTGTTGTGCCTGTGAATAGGCTGCACGGGGAAAGTGAAAAGCAGCAAGAGCTTTCAGGGCTGGGAGCTTCCTTGTGGGAGAAGGAGCCCAATATTTGCCATTTCAGAAAGAGACCCTGCCGAACAAGGGCAGCATGAGCTGTAGCGTCTGTGGGAAAGCACAGATCCGCAGGGCTGTTGTGCCTGTGAATAGGCTGCACGGGGAAAGTGAAAAGCAGCAAGAGCTTTCAGGGCTGGCAGCTTCCTTGTGGGAGAAGGAGTCGGAGGTTTGCCTTTTCGGAAAGAGGCACTGCCGAGGACAGGCAGCATGAGCTGTAGCTTCTGTGGGAAAGCACAGATCCGCAGGGCTGTTGTGCCTGTGAATAGGCTGCACGGGGAAAGTGAAGAGCAGCAAGAGCTTTCAGGGCTGGCAGCTTCCTTGTAGGAGAAGGAGCCCAATATTTGCCATTTCGGAAAGAGACCCTGCCGAGGACAGGCAGCATGAGCTGTAGCGTCTGTGGGAAAGCACAGATCCGCAGGACTGTTGTGCCTGTGAATAGGCTGCACGGGGAAAGTGAAGAGCAGCAAGAGCTTTCAGGGCTGGCAGCTTCCTTGTGGGAGAAGAAGCCGAATGTTTCCCTTTCAGAAAGAGGCACTGCCGAGGACAGGCAGCATGAGCTGTAGCGTCTGTGGGAAAGCACAGATCCGCAGGGCTGTTGTGCCTGTGAATAGGCTGCACGGGGAAAGTGAAAAGCAGCAAGAGCTTTCAGGGCTGGGAGCTAACTTGTGGGAGAAGGAGCCCAATATTTGCCATTTTGGAAAGAGACCCTGCCGAACAAGGTCAGCATGAGCTGTAGCGTCTGTGGGAAAGCACAGATCCGCAGGGCTGTTGTGCCTGTGAATAGGCTGCACGGGGAAAGTGAAAAGCAGCAAGAGCTTTCAGGGCTGGCAGCTTCCTTGTGGGAGAAGGAGCCGAATGTTTCCCTTTCAGAAAGAGGCACTGCCGAGGACAGGCAGCATGAGCTGTAGCACATGTGGGAAAGCACAGATCCGCAGGGCTGTTGTGCCTGTGAATAGGCTGCACGGGGAAAGTCAAGAACAGCAGGAGATTTCAGGGCTAGCAGCTTCCTTGTGGGAGAAGGAGCCGAATATTTGCCTTTTCGGAAAGAGGCACTGCCGACGACAGGCAGCATGAGCTGTAGCGTCTGTGGGAAAGCACAGATCCGCAGGGCTGTTGTGCCTGTGAATAGGCTGCACGGGGAAAGTGAAAAGCAGCAAGAGATTTCAGGGCTGGCAGCTTCCTTGTGGGAGAAGGAGCCCAATATTTGCCATTTCAGAAAGAGGCACTGCCGAGGACAGGCAGCATGCTGTGTAGCATATGTGGTAAAGCACAGATCCGCAGGGCTGTTGTGCCTGTGAATAGGCCGCACGGGGAACGTGAACAGCAGCAAGAGCTTTCAGGGCTGGCAGCTTCCTTGCGGGAGACAGAGCTGGATGTTTCCCTTTCAGAAAGAGGCACTGCCGAGGACAGGCAGCCTGAGCTGTAGCGTCTGTGGGAAAGCACAGATCCGCAGGGCTGTTGTGCCTGTGAATAGGCTGCACGGGGAAAGTGAAGAGCAGCAAGAGCTTTCAGGGCTGGCAGCTTCCTTGTGGGAGAAGGAGCCGAATGTTTCCCTTTCAGAAAGAGGCACTACCGAACACAGGCAGCATGAGCTGTAGCGTCTGTGGGAAAGCACAGATCCGCAGGGCTGTTGTGCCTGTGAATAGGCTGCACGGGGAAAGTGAAGAGCAGCAAGAGCTTTCAGTGCTGGCAGCTTCCTTGTGGGAGAAGGAGTCGGAGGTTTGCCTTTTCGGAAAGAGGCACTGCCGAGGACAGGTATCATGAGCTGTAGCGTCTGTGGGAAAGCACAGATCCGCAGGGCTGTTGTGCCTGTGAATAGGCTGCACGGGGAAAGTGAAAAGCAGCAAGAGCTTTCAGGGCTGGGAGCTTCCTTGTGGGAGAAGGAGCCCAATATTTGCCATTTCAGAAAGAGACCCTGCCGAACAAGGGCAGCATGAGCTGTAGCGTCTGTGGGAAAGCACAGATCCGCAGGGCTGTTGTGCCTGTGAATAGGCTGCACGGGGAAAGTGAAGAGCAGCAAGAGCTTTCAGGGCTGGCAGCTTCCTTGTGGGAGAAGGAGTCGGAGGTTTGCCTTTTCGGAAAGAGGCACTGCCGAGGACAGGCAGCATGAGCTGTAGCTTCTGTGGGAAAGCACAGATCCGCAGGGCTGTTGTGCCTGTGAATAGGCTGCACGGGGAAAGTGAAAAGCAGCAAGAGTTTTCAGGGCTGGCAGCTTCCTTGTGGGAGAAGGAGTCGGAGGTTTGCCATTTCGGAAAGGTGCACTGCCGAGGACAGGCAGCCTGAGCTGTAGCGTCTGTGGGAAAGCACAGATCCGCAGGGCTGTTGTGCCTGTGAATAGGCTGCACGGGGAAAGTGAAAAGCAGCAAGAGTTTTCGGGTCTGGCAGCTTCCTTGTAGGAGAAGGAGCCCAATATTTGCCATTTCGGAAAGAGACCCTGCCGAGGACAGGCAGCATGAGCTGTAGCGTCTGTGGGAAAGCACAGATCCGCAGGACTGTTGTGCCTGTGAATAGGGTGCATGGGGAAAGTCAAGAACAGCAGGAGATTTCAGGGCTGACAGCTTCCTTGTGGGAGAAGGAGCCGAATGTTTCCCTTTCAGAAAGAGGCACTGCCGAGGACAGGCAGCATGAGCTGTAGCGTCTGTGGGAAAGCACAGATGAGCAAGGCTGTTGTGCCTGCCAATAGGCTGCACGGGGAAAGTGAAGAGCAGCAAGAGCTTTCAGGGCTGGCAGCTTCCTTGTGGGAGAAGGACCCAGAGGTTTGCCTTTTTGGAAAGGGGCTCTGCCGAGCACAGGCATCATGAGCTGTAGCGTCTGTGGGAAAGCACAGATCCGCAGGGCTGTTGTGCCTGTGAATAGGCTGCACGGATAGGTGAAGATCAGCACCAGCTTTCATGGCTGGCAGCTTCCTTGTGGGAGACAGAGCCGAATGTTTCCCTTTCAGAAAGAGGCACTGCGGAGGACATGCATCATGAGTTGTAGCGTCTGTGGGAAAGCACAGATCCGCAAGGCTGTTGTGCCTGTGAATAGGCTAGACGGGGAAAGTGAAGAGCAGCAAGAGCTTTCAGGGCTGGCAGCTTCCTTGTGGGAGACGGATGTTTCCCTTTCAGAAAGAGGCACTGCCGAGGACAGGCAGCCTGAGCTGTAGCGTCTGTGGGAAAGCACAGATCCGCAGGGCTGTTCTGCTTGTGAACAGGCTGCACGGGGAGGTGAAGAGCAGCAAGAGCTTTCATGGCTGGCAGCTTCATTGTGGGAGACAGAACCGGATGTTTCCCTTTCAGAAAGAGGCACTGCCGAGGACAGGCAGCCTGAGCTGTAGCGTCTGTGGGAAAGCACAGATCCGCAGGGCTGTTGTGCCTGTGAATAGGCTGCACGGGGAAAGTGAAGAGCAGCAAGAGCTTTCAGGTCTGGCAGCTTCCTTGTGGGAGAAGGAGCCCAATATTTGCCATTTTGGAAAGAGACCCTGCCAAACAAGGGCAGCATGAGCTGTAGCGTCTGTGGGAAAGCACAGATCCGCAGGGCTGTTGTGCCTGTGAATAGGCTGCATGGGGAAAGTCAAGAACAGCAGGAGCTTTCAGGGCTGGCAGCTTCCTTGTGGGAGAAGGAGCCGAATGTTTCCCTTTCAGAAAGAGGCACTGCCGAGCACAGGCAGCATGAGCTGTAGCGTCTGTGGGAAAGCACAGATCCGCAGGGCTGTTGTGCCTGCGAATAGGCTGCACGGGGAAAGTGAAAAACAGCAAGAGCTTTCAGGGCTGGCAGCTTCCTTGTGGGAGAAGGAGCCCAATATTTGCCATTTCGGAAAGAGACCCTGCCGAACACAGGCAGCATGAGCTGTAGCGTCTGTGGGAAAGCACAGATCCGCAGGGCTGTTGTGCCTGTGAATAGGCTGCACGGGGAGGTGAAGAGCAGCAAGAGCTTTCAGGGCTGGCAGCTTCCTTGTGGGAGAAGGAGCCAGAGGTTTGCCTTTTTGGAAAGGGGCTCTGCCGAGCACAGGCAGCATGAGCTGTAGCGTCTGTGGGAAAGCACAGATCCGCAGGGCTGTTGTGCTTGTGAACAGGCTGCACGGGGAGGTGAAGAGCAGCAAGAGCTTTCATGGCTGGCAGCTTCATTGTGGGAGACAGAACCGGATGTTTCCCTTTCAGAAAGAGGCACTGCCGAGGACAGGCAGCATGAGCTGTAGCGTCTGTGGGAAAGCACAGATCCGCAGGGCTGTTGTGCCTGTGAATAGGCTGCACGGGGAAAGTGAAGAGCAGCAAGAGCTTTCAGGGCTGGCAGCTTCCTTGTGGGAGAAGGAGCCGAATGTTTCCCTTTCAGAAAGAGGCACTGCCGAGGACAGGCATCATGAGCTGTAGCTTCTGTGGGAAAGCACAGATCCGCAGGGCTGTTGTGCCTGTGAACAGGCTGCACGGGGAGGTGAAGAGCAGCAAGAGCTTTCATGGCTGGCAGCTTCATTGTGGGAGACAGAACCGGATGTTTCCCTTTCAGAAAGAGGCACTGCCGAGGACAGGCAGCATGAGCTGTAGCGTCTGTGGGAAAGCACAGATCCGCAGGGCTGTTGTGCCTGTAAATAGGCTGCACGGATAGGTGAAGATCAGCACCAGCTTTCATGCCTGGCAGCTTCCTTGTTGGAGACAGAGCCGAATGTTTCCCTTTCAGAAAGAGGCACTGCCGAGGACAGGCAGCATGAGCTGTAGCGTCTGTGGGAAAGTACAGATCCGCAGGGCTGTTGTGCCTGTGAATAGGCTGCACGGGGAAAGTCAAGAACAGCAGGAGATTTCAGGGCTAGCAGCTTCCTTGTGGGAGAAGGAGCCGAATGTTTCCCTTTCAGAAAGAGGCACTGCCGAGCACAGGCAGCATGAGCTCTAGCGTCTGAGGGAAAGCACAGATCCGCAGGGCTGTTGTGCCTTTGAATAGGCTGCACGGGGAAAGTGAAGAGCAGCAAGAGCTTTCAGGGCTGGCAGCTTCCTTGCGGGAGACAGAGCTGGATGTTTCCCTTTCAGAAAGAGGCACTGCCGAGGACAGGCAGCCTGAGCTGTAGCGTCTGTGGGAAAGCACAGATCCGCAGGGCTGTTGTGCCTGTGAATAGGCTGCACGGGGAAAGTGAAAAGCAGCAAGAGCTTTCAGGGCTGGCAGCTTCCTTGTGGGAGAAGGAGCCGAATGTTTCCCTTTCAGAAAGAGGCACTACCGAACACAGGCAGCATGAGCTGTAGCGTCTGTGGGAAAGCACAGATCCGCAGGGCTGTTGTGCCTGTGAATAGGCTGCACGGGGAAAGTGAAGAGCAGCAAGAGCTTTCATGGCTGGCAGCTTCATTGTGGGAGACAGAACCGGATGTTTCCCTTTCAGAAAGAGGCACTGCCGAGGACAGGCAGCATGAGCTGTAGCGTCTGTGGGAAAGCACAGATCCGCAGGGCTGTTGTGCCTGTAAATAGGCTGCACGGATAGGTGAAGATCAGCACCAGCTTTCATGCCTGGCAGCTTCCTTGTTGGAGACAGAGCCGAATGTTTCCCTTTCAGAAAGAGGCACTGCCGAGGACAGGCAGCATGAGCTGTAGCGTCTGTGGGAAAGTACAGATCCGCAGGGCTGTTGTGCCTGTGAATAGGCTGCACGGGGAAAGTCAAGAACAGCAGGAGATTTCAGGGCTAGCAGCTTCCTTGTGGGAGAAGGAGCCGAATGTTTGCCTTTTCGGAAAGAGGCACTGCCGACGACAGGCAGCATGAGCTGTAGCACATGTGGGAAAGCACAGATCCGCAGGGCTGTTGTGCCTGTGAATAGGCTGCACGGGGAAAGTGAAGAGCAGCAAGAGCTTTCAGGGCTGGCAGCTTCCTTGTGGGAGAAGGAGCCGAATGTTTCCCTTTCAGAAAGAGGCACTGCCGAGCACAGGCAGCATGAGCTGTAGCGTCTGTGGGAAAGCACAGATCCGCAGGTCTGTTGTGCCTGTGAATAGGCTGCATGGGGAAAGTCAAGAACAGCAGGAGCTTTCAGGGCTGGCAGCTTCCTTGTGGGAGAAGGAGCCGAATGTTTCCCTTTCAGAAAGAGGCACTGCCGAGCACAGGCAGCATGAGCTGTAGCGTCTGTGTGAAAGCACAGATCCGCAGGGCTGTTGTGCCTGCGAATAGGCTGCACGGGGAGGTGAAGAGCAGCAAGAGCTTTCAGGGCTGGAAGCTTCCTTGTGGGAGAAGGAGCCGAATGTTTCCCTTTCAGAAAGAGGCACTGCCGAGGACAGGCAGCATGAGCTGTAGCGTCTGTGGGAAAGCACAGATCCGCAGGGCTGTTGTGCCTGTGAATAGGCTGCATGGGGAAAGTCAAGTACAGCAGGAGATTTCAGGGCTGGCAGCTTCCTTGTGGGAGAAGGAGCCAGAGGTTTGCCTTTTCGGAAAGAGGCACTGCCGAGGACAGGCAGCATGAGCTGTAGCACATGTGGGAAAGCACAGATCCGCAGGGCTGTTGTGCCTGTGAATAGGCTGCATGGGGAAAGTGAAAAGCAGCAAGAGATTTCAGGGCTGGCAGCTTCCTTGTGGGAGAAGGAGCCCAATATTTGCCATTTCAGAAAGAGGCACTTCCGAGGACAGGCAGCATGCTGTGTAGCATATGTGGGAAAGCACAGATCCGCAGGGCTGTTGTGCCTGTGAATAGGCCGCACGGGGAACGTGAACAGCAGCAAGAGCTTTCAGGGCTGGCAGCTTCCTTGCGGGAGACAGAGCTGGATGTTTCCCTTTCAGAAAGAGGCACTGCCGAGGACAGGCAGCATGAGCTGTAGCGTCTGTGGGAAAGCACAGATCCGCAGGGCTGTTGTGCCTGTGAATAGGCTGCACGGGGAAAGTGAAAAGCAGCAAGAGCTTTCAGGGCTGGCAGCTTCCTTGTGGGAGACAGAACCGGATGTTTCCCTTTCAGAAAGAGGCACTGCCGAGGACAGGCAGCATGAGCTGTAGCGTCTGTGGGAAAGCACAGATCCGCAGGGCTGTTGTGCCTGTAAATAGGCTGCACGGATAGGTGAAGATCAGCACCATCTTTCATGGCTGGCAGCTTCCTTGTTGGAGACAGAGCCGAATGTTTCCCTTTCAGAAAGAGGCACTGCCGAGGACAGGCAGCATGAGCTGTAGCACATGTGGGAAAGCACAGATCCGCAGGGCTGTTGTGCCTGTGAATAGGCTGCACGGGGAAAGTCAAGAACAGCAGGAGATTTCAGGGCTAGCAGCTTCCTTGTGGGAGAAGGAGCCGAATTTTTGCCTTTTCGGAAAGAGGCACTGCCGAGGACAGGCAGCATGAGCTGTAGCACATGTGGGAAAGCACAGATCCGCAGGGCTGTTGTGCCTGTGAATAGGCTGCACGGGGAAAGTGAAAAGCAGCAAGAGATTTCAGGGCTGGCAGCTTCCTTGTGGGAGAAGGAGCCCAATATTTGCCATTTCAGAAAGAGGCACTTCCGAGGACAGGCAGCATGCTGTGTAGCATATGTGGGAAAGCACAGATCCGCAGGGCTGTTGTGCCTGTGAATAGGCTGCACGGGGAAAGTGAAAAGCAGCAAGAGCTTTCAGGGCTGGCAGCTTCCTTGTGGGAGAAGGAGCCCAGTGTTTGCCATTTCAGAAAGAGACCCTGCCGAGGACAGGCAGCATGAGCTGTAGCGTCTGTGGGAAAGCACAGATCCGCAGGGCTGTTGTGCCTGTGAACAGGCTGCACGGGGAGGTGAAGAGCAGCAAGAGCTTTCATGGCTGGCAGCTTCCTTGTGGGAGACAGAGACGAATGTTTCCCTTTCAGAAAGAGGCACTGCCGAGGACAGGCAGCATGAGCTGTAGCGTCTGTGGGAAAGTACAGATCCGCAGGGCTGTTGTGCCTGTGAATAGGCTGCACGGGGAAAGTCAAGAACAGCAGGAGATTTCAGGGCTAGCAGCTTCCTTGTGGGAGAAGGAGCCGAATGTTTGCCTTTTCGGAAAGAGGCACTGCCGAGGACAGGCAGCATGAGCTGTAGCACATGTGGGAAAGCACAGATCCGCAGGGCTGTTGTGCCTGTGAATAGGCTGCACGGGGAAAGTGAAGAGCAGCAAGAGCTTTCAGGGCTGGCAGCTTCCTTGTGGGAGAAGGAGCCCAATATTTGCCATTTTGGAAAGAGACCCTGCCAAACAAGGGCAGCATGAGCTGTAGCGTCTGTGGGAAAGCACAGATCCGCAGGGCTGTTGTGCCTGTGAATAGGCTGCACGGGGAAAGTGAAAAGCAGCAAGAGCTTTCAGGGCTGGCAGCTTCCTTGTGGGAGAAGGAGCCGAATGTTTCCCTTTCAGAAAGAGGCACTGCCGAGGACAGGCAGCATGAGCTGTAGCACATGTGGGAAAGCACAGATCCGCAGGGCTGTTGTGCCTGTGAATAGGCTGCACGGGGAAAGTCAAGAACAGCAGGAGATTTCAGGGCTAGCAGCTTCCTTGTGGGAGAAGGAGCCGAATATTTGCCTTTTCAGAAAGAGGCACTGCCGACGACAGGCAGCATGAGCTGTAGCACATGTGGGAAAGCACAGATCCGCAGGGCTGTTGTGCCTGTGAATAGGCCGCACGGGGAACGTGAACAGCAGCAAGAGCTTTCAGGGCTGGCAGCTTCCTTGCGGGAGAAGGAGCCGAATGTTTCCCTTTCAGAAAGAGGCACTGCCGAGCACAGGCAGCATGAGCTCTAGCGTCTGCGGGAAAGCACAGATCCGCAGGGCTGTTGTGCCTTTGAATAGGCTGCACGGGGAAAGTGAAGAGCAGCAAGAGCTTTCAGGGCTGGCAGCTTCCTTGTGGGAGAAGGAGCCAGAGGTTTGCCTTTTAGGAAAGGGGCTCTGCCGAGCACAGGCAGCATGAGCTGTAGTGTCTGTGGGAAAGCACAGATCCGCAGGGCTGTTGTGCCTGTGAATAGGCCGCACGGGGAACGTGAAGAGCAGCAAGAGCTTTCAGGGCTGGCAGCTTCCTTGCGGGAGACAGAGCTGGATGTTTCCCTTTCAGAAAGAGGCACTGCCGAGGACAGGCAGCCTGAGCTGTAGCGTCTGTGGGAAAGCACAGATCCGCAGGGCTGTTGTGCCTGTGAATAGGCTGCACGGGGAAAGTGAAAAGCAGCAAGAGCTTTCAGGGCTGGCAGCTTCCTTGTGGGAGAAGGAGCCGAATGTTTCCCTTTCAGAAAGAGGCACTACCGAACACAGGCAGCATGAGCTGTAGCGTCTGTGGGAAAGCACAGATCCGCAGGGCTGTTGTGCCTGTGAATAGGCTGCACGGGGAAAGTGAAGAGCAGCAAGAGCTTTCAGGGCTGGGAGCAAACTTGTGGGAGAAGGAGTCGGAGGTTTGCCTTTTCGGAAAGAGACACTGCTGAACACAGGCAGCATGAGCTGTAGCGTCTGTGGGAAAGCACAGATCCGCAGGGCTGTTGTGCCTGTGAATAGGCTGCACGGGGAAAGTGAAAAGCAGCAAGAGCTTTCAGGGCTGGCAGCTTCCTTGTGGGAGAAGGAGTCGGAGGTTTGCCTTTTCGGAAAGAGGCACTGCCGAGGACAGGTATCATGAGCTGTAGCGTCTGTGGGAAAGCACAGATCCGCAGGGCTGTTGTGCCTGTGAATAGGCTGCACGGGGAAAGTGAACAGCAGCAAGAGCTTTCAGGGCTGGGAGCTTCCTTGTGGGAGAAGGAGCCCAATATTTGCCATTTTGGAAAGAGACCCTGCCGAACAAGGGCAGCATGAGCTGTAGCGTCTGTGGGAAAGCACAGATCCGCAGGGCTGTTGTGCCTGTGAATAGGCTGCACGGGGAAAGTGAAGAGCAGCAAGAGCTTTCAGGGCTGGCAGCTTCCTTGTGGGAGAAGGAGCCCAATATTTGCCATTTCAGAAAGAGGCACTTCGAGGACAGGCGGCATGCTGTGTAGCATATGTGGGAAAGCACAGATCCGCAGGGCTGTTGTGCCTGTGAATAGGCTGCACGGGGAAAGTGAAAAGCAGCAAGAGCTTTCAGGGCTGGCAGCTTCCTTGTGGGAGAAGGAGTCGGAGGTTTGCCTTTTCGGAAAGAGGCACTGCCGAGGACAGGCAGCATGAGCTGTAGCACATGTGGGAAAGCACAGATCCGCAGGGCTGTTGTGCCTGTGAATAGGCTGCATGGGGAAAGTGAAAAGCAGCAAGAGATTTCAGGGCTGGCAGCTTCCTTGTGGGAGAAGGAGCCCAATATTTGCCATTTCAGAAAGAGGCACTTCCGAGGACAGGCAGCATGCTGTGTAGCATATGTGGGAAAGCACAGATCCGCAGGGCTGTTGTGCCTGTGAATAGGCCGCACGGGGAACGTGAACAGCAGCAAGAGCTTTCAGGGCTGGCAGCTTCCTTGCGGGAGACAGAGCTGGATGTTTCCCTTTCAGAAAGAGGCACTGCCGAGGACAGGCAGCATGAGCTGTAGCGTCTGTGGGAAAGCACAGATCCGCAGGGCTGTTGTGCCTGTGAATAGGCTGCACGGGGAAAGTGAAAAGCAGCAAGAGCTTTCAGGGCTGGCAGCTTCCTTGTGGGAGACAGAACCGGATGTTTCCCTTTCAGAAAGAGGCACTGCCGAGGACAGGCAGCATGAGCTGTAGCGTCTGTGGGAAAGCACAGATCCGCAGGGCTGTTGTGCCTGTAAATAGGCTGCACGGATAGGTGAAGATCAGCACCAGCTTTCATGGCTGGCAGCTTCCTTGTTGGAGACAGAGCCGAATGTTTCCCTTTCAGAAAGAGGCACTGCCGAGGACAGGCAGCATGAGCTGTCGCACATGTGGGAAAGCACAGATCCGCAGGGCTGTTGTGCCTGTGAATAGGCTGCACGGGGAAAGTCAAGAACAGCAGGAGATTTCAGGGCTAGCAGCTTCCTTGTGGGAGAAGGAGCCGAACTTTTGCCTTTTCGGAAAGAGGCACTGCCGAGGACAGGCAGCATGAGCTGTAGCACATGTGGGAAAGCACAGATCCGCAGGGCTGTTGTGCCTGTGAATAGGCTGCACGGGGAAAGTGAAAAGCAGCAAGAGCTTTCAGGGCTGGCAGCTTCCTTGTGGGAGAAGGAGCCCAGTGTTTGCCATTTCGGAAAGAGGCACTTCGAGGACAGGCAGCATGAGCCGTAGCGTCTGTGGGAAAGCACAGATCCGAAGGGCTGTTGTGCCTGTGAATAGGCTGCACGGGGAGGTGAAGAGCAGCAAGAGCTTTCAGGGCTGGCAGCTTCCTTGTGGGAGAAGGAGCCGAATGTTTCCCTTTCAGAAAGAGGCACTGCCGAGGACAGGCAGCATGAGCTGTAGCGTCTGTGGGAAAGTACAGATCCGCAGGGCTGTTGTGCCTGTGAATAGGCTGCACGGGGAAAGTCAAGAACAGCAGGAGATTTCAGGGCTAGCAGCTTCCTTGTGGGAGAAGGAGCCGAATGTTTGCCTTTTCGGAAAGAGGCACTGCCGAGCACAGGCAGCATGAGCTGTAGCACATGTGGGAAAGCACAGATCCGCAGGGCTGTTGTGCCTGTGAATAGGCTGCACGGGGAAAGTGAAGAGCAGCAAGAGCTTTCAGGGCTGGCAGCTTCCTTGTGGGAGAAGGAGCCCAATATTTGCCATTTTGGAAAGAGACCCTGCCAAACAAGGGCAGCATGAGCTGTAGCGTCTGTGGGAAAGCACAGATCCGCAGGGCTGTTGTGCCTGTGAATAGGCTGCACGGGGAAAGTGAAAAGCAGCAAGAGCTTTCAGGGCTGGCAGCTTCCTTGTGGGAGAAGGAGCCGAATGTTTCCCTTTCAGAAAGAGGCACTGCCGAGGACAGGCAGCATGAGCTGTAGCGTCTGTGGGAAAGCACAGATCCGCAGGGCTGTTGTGCCTGTAAATAGGCTGCACGGATAGGTGAAGATCAGCACCAGCTTTCATGGCTGGCAGCTTCCTTGTTGGAGACAGAGCCGAATGTTTCCCTTTCAGAAAGAGGCACTGCCGAGGACAGGCAGCATGAGCTGTAGCACATGTGGGAAAGCACAGATCCGCAGGGCTGTTGTGCCTGTGAATAGGCTGCACGGGGAAAGTCAAGAACAGCAGGAGATTTCAGGGCTAGCAGCTTCCTTGTGGGAGAAGGAGCCGAATTTTTGCCTTTTCGGAAAGAGGCACTGCCGAGGACAGGCAGCATGAGCTGTAGCACATGTGGGAAAGCACAGATCCGCAGGGCTGTTGTGCCTGTGAATAGGCTGCACGGGGAAAGTGAAAAGCAGCAAGAGATTTCAGGGCTGGCAGCTTCCTTGTGGGAGAAGGAGCCCAATATTTGCCATTTCAGAAAGAGGCACTTCCGAGGACAGGCAGCATGCTGTGTAGCATATGTGGGAAAGCACAGATCCGCAGGGCTGTTGTGCCTGTGAATAGGCTGCACGGGGAAAGTGAAAAGCAGCAAGAGCTTTCAGGGCTGGCAGCTTCCTTGTGGGAGAAGGAGCCCAGTGTTTGCCATTTCGGAAAGAGACCCTGCCGAGGACAGGCAGCATGAGCCGTAGCGTCTGTGGGAAAGCACAGATCCGCAGGGCTGTTGTGCCTGTGAATAGGCTGCACGGGGAAAGTCAAGAACAGCAGGAGATTTCAGGGCTAGCAGCTTCCTTGTGGGAGAAGGAGCCGAATATTTGCCTTTTCGGAAAGAGGCACTGCCGACGACAGGCAGCATGAGCTGTAGCACATGTGGGAAAGCACAGATCCGCAGGGCTGTTGTGCCTGTGAATAGGCTGCACGGGGAAAGTGAAAAGCAGCAAGAGCTTTCAGGGCTGGCAGCTTCCTTGCGGGAGAAGGAGCCGAATGTTTCCCTTTCAGAAAGAGGCACTGCCGAGCACAGGCAGCATGAGCTCTAGCGTCTGCGGGAAAGCACAGATCCGCAGGGCTGTTGTGCCTTTGAATAGGCTGCACGGGGAAAGTGAAGAGCAGCAAGAGCTTTCAGGGCTGGCAGCTTCCTTGTGGGAGAAGGAGCCAGAGGTTTGCCTTTTAGGAAAGGGGCTCTGCCGAGCACAGGCAGCATGAGCTGTAGTGTCTGTGGGAAAGCACAGATCCGCAGGGCTGTTGTGCCTGTGAATAGGCCGCACGGGGAACGTGAAGAGCAGCAAGAGCTTTCAGGGCTGGCAGCTTCCTTGCGGGAGACAGAGCTGGATGTTTCCCTTTCAGAAAGAGGCACTGCCGAGGACAGGCAGCCTGAGCTGTAGCGTCTGTGGGAAAGCACAGATCCGCAGGGCTGTTGTGCCTGTGAATAGGCTGCACGGGGAAAGTGAAAAGCAGCAAGAGCTTTCAGGGCTGGCAGCTTCCTTGTGGGAGAAGGAGCCGAATGTTTCCCTTTCAGAAAGAGGCACTACCGAACACAGGCAGCATGAGCTGTAGCGTCTGTGGGAAAGCACAGATCCGCAGGGCTGTTGTGCCTGTGAATAGGCTGCACGGGGAAAGTGAAAAGCAGCAAGAGCTTTCAGGGCTGGGAGCAAACTTGTGGGAGAAGGAGTCGGAGGTTTGCCTTTTCGGAAAGAGACACTGCTGAACACAGGCAGCATGAGCTGTAGCGTCTGTGGGAAAGCACAGATCCGCAGGGCTGTTGTGCCTGTGAATAGGCTGCACGGGGAAAGTGAAGAGCAGCAAGAGCTTTCAGTGCTGGCAGCTTCCTTGTGGGAGAAGGAGTCGGAGGTTTGCCTTTTCGGAAAGAGGCACTGCCGAGGACAGGTATCATGAGCTGTAGCGTCTGTGGGAAAGCACAGATCCGCAGGGCTGTTGTGCCTGTGAATAGGCTGCACGGGGAAAGTGAACAGCAGCAAGAGCTTTCAGGGCTGGGAGCTTCCTCGTGGGAGAAGGAGCCCAATATTTGCCATTTTGGAAAGAGACCCTGCCGAACAAGGGCAGCATGAGCTGTAGCGTCTGTGGGAAAGCACAGATCCGCAGGGCTGTTGTGCCTGTGAATAGGCTGCACGGGGAAAGTGAAGAGCAGCAAGAGCTTTCAGGGCTGGCAGCTTCCTTGTGGGAGAAGGAGCCCAATATTTGCCATTTCAGAAAGAGGCACTTCGAGGACAGGCGGCATGCTGTGTAGCATATGTGGGAAAGCACAGATCCGCAGGGCTGTTGTGCCTGTGAATAGGCTGCACGGGGAAAGTGAAAAGCAGCAAGAGCTTTCAGGGCTGGCAGCTTCCTTGTGGGAGAAGGAGTCGGAGGTTTGCCTTTTCGGAAAGAGGCACTGCCGAGGACAGGCAGCATGAGCTGTAGCTTCTGTGGGAAAGCACAGATCCGCAGGGCTGTTGTGCCTGTGAATAGGCTGCACGGGGAAAGTGAAGAGCAGCAAGAGCTTTCAGGGCTGGCAGCTTCCTTGTAGGAGAAGGAGCCCAATATTTGCCATTTCGGAAAGAGACCCTGCCGAGGACAGGCAGCATGAGCTGTAGCGTCTGTGGGAAAGCACAGATCCGCAGGACTGTTGTGCCTGTGAATAGGCTGCACGGGGAAAGTGAAGAGCAGCAAGAGCTTTCAGGGCTGGCAGCTTCCTTGTGGGAGAAGAAGCCGAATGTTTCCCTTTCAGAAAGAGGCACTGCCGAGGACAGGCAGCATGAGCTGTAGCGTCTGTGGGAAAGCACAGATCCGCAGGGCTGTTGTGCCTGTGAATAGGCTGCACGGGGAAAGTGAAAAGCAGCAAGAGCTTTCAGGGCTGGGAGCTAACTTGTGGGAGAAGGAGCCCAATATTTGCCATTTTGGAAAGAGACCCTGCCGAACAAGGTCAGCATGAGCTGTAGCGTCTGTGGGAAAGCACAGATCCGCAGGGCTGTTGTGCCTGTGAATAGGCTGCACGGGGAAAGTGAAAAGCAGCAAGAGCTTTCAGGGCTGGCAGCTTCCTTGTGGGAGAAGGAGCCCAGTGTTTGCCATTTCGGAAAGAGACCCTGCCGAGGACAGGCAGCATGAGCCGTAGCGTCTGTGGGAAAGCACAGATCCGAAGGGCTGTTGTGCCTGTGAATAGGCTGCACGGGGAAAGTCAAGAACAGCAGGAGATTTCAGGGCTAGCAGCTTCCTTGTGGGAGAAGGAGCCGAATGTTTGCCTTTTCGGAAAGAGGCACTGCCGAGCACAGGCAGCATGAGCTGTAGCACATGTGGGAAAGCACAGATCCGCAGGGCTGTTGTGCCTGTGAATAGGCTGCACGGGGAAAGTGAAGAGCAGCAAGAGCTTTCAGGGCTGGCAGCTTCCTTGTGGGAGAAGGAGCCCAATATTTGCCATTTTGGAAAGAGACCCTGCCAAACAAGGGCAGCATGAGCTGTAGCGTCTGTGGGAAAGCACAGATCCGCAGGGCTGTTGTGCCTGTGAATAGGCTGCACGGGGAAAGTGAAAAGCAGCAAGAGCTTTCAGGGCTGGCAGCTTCCTTGTGGGAGAAGGAGCCGAATGTTTCCCTTTCAGAAAGAGGCACTGCCGAGGACAGGCAGCATGAGCTGTAGCACATGTGGGAAAGCACAGATCCGCAGGGCTGTTGTGCCTGTGAATAGGCTGCACGGGGAAAGTCAAGAACAGCAGGAGATTTCAGGGCTAGCAGCTTCCTTGTGGGAGAAGGAGCCGAATATTTGCCTTTTCGGAAAGAGGCACTGCCGACGACAGGCAGCCTGAGCTGTAGCGTCTGTGGGAAAGCACAGATCCGCAGGGCTGTTGTGCCTGTGAATAGGCTGCACGGGGAAAGTGAAAAGCAGCAAGAGCTTTCAGGGCTGGCAGCTTCCTTGTGGGAGAAGGAGCCGAATGTTTCCCTTTCAGAAAGAGGCACTACCGAACACAGGCAGCATGAGCTGTAGCGTCTGTGGGAAAGCACAGATCCGCAGGGCTGTTGTGCCTGTGAATAGGCTGCACGGGGAAAGTGAAGAGCAGCAAGAGCTTTCAGGGCTGGGAGCAAACTTGTGGGAGAAGGAGTCGGAGGTTTGCCTTTTCGGAAAGAGACACTGCTGAACACAGGCAGCATGAGCTGTAGCGTCTGTGGGAAAGCACAGATCCGCAGGGCTGTTGTGCCTGTGAATAGGCTGCACGGGGAAAGTGAAGAGCAGCAAGAGCTTTCAGTGCTGGCAGCTTCCTTGTGGGAGAAGGAGTCGGAGGTTTGCCTTTTCGGAAAGAGGCACTGCCGAGGACAGGTATCATGAGCTGTAGCGTCTGTGGGAAAGCACAGATCCGCAGGGCTGTTGTGCCTGTGAATAGGCTGCACGGGGAAAGTGAACAGCAGCAAGAGCTTTCAGGGCTGGGAGCTTCCTTGTGGGAGAAGGAGCCCAATATTTGCCATTTTGGAAAGAGACCCTGCCGAACAAGGGCAGCATGAGCTGTAGCGTCTGTGGGAAAGCACAGATCCGCAGGGCTGTTGTGCCTGTGAATAGGCTGCACGGGGAAAGTGAAGAGCAGCAAGAGCTTTCAGGGCTGGCAGCTTCCTTGTGGGAGAAGGAGCCCAATATTTGCCATTTCAGAAAGAGGCACTTCGAGGACAGGCGGCATGCTGTGTAGCATATGTGGGAAAGCACAGATCCGCAGGGCTGTTGTGCCTGTGAATAGGCTGCACGGGGAAAGTGAAAAGCAGCAAGAGCTTTCAGGGCTGGCAGCTTCCTTGTGGGAGAAGGAGTCGGAGGTTTGCCTTTTCGGAAAGAGGCACTGCCGAGGACAGGCAGCATGAGCTGTAGCTTCTGTGGGAAAGCACAGATCCGCAGGGCTGTTGTGCCTGTGAATAGGCTGCACGGGGAAAGTGAAGAGCAGCAAGAGCTTTCAGGGCTGGCAGCTTCCTTGTAGGAGAAGGAGCCCAATATTTGCCATTTCGGAAAGAGACCCTGCCGAGGACAGGCAGCATGAGCTGTAGCGTCTGTGGGAAAGCACAGATCCGCAGGACTGTTGTGCCTGTGAATAGGCTGCACGGGGAAAGTGAAGAGCAGCAAGAGCTTTCAGGGCTGGCAGCTTCCTTGTGGGAGAAGAAGCCGAATGTTTCCCTTTCAGAAAGAGGCACTGCCGAGGACAGGCAGCATGAGCTGTAGCGTCTGTGGGAAAGCACAGATCCGCAGGGCTGTTGTGCCTGTGAATAGGCTGCACGGGGAAAGTGAAAAGCAGCAAGAGCTTTCAGGGCTGGGAGCTAACTTGTGGGAGAAGGAGCCCAATATTTGCCATTTTGGAAAGAGACCCTGCCGAACAAGGTCAGCATGAGCTGTAGCGTCTGTGGGAAAGCACAGATCCGCAGGGCTGTTGTGCCTGTGAATAGGCTGCACGGGGAAAGTGAAAAGCAGCAAGAGCTTTCAGGGCTGGCAGCTTCCTTGTGGGAGAAGGAGCCGAATGTTTCCCTTTCAGAAAGAGGCACTGCCGAGGACAGGCAGCATGAGCTGTAGCACATGTGGGAAAGCACAGATCCGCAGGGCTGTTGTGCCTGTGAATAGGCTGCACGGGGAAAGTCAAGAACAGCAGGAGATTTCAGGGCTAGCAGCTTCCTTGTGGGAGAAGGAGCCGAATATTTGCCTTTTCGGAAAGAGGCACTGCCGACGACAGGCAGCATGAGCTGTAGCGTCTGTGGGAAAGCACAGATCCGCAGGGCTGTTGTGCCTGTGAATAGGCTGCACGGGGAAAGTGAAAAGCAGCAAGAGATTTCAGGGCTGGCAGCTTCCTTGTGGGAGAAGGAGCCCAATATTTGCCATTTCAGAAAGAGGCACTGCCGAGGACAGGCAGCATGCTGTGTAGCATATGTGGTAAAGCACAGATCCGCAGGGCTGTTGTGCCTGTGAATAGGCCGCACGGGGAACGTGAACAGCAGCAAGAGCTTTCAGGGCTGGCAGCTTCCTTGCGGGAGACAGAGCTGGATGTTTCCCTTTCAGAAAGAGGCACTGCCGAGGACAGGCAGCATGAGCTGTAGCGTCTGTGGGAAAGCACAGATCCGCAGGGCTGTTGTGCCTGTGAATAGGCTGCACGGGGAAAGTGAAAAGCAGCAAGAGCTTTCAGGGCTGGCAGCTTCCTTGTGGGAGAAGGAGCCGAATGTTTCCCTTTCAGAAAGAGGCACTACCGAACACAGGCAGCATGAGCTGTAGCGTCTGTGGGAAAGCACAGATCCGCAGGGCTGTTGTGCCTGTGAATAGGCTGCACGGGGAAAGTGAAGAGCAGCAAGAGCTTTCAGGGCTGGGAGCAAACTTGTGGGAGAAGGAGTCGGAGGTTTGCCTTTTCGGAAAGAGACACTGCTGAACACAGGCAGCATGAGCTGTAGCGTCTGTGGGAAAGCACAGATCCGCAGGGCTGTTGTGCCTGTGAATAGGCTGCACGGGGAAAGTGAAAAGCAGCAAGAGCTTTCAGGGCTGGCAGCTTCCTTGTGGGAGAAGGAGCCCAATATTTGCCATTTCAGAAAGAGGCACTGCCGAGGACAGGCAGCATGCTGTGTAGCATATGTGGTAAAGCACAGATCCGCAGGGCTGTTGTGCCTGTGAATAGGCTGCACGGGGAAAGTCAAGAACAGCAGGAGATTTCAGGGCTAGCAGCTTCCTTGTGGGAGAAGGAGCCGAATGTTTCCCTTTCAGAAAGAGGCACTGCCGAGCACAGGCAGCATGAGCTCTAGCGTCTGAGGGAAAGCACAGATCCGCAGGGCTGTTGTGCCTTTGAATAGGCTGCACGGGGAAAGTGAAGAGCAGCAAGAGCTTTCAGGGCTGGCAGCTTCCTTGCGGGAGACAGAGCTGGATGTTTCCCTTTCAGAAAGAGGCACTGCCGAGGACAGGCAGCCTGAGCTGTAGCGTCTGTGGGAAAGCACAGATCCGCAGGGCTGTTGTGCCTGTGAATAGGCTGCACGGGGAAAGTGAAAAGCAGCAAGAGATTTCAGGGCTGGCAGCTTCCTTGTGGGAGAAGGAGCCCAATATTTGCCATTTCAGAAAGAGGCACTTCCGAGGACAGGCAGCATGCTGTGTAGCATATGTGGGAAAGCACAGATCCGCAGGGCTGTTGTGCCTGTGAATAGGCTGCACGGGGAAAGTGAAAAGCAGCAAGAGCTTTCAGGGCTGGCAGCTTCCTTGTGGGAGAAGGAGCCCAGTGTTTGCCATTTCGGAAAGAGACCCTGCCGAGGACAGGCAGCATGAGCCGTAGCGTCTGTGGGAAAGCACAGATCCGAAGGGCTGTTGTGCCTGTGAATAGGCTGCACGGGGAAAGTCAAGAACAGCAGGAGATTTCAGGGCTAGCAGCTTCCTTGTGGGAGAAGGAGCCGAATGTTTGCCTTTTCGGAAAGAGGCACTGCCGAGCACAGGCAGCATGAGCTGTAGCACATGTGGGAAAGCACAGATCCGCAGGGCTGTTGTGCCTGTGAATAGGCTGCACGGGGAAAGTGAAGAGCAGCAAGAGCTTTCAGGGCTGGCAGCTTCCTTGTGGGAGAAGGAGCCCAATATTTGCCATTTTGGAAAGAGACCCTGCAAAACAAGGGCAGCATGAGCTGTAGCGTCTGTGGGAAAGCACAGATCCGCAGGGCTGTTGTGCCTGTGAATAGGCTGCACGGGGAAAGTGAAAAGCAGCAAGAGCTTTCAGGGCTGGCAGCTTCCTTGTGGGAGAAGGAGCCGAATGTTTCCCTTTCAGAAAGAGGCACTGCCGAGGACAGGCAGCATGAGCTGTAGCACATGTGGGAAAGCACAGATCCGCAGGGCTGTTGTGCCTGTGAATAGGCTGCACGGGGAAAGTCAAGAACAGCAGGAGATTTCAGGGCTAGCAGCTTCCTTGTGGGAGAAGGAGCCGAATATTTGCCTTTTCGGAAAGAGGCACTGCCGACGACAGGCAGCATGAGCTGTAGCACATGTGGGAAAGCACAGATCCGCAGGGCTGTTGTGCCTGTGAATAGGCTGCACGGGGAAAGTGAAAAGCAGCAAGAGCTTTCAGGGCTGGCAGCTTCCTTGCGGGAGAAGGAGCCGAATGTTTCCCTTTCAGAAAGAGGCACTGCCGAGCACAGGCAGCATGAGCTCTAGCGTCTGCGGGAAAGCACAGATCCGCAGGGCTGTTGTGCCTTTGAATAGGCTGCACGGGGAAAGTGAAGAGCAGCAAGAGCTTTCAGGGCTGGCAGCTTCCTTGTGGGAGAAGGAGCCAGAGGTTTGCCTTTTAGGAAAGGGGCTCTGCCGAGCACAGGCAGCATGAGCTGTAGTGTCTGTGGGAAAGCACAGATCCGCAGGGCTGTTGTGCCTGTGAATAGGCCGCACGGGGAACGTGAAGAGCAGCAAGAGCTTTCAGGGCTGGCAGCTTCCTTGCGGGAGACAGAGCTGGATGTTTCCCTTTCAGAAAGAGGCACTGCCGAGGACAGGCAGCCTGAGCTGTAGCGTCTGTGGGAAAGCACAGATCCGCAGGGCTGTTGTGCCTGTGAATAGGCTGCACGGGGAAAGTGAAAAGCAGCAAGAGCTTTCAGGGCTGGCAGCTTCCTTGTGGGAGAAGGAGCCGAATGTTTCCCTTTCAGAAAGAGGCACTACCGAACACAGGCAGCATGAGCTGTAGCGTCTGTGGGAAAGCACAGATCCGCAGGGCTGTTGTGCCTGTGAATAGGCTGCACGGGGAAAGTGAAGAGCAGCAAGAGCTTTCAGGGCTGGGAGCAAACTTGTGGGAGAAGGAGTCGGAGGTTTGCCTTTTCGGAAAGAGACACTGCTGAACACAGGCAGCATGAGCTGTAGCGTCTGTGGGAAAGCACAGATCCGCAGGGCTGTTGTGCCTGTGAATAGGCTGCACGGGGAAAGTGAAGAGCAGCAAGAGCTTTCAGTGCTGGCAGCTTCCTTGTGGGAGAAGGAGTCGGAGGTTTGCCTTTTCGGAAAGAGGCACTGCCGAGGACAGGTATCATGAGCTGTAGCGTCTGTGGGAAAGCACAGATCCGCAGGGCTGTTGTGCCTGTGAATAGGCTGCACGGGGAAAGTGAACAGCAGCAAGAGCTTTCAGGGCTGGGAGCTTCCTTGTGGGAGAAGGAGCCCAATATTTGCCATTTTGGAAAGAGACCCTGCCGAACAAGGGCAGCATGAGCTGTAGCGTCTGTGGGAAAGCACAGATCCGCAGGGCTGTTGTGCCTGTGAATAGGCTGCACGGGGAAAGTGAAGAGCAGCAAGAGCTTTCAGGGCTGGCAGCTTCCTTGTGGGAGAAGGAGCCCAATATTTGCCATTTCAGAAAGAGGCACTTCGAGGACAGGCGGCATGCTGTGTAGCATATGTGGGAAAGCACAGATCCGCAGGGCTGTTGTGCCTGTGAATAGGCTGCACGGGGAAAGTGAAAAGCAGCAAGAGCTTTCAGGGCTGGCAGCTTCCTTGTGGGAGAAGGAGTCGGAGGTTTGCCTTTTCGGAAAGAGGCACTGCCGAGGACAGGCAGCATGAGCTGTAGCTTCTGTGGGAAAGCACAGATCCGCAGGGCTGTTGTGCCTGTGAATAGGCTGCACGGGGAAAGTGAAGAGCAGCAAGAGCTTTCAGGGCTGGCAGCTTCCTTGTAGGAGAAGGAGCCCAATATTTGCCATTTCGGAAAGAGACCCTGCCGAGGACAGGCAGCATGAGCTGTAGCGTCTGTGGGAAAGCACAGATCCGCAGGACTGTTGTGCCTGTGAATAGGCTGCACGGGGAAAGTGAAGAGCAGCAAGAGCTTTCAGGGCTGGCAGCTTCCTTGTGGGAGAAGAAGCCGAATGTTTCCCTTTCAGAAAGAGGCACTGCCGAGGACAGGCAGCATGAGCTGTAGCGTCTGTGGGAAAGCACAGATCCGCAGGGCTGTTGTGCCTGTGAATAGGCTGCACGGGGAAAGTGAAAAGCAGCAAGAGCTTTCAGGGCTGGGAGCTAACTTGTGGGAGAAGGAGCCCAATATTTGCCATTTTGGAAAGAGACCCTGCCGAACAAGGTCAGCATGAGCTGTAGCGTCTGTGGGAAAGCACAGATCCGCAGGGCTGTTGTGCCTGTGAATAGGCTGCACGGGGAAAGTGAAAAGCAGCAAGAGCTTTCAGGGCTGGGAGCTTCCTTGTGGGAGAAGGAGCCGAATGTTTCCCTTTCAGAAAGAGGCACTGCCGAGGACAGGCAGCATGAGCTGTAGCACATGTGGGAAAGCACAGATCCGCAGGGCTGTTGTGCCTGTGAATAGGCTGCACGGGGAAAGTCAAGAACAGCAGGAGATTTCAGGGCTAGCAGCTTCCTTGTGGGAGAAGGAGCCGAATATTTGCCTTTTCGGAAAGAGGCACTGCCGACGACAGGCAGCATGAGCTGTAGCGTCTGTGGGAAAGCACAGATCCGCAGGGCTGTTGTGCCTGTGAATAGGCTGCACGGGGAAAGTGAAAAGCAGCAAGAGATTTCAGGGCTGGCAGCTTCCTTGTGGGAGAAGGAGCCCAATATTTGCCATTTCAGAAAGAGGCACTGCCGAGGACAGGCAGCATGCTGTGTAGCATATGTGGTAAAGCACAGATCCGCAGGGCTGTTGTGCCTGTGAATAGGCCGCACGGGGAACGTGAACAGCAGCAAGAGCTTTCAGGGCTGGCAGCTTCCTTGCGGGAGACAGAGCTGGATGTTTCCCTTTCAGAAAGAGGCACTGCCGAGGACAGGCAGCATGAGCTGTAGCGTCTGTGGGAAAGCACAGATCCGCAGGGCTGTTGTGCCTGTGAATAGGCTGCACGGGGAAAGTCAAGAACAGCAGGAGATTTCAGGGCTAGCAGCTTCCTTGTGGGAGAAGGAGCCGAATGTTTCCCTTTCAGAAAGAGGCACTGCCGAGCACAGGCAGCATGAGCTCTAGCGTCTGAGGGAAAGCACAGATCCGCAGGGCTGTTGTGCCTTTGAATAGGCTGCACGGGGAAAGTGAAGAGCAGCAAGAGCTTTCAGGGCTGGCAGCTTCCTTGCGGGAGACAGAGCTGGATGTTTCCCTTTCAGAAAGAGGCACTGCCGAGGACAGGCAGCCTGAGCTGTAGCGTCTGTGGGAAAGCACAGATCCGCAGGGCTGTTGTGCCTGTGAATAGGCTGCACGGGGAAAGTGAAAAGCAGCAAGAGCTTTCAGGGCTGGCAGCTTCCTTGTGGGAGAAGGAGCCGAATGTTTCCCTTTCAGAAAGAGGCACTACCGAACACAGGCAGCATGAGCTGTAGCGTCTGTGGGAAAGCACAGATCCGCAGGGCTGTTGTGCCTGTGAATAGGCTGCACGGGGAAAGTGAAGAGCAGCAAGAGCTTTCAGGGCTGGGAGCAAACTTGTGGGAGAAGGAGTCGGAGGTTTGCCTTTTCGGAAAGAGACACTGCTGAACACAGGCAGCATGAGCTGTAGCGTCTGTGGGAAAGCACAGATCCGCAGGGCTGTTGTGCCTGTGAATAGGCTGCACGGGGAAAGTGAAGAGCAGCAAGAGCTTTCAGTGCTGGCAGCTTCCTTGTGGGAGAAGGAGTCGGAGGTTTGCCTTTTCGGAAAGAGGCACTGCCGAGGACAGGTATCATGAGCTGTAGCGTCTGTGGGAAAGCACAGATCCGCAGGGCTGTTGTGCCTGTGAATAGGCTGCACGGGGAAAGTGAAAAGCAGCAAGAGCTTTCAGGGCTGGGAGCTTCCTTGTGGGAGAAGGAGCCCAATATTTGCCATTTCAGAAAGAGACCCTGCCGAACAAGGGCAGCATGAGCTGTAGCGTCTGTGGGAAAGCACAGATCCGCAGGGCTGTTGTGCCTGTGAATAGGCTGCACGGGGAAAGTGAAGAGCAGCAAGAGCTTTCAGGGCTGGCAGCTTCCTTGTGGGAGAAGGAGTCGGAGGTTTGCCTTTTCGGAAAGAGGCACTGCCGAGGACAGGCAGCATGAGCTGTAGCTTCTGTGGGAAAGCACAGATCCGCAGGGCTGTTGTGCCTGTGAATAGGCTGCACGGGGAAAGTGAAAAGCAGCAAGAGTTTTCAGGGCTGGCAGCTTCCTTGTGGGAGAAGGAGTCGGAGGTTTGCCATTTCGGAAAGGTGCACTGCCGAGGACAGGCAGCCTGAGCTGTAGCGTCTGTGGGAAAGCACAGATCCGCAGGGCTGTTGTGCCTGTGAATAGGCTGCACGGGGAAAGTGAAAAGCAGCAAGAGTTTTCGGGTCTGGCAGCTTCCTTGTAGGAGAAGGAGCCCAATATTTGCCATTTCGGAAAGAGACCCTGCCGAGGACAGGCAGCATGAGCTGTAGCGTCTGTGGGAAAGCACAGATCCGCAGGACTGTTGTGCCTGTGAATAGGGTGCATGGGGAAAGTCAAGAACAGCAGGAGATTTCAGGGCTGACAGCTTCCTTGTGGGAGAAGGAGCCGAATGTTTCCCTTTCAGAAAGAGGCACTGCCGAGGACAGGCAGCATGAGCTGTAGCGTCTGTGGGAAAGCACAGATGAGCAAGGCTGTTGTGCCTGCCAATAGGCTGCACGGGGAAAGTGAAGAGCAGCAAGAGCTTTCAGGGCTGGCAGCTTCCTTGTGGGAGAAGGACCCAGAGGTTTGCCTTTTTGGAAAGGGGCTCTGCCGAGCACAGGCATCATGAGCTGTAGCGTCTGTGGGAAAGCACAGATCCGCAGGGCTGTTGTGCCTGTGAATAGGCTGCACGGATAGGTGAAGATCAGCACCAGCTTTCATGGCTGGCAGCTTCCTTGTGGGAGACAGAGCCGAATGTTTCCCTTTCAGAAAGAGGCACTGCGGAGGACATGCATCATGAGTTGTAGCGTCTGTGGGAAAGCACAGATCCGCAAGGCTGTTGTGCCTGTGAATAGGCTAGACGGGGAAAGTGAAGAGCAGCAAGAGCTTTCAGGGCTGGCAGCTTCCTTGTGGGAGACGGATGTTTCCCTTTCAGAAAGAGGCACTGCCGAGGACAGGCAGCCTGAGCTGTAGCGTCTGTGGGAAAGCACAGATCCGCAGGGCTGTTGTGCTTGTGAACAGGCTGCACGGGGAGGTGAAGAGCAGCAAGAGCTTTCATGGCTGGCAGCTTCATTGTGGGAGACAGAACCGGATGTTTCCCTTTCAGAAAGAGGCACTGCCGAGGACAGGCAGCCTGAGCTGTAGCGTCTGTGGGAAAGCACAGATCCGCAGGGCTGTTGTGCCTGTGAATAGGCTGCACGGGGAAAGTGAAGAGCAGCAAGAGCTTTCAGGGCTGGCAGCTTCCTTGTGGGAGAAGGAGCCCAATATTTGCCATTTTGGAAAGAGACCCTGCCAAACAAGGGCAGCATGAGCTGTAGCGTCTGTGGGAAAGCACAGATCCGCAGGGCTGTTGTGCCTGTGAATAGGCTGCATGGGGAAAGTCAAGAACAGCAGGAGCTTTCAGGGCTGGCAGCTTCCTTGTGGGAGAAGGAGCCGAATGTTTCCCTTTCAGAAAGAGGCACTGCCGAGCACAGGCAGCATGAGCTGTAGCGTCTGTGGGAAAGCACAGATCCGCAGGGCTGTTGTGCCTGCGAATAGGCTGCACGGGGAAAGTGAAAAACAGCAAGAGCTTTCAGGGCTGGCAGCTTCCTTGTGGGAGAAGGAGCCCAATATTTGCCATTTCGGAAAGAGACCCTGCCGAACACAGGCAGCATGAGCTGTAGCGTCTGTGGGAAAGCACAGATCCGCAGGGCTGTTGTGCCTGTGAATAGGCTGCACGGGGAGGTGAAGAGCAGCAAGAGCTTTCAGGGCTGGCAGCTTCCTTGTGGGAGAAGGAGCCAGAGGTTTGCCTTTTTGGAAAGGGGCTCTGCCGAGCACAGGCAGCATGAGCTGTAGCGTCTGTGGGAAAGCACAGATCCGCAGGGCTGTTGTGCTTGTGAACAGGCTGCACGGGGAGGTGAAGAGCAGCAAGAGCTTTCATGGCTGGCAGCTTCATTGTGGGAGACAGAACCGGATGTTTCCCTTTCAGAAAGAGGCACTGCCGAGGACAGGCAGCATGAGCTGTAGCGTCTGTGGGAAAGCACAGATCCGCAGGGCTGTTGTGCCTGTGAATAGGCTGCACGGGGAAAGTGAAGAGCAGCAAGAGCTTTCAGGGCTGGCAGCTTCCTTGTGGGAGAAGGAGCCGAATGTTTCCCTTTCAGAAAGAGGCACTACCGAGGACAGGCATCATGAGCTGTAGCTTCTGTGGGAAAGCACAGATCCGCAGGGCTGTTGTGCCTGTGAACAGGCTGCACGGGGAGGTGAAGAGCAGCAAGAGCTTTCATGGCTGGCAGCTTCATTGTGGGAGACAGAACCGGATGTTTCCCTTTCAGAAAGAGGCACTGCCGAGGACAGGCAGCATGAGCTGTAGCGTCTGTGGGAAAGCACAGATCCGCAGGGCTGTTGTGCCTGTAAATAGGCTGCACGGATAGGTGAAGATCAGCACCAGCTTTCATGCCTGGCAGCTTCCTTGTTGGAGACAGAGCCGAATGTTTCCCTTTCAGAAAGAGGCACTGCCGAGGACAGGCAGCATGAGCTGTAGCGTCTGTGGGAAAGTACAGATCCGCAGGGCTGTTGTGCCTGTGAATAGGCTGCACGGGGAAAGTCAAGAACAGCAGGAGATTTCAGGGCTAGCAGCTTCCTTGTGGGAGAAGGAGCCGAATGTTTGCCTTTTCGGAAAGAGGCACTGCCGAGGACAGGCAGCATGAGCTGTAGCGTCTGTGGGAAAGCACAGATCCGCAGGGCTGTTGTGCCTGTGAATAGTCTGCACGGGGAAAGTGAAAAGCAGCAAGAGCTTTCAGGGCTGGCAGCTTCCTTGTGGGAGAAGGAGCCCAATATTTGCCATTTCGGAAAGAGACCCTGCGGAGGACAGGCAGCATGAGCTGTAGCACATGTGGGAAAGCACAGATCCGCAGGGCTGTTGTGCCTGTGAATAGGCTGCATGGGGAAAGTCAAGTACAGCAGGAGATTTCAGGGCTGGCAGCTTCCTTGTGGGAGAAGGAGCCAGAGGTTTGCCTTTTTGGAAAGGGGCTCTGCCGAGGACAGGCAGCATGAGCTGTAGCGTCTGTGGGAAAGCACATATCCGCAGGGCTGTTGTGCCTGTGAATAGGCTGCACGGGGAAAGTGAAAAGCAGCAAGAGATTTCAGGGCTGGCAGCTTCCTTGTGGGAGAAGGAGCCGAATGTTTGCCTTTTCGGAAAGAGGCACTGCCGAGGACAGGCAGCATGAGCTGTAGCACATGTGGGAAAGCACAGATCCGCAGGGCTGTTGTGCCTGTGAATAGGCTGCACGGGGAAAGTGAAAAGCAGCAAGAGATTTCAGGGCTGGCAGCTTCCTTGTGGGAGAAGGAGCCCAATATTTGCCATTTCAGAAAGAGGCACTTCCGAGGACAGGCAACATGCTGTGTAGCATATGTGGGAAAGCACAGATCCGCAGGGCTGTTGTGCCTGTGAATAGGCCGCACGGGGAACGTGAACAGCAGCAAGAGCTTTCAGGGCTAGCAGCTTCCTTGTGCGAGAATGAGCCGAATGTTTCCCTTTCAGAAAGAGGCACTGCCGAGGACAGGCAGCATGAGCTGTAGCGTCTGTGGGAAAGCACAGATCCGCAGGGCTGTTGTGCCTGTGAATAGGCTGCAGGGGAAAGTGAAAAGCAGCAAGAGATTTCAGGGCTGGCAGCTTCCTTGTGGGAGAAGGAGCCCAATATTTGCCATTTCGAAAGAGACCCTGCCGAGGACAGGCAGCATGAGCTGTAGCGTCTGTGGGAAAGCACAGATCCGCAGGGCTGTTGTGCCTGTGAACAGGCTGCACGGGGAGGTGAAGAGCAGCAAGAGCTTTCATGCCTGGCAGCTTCCTTGTTGGAGACAGAGCCGAATGTTTCCCTTTCAGAAAGAGGCACTGCCGAGGACAGGCAGCCTGAGCTGTAGCGTCTGTGGGAAAGTACAGATCCGCAGGGCTGTTGTGCCTGTGAATAGGCTGCACGGGGAAAGTCAAGAACAGCAGGAGATTTCAGGGCTAGCAGCTTCCTTGTGGGAGAAGGAGCCGAATGTTTCCCTTTCAGAAAGGGGCTCTGCCGAGTACAGGCAGCATGAGCTGTAGCCTCTGTGGGAAAGCACAGATCCGCAGGGCTGTTGTGCCTGTGAATAGGCTGCACGGGGAACGTGAAGAGCAGCAAGAGCTTTCATGGCTGGCAGCTTCCTTGTGGGAGAAGGAGCCGAATGTTTCCCTTTCAGAAAGAGGCACTACCGAGGACAGGCATCATGAGCTGTAGCTTCTGTGGGAAAGCACAGATCCGCAGGGCTGTTGTGCCTGCGAATAGGCTGCACGGGGAGGTGAAGAGCAGCAAGAGCTTTCAGGGCTGGAAGCTTCCTTGCGGGAGAAGAAGCCCAATATTTGCCATTTCGGAAAGAGACACTGCCGAGGACAGGCAGCATGAGCTGTAGCGTCTGTGGGAAAGCACAGATCCGCAGGGCTGTTGTGCCTGTGAATAGGCTGCACGGGGAGGTGAAGAGCAGCAAGAGCTTTCATGGCTGGCAGCTTCATTGTGGGAGACAGAACCGGATGTTTCCCTTTCAGAAAGAGGCACTGCCGAGGACAGGCAGCCTGAGCTGTAGCCTCTGTGGGAAAGCACAGATCCGCAGGGCTGTTGTGCCTGTGAATAGGCTGCACGGGGAAAGTGAAGAGCAGCAAGAGCTTTCAGGGCTGGCAGCTTCATTGTGGGAGACAGAACCGGATGTTTCCCTTTCAGAATGAGGCACTGCCGAGGACAGGCAGCCTGAGCTGTAGCCTCTGTGGGAAAGCACAGATCCGCAGGGCTGTTGTGCCTGTGAATAGGCTGCACGGGGAAAGTGAAGAGCAGCAAGAGCTTTCAGGGCTGGCAGCTTCATTGTGGGAGACAGAACCGGATGTTTCCCTTTCAGAATGAGGCACTGCCGAGGACAGGCAGCCTGAGCTGTAGCCTCTGTGGGAAAGCACAGATCCGCAGGGCTGTTGTGCCTGTGAATAGGCTGCACGGGGAAAGTGAAAAGCAGCAAGAGCTTTCAGGGCTGGCAGCTTCCTTGTGGGAGAAGGAGCCGAATGTTTCCCTTTCAGAAAGAGGCACTACCGAGGACAGGCATCATGAGCTGTAGCTTCTGTGGGAAAGCACAGATCCGCAGGGCTGTTGTGCCTGCGAATAGGCTGCACGGGGAGGTGAAGAGCAGCAAGAGCTTTAGGGCTGGCAGCTTCCTTGTGGGAGAAGAAGCCCAATATTTGCCATTTCGGAAAGAGACCCTGCCGAGGACAGGCAGCATGAGCTGTAGCGTCTGTGGGAAAGCACAGATCCGCAGGGCTGTTGTGCCTGTGAATAGGCTGCACGGGGAAAGTGAAAAGCAGCAAGAGCTTTCAGGGCTGGGAGCTTCCCTGTGGGAGAAGGAGCCCAATATTTGCCATTTCGGAAAGAGACCCTGCCGAGGACAGGCAGCATGAGCTGTAGCATCTGTGGGAAAGCACAGATCCGCAGGGCTGTTGTGCCTGTGAACAGGCTGCACGGGGAGGTGAAGAGCAGCAAGAGCTTTCAGGGCTGACAGCTTCCTTGTGGGAGAAGGAGCCAGAGGTTTGCCTTTTTGGAATGGGGCTCTGCTGAGCACAGGCAGCATGAGCTGTAGCGTCTGTGGGAAAGCACAGATCCGCAGGGCTGTTGTGCCTGTGAACAGGCTGCACGGGGAGGTGAAGAGCAGCAAGAGCTTTCATGGCTGGCAGCTTCATTGTGGGAGACAGAACCGGATGTTTCCCTTTCAGAAAGAGGCACTGCCGAGGACAGGCAGCATGAGCTGTAGCGTCTGTGGGAAAGCACAGATCCGCAGGGCTGTTGTGCCTGTAAATAGGCTGCACGGATAGGTGAAGATCAGCACCAGCTTTCATGCCTGGCAGCTTCCTTGTTGGAGACAGAGCCGAATGTTTCCCTTTCAGAAAGAGGCACTGCCGAGGACAGGCAGCATGAGCTGTAGCGTCTGTGGGAAAGTACAGATCCGCAGGGCTGTTGTGCCTGTGAATAGGCTGCACGGGGAAAGTCAAGAACAGCAGGAGATTTCAGGGCTAGCAGCTTCCTTGTGGGAGAAGGAGCCGAATGTTTGCCTTTTCGGAAAGAGGCACTGCCGACGACAGGCAGCATGAGCTGTAGCACATGTGGGAAAGCACAGATCCGCAGGGCTGTTGTGCCTGTGAATAGGCTGCACGGGGAAAGTGAAGAGCAGCAAGAGCTTTCAGGGCTGGCAGCTTCCTTGTGGGAGAAGGAGCCCAATATTTGCCATTTTGGAAAGAGACCCTGCCGAGCACAGGCAGCATGAGTTGTAGCGTCTGTGGGAAAGCACAGATCCGCAGGTCTGTTGTGCCTGTGAATAGGCTGCATGGGGAAAGTCAAGAACAGCAGGAGCTTTCAGGGCTGGCAGCTTCCTTGTGGGAGAAGGAGCCGAATGTTTCCCTTTCAGAAAGAGGCACTGCCGAGCACAGGCAGCATGAGCTGTAGCGTCTGTGGGAAAGCACAGATCCGCAGGGCTGTTGTGCCTGCGAATAGGCTGCACGGGGAGGTGAAGAGCAGCAAGAGCTTTCAGGGCTGGAAGCTTCCTTGTGGGAGAAGGAGCCGAATGTTTCCCTTTCAGAAAGAGGCACTGCCGAGGACAGGCAGCATGAGCTGTAGCGTCTGTGGGAAAGCACAGATCCGCAGGGCTGTTGTGCCTGTGAATAGGCTGCATGGGGAAAGTCAAGTACAGCAGGAGATTTCAGGGCTGGCAGCTTCCTTGTGGGAGAAGGAGCCAGAGGTTTGCCTTTTCGGAAAGAGGCACTGCCGAGGACAGGCAGCATGAGCTGTAGCACATGTGGGAAAGCACAGATCCGCAGGGCTGTTGTGCCTGTGAATAGGCTGCATGGGGAAAGTGAAAAGCAGCAAGAGATTTCAGGGCTGGCAGCTTCCTTGTGGGAGAAGGAGCCCAATATTTGCCATTTCAGAAAGAGGCACTTCCGAGGACAGGCAGCATGCTGTGTAGCATATGTGGGAAAGCACAGATCCGCAGGGCTGTTGTGCCTGTGAATAGGCCGCACGGGGAACGTGAACAGCAGCAAGAGCTTTCAGGGCTGGCAGCTTCCTTGCGGGAGACAGAGCTGGATGTTTCCCTTTCAGAAAGAGGCACTGCCGAGGACAGGCAGCATGAGCTGTAGCGTCTGTGGGAAAGCACAGATCCGCAGGGCTGTTGTGCCTGTGAATAGGCTGCACGGGGAAAGTGAAAAGCAGCAAGAGCTTTCAGGGCTGGCAGCTTCCTTGTGGGAGACAGAACCGGATGTTTCCCTTTCAGAAAGAGGCACTGCCGAGGACAGGCAGCATGAGCTGTAGCGTCTGTGGGAAAGCACAGATCCGCAGGGCTGTTGTGCCTGTAAATAGGCTGCACGGATAGGTGAAGATCAGCACCAGCTTTCATGGCTGGCAGCTTCCTTGTTGGAGACAGAGCCGAATGTTTCCCTTTCAGAAAGAGGCACTGCCGAGGACAGGCAGCATGAGCTGTAGCACATGTGGGAAAGCACAGATCCGCAGGGCTGTTGTGCCTGTGAATAGGCTGCACGGGGAAAGTCAAGAACAGCAGGAGATTTCAGGGCTAGCAGCTTCCTTGTGGGAGAAGGAGCCGAATTTTTGCCTTTTCGGAAAGAGGCACTGCCGAGGACAGGCAGCATGAGCTGTAGCACATGTGGGAAAGCACAGATCCGCAGGGCTGTTGTGCCTGTGAATAGGCTGCACGGGGAAAGTGAAAAGCAGCAAGAGATTTCAGGGCTGGCAGCTTCCTTGTGGGAGAAGGAGCCCAATATTTGCCATTTCAGAAAGAGGCACTTCCGAGGACAGGCAGCATGCTGTGTAGCATATGTGGGAAAGCACAGATCCGCAGGGCTGTTGTGCCTGTGAATAGGCTGCACGGGGAAAGTGAAAAGCAGCAAGAGCTTTCAGGGCTGGCAGCTTCCTTGTGGGAGAAGGAGCCCAGTGTTTGCCATTTCGGAAAGAGACCCTGCCGAGGACAGGCAGCATGAGCCGTAGCGTCTGTGGGAAAGCACAGATCCGAAGGGCTGTTGTGCCTGTGAATAGGCTGCACGGGGAGGTGAAGAGCAGCAAGAGCTTTCAGGGCTGGCAGCTTCCTTGTGGGAGAAGGAGCCAGAGGTTTGCCTTTTTGGAAAGGGGCTCTGCCGAGCACAGGCAGCATGAGCTGTAGCGTCTGTGGGAAAGCACAGATCCGCAGGGCTGTTGTGCCTGTGAACAGGCTGCACGGGGAGGTGAAGAGCAGCAAGAGCTTTCATGGCTGGCAGCTTCCTTGTGGGAGACAGAGCCGAATGTTTCCCTTTCAGAAAGAGGCACTGCCGAGGACAGGCAGCATGAGCTGTAGCGTCTGTGGGAAAGTACAGATCCGCAGGGCTGTTGTGCCTGTGAATAGGCTGCACGGGGAAAGTCAAGAACAGCAGGAGATTTCAGGGCTAGCAGCTTCCTTGTGGGAGAAGGAGCCGAATGTTTGCCTTTTCGGAAAGAGGCACTGCCGAGGACAGGCAGCATGAGCTGTAGCACATGTGGGAAAGCACAGATCCGCAGGGCTGTTGTGCCTGTGAATAGGCTGCACGGGGAAAGTGAAGAGCAGCAAGAGCTTTCAGGGCTGGCAGCTTCCTTGTGGGAGAAGGAGCCCAATATTTGCCATTTTGGAAAGAGACCCTGCCAAACAAGGGCAGCATGAGCTGTAGCGTCTGTGGGAAAGCACAGATCCGCAGGGCTGTTGTGCCTGTGAATAGGCTGCACGGGGAAAGTGAAAAGCAGCAAGAGCTTTCAGGGCTGGCAGCTTCCTTGTGGGAGAAGGAGCCGAATGTTTCCCTTTCAGAAAGAGGCACTGCCGAGGACAGGCAGCATGAGCTGTAGCACATGTGGGAAAGCACAGATCCGCAGGGCTGTTGTGCCTGTGAATAGGCTGCACGGGGAAAGTGAAGAGCAGCAAGAGCTTTCAGGGCTGGCAGCTTCCTTGTGGGAGAAGGAGCCAGAGGTTTGCCTTTTAGGAAAGGGGCTCTGCCGAGCACAGGCAGCATGAGCTGTAGTGTCTGTGGGAAAGCACAGATCCGCAGGGCTGTTGTGCCTGTGAATAGGCCGCACGGGGAACGTGAAGAGCAGCAAGAGCTTTCAGGGCTGGCAGCTTCCTTGCGGGAGACAGAGCTGGATGTTTCCCTTTCAGAAAGAGGCACTGCCGAGGACAGGCAGCCTGAGCTGTAGCGTCTGTGGGAAAGCACAGATCCGCAGGGCTGTTGTGCCTGTGAATAGGCTGCACGGGGAAAGTGAAAAGCAGCAAGAGCTTTCAGGGCTGGCAGCTTCCTTGTGGGAGAAGGAGCCGAATGTTTCCCTTTCAGAAAGAGGCACTACCGAACACAGGCAGCATGAGCTGTAGCGTCTGTGGGAAAGCACAGATCCGCAGGGCTGTTGTGCCTGTGAATAGGCTGCACGGGGAAAGTGAAGAGCAGCAAGAGCTTTCAGGGCTGGGAGCAAACTTGTGGGAGAAGGAGTCGGAGGTTTGCCTTTTCGGAAAGAGACACTGCTGAACACAGGCAGCATGAGCTGTAGCGTCTGTGGGAAAGCACAGATCCGCAGGGCTGTTGTGCCTGTGAATAGGCTGCACGGGGAAAGTGAAGAGCAGCAAGAGCTTTCAGTGCTGGCAGCTTCCTTGTGGGAGAAGGAGTCGGAGGTTTGCCTTTTCGGAAAGAGGCACTGCCGAGGACAGGTATCATGAGCTGTAGCGTCTGTGGGAAAGCACAGATCCGCAGGGCTGTTGTGCCTGTGAATAGGCTGCACGGGGAAAGTGAACAGCAGCAAGAGCTTTCAGGGCTGGGAGCTTCCTTGTGGGAGAAGGAGCCCAATATTTGCCATTTTGGAAAGAGACCCTGCCGAACAAGGGCAGCATGAGCTGTAGCGTCTGTGGGAAAGTACAGATCCGCAGGGCTGTTGTGCCTGTGAATAGGCTGCACGGGGAAAGTGAAGAGCAGCAAGAGCTTTCAGGGCTGGCAGCTTCCTTGTGGGAGAAGGAGCCCAATATTTGCCATTTCAGAAAGAGGCACTTCGAGGACAGGCGGCATGCTGTGTAGCATATGTGGGAAAGCACAGATCCGCAGGGCTGTTGTGCCTGTGAATAGGCTGCACGGGGAAAGTGAAAAGCAGCAAGAGCTTTCAGGGCTGGCAGCTTCCTTGTGGGAGAAGGAGTCGGAGGTTTGCCTTTTCGGAAAGAGGCACTGCCGAGGACAGGCAGCATGAGCTGTAGCTTCTGTGGGAAAGCACAGATCCGCAGGGCTGTTGTGCCTGTGAATAGGCTGCACGGGGAAAGTGAAGAGCAGCAAGAGCTTTCAGGGCTGGCAGCTTCCTTGTAGGAGAAGGAGCCCAATATTTGCCATTTCGGAAAGAGACCCTGCCGAGGACAGGCAGCATGAGCTGTAGCGTCTGTGGGAAAGCACAGATCCGCAGGACTGTTGTGCCTGTGAATAGGCTGCACGGGGAAAGTGAAGAGCAGCAAGAGCTTTCAGGGCTGGCAGCTTCCTTGTGGGAGAAGGACCCAGAGGTTTGCCTTTTTGGAAAGGGGCTCTGCCGAGCACAGGCATCATGAGCTGTAGCGTCTGTGGGAAAGCACAGATCCGCAGGGCTGTTGTGCCTGTGAATAGGCTGCACGGATAGGTGAAGATCAGCACCAGCTTTCATGGCTGGCAGCTTCATTGTGGGAGACAGAACCGGATGTTTCCCTTTCAGAATGAGGCACTGCCGAGGACAGGCAGCCTGAGCTGTAGCCTCTGTGGGAAAGCACAGATCCGCAGGGCTGTTGTGCCTGTGAATAGGCTGCACGGGGAAAGTGAAGAGCAGCAAGAGCTTTCAGGGCTGGCAGCTTCATTGTGGGAGACAGAACCGGATGTTTCCCCTTCAGAATGAGGCACTGCCGAGGACAGGCAGCCTGAGCTGTAGCGTCTGTGGGAAAGCACAGATCCGCAGGGCTGTTGTGCCTGTGAATAGGCTGCACGGGGAAAGTGAAAAGCAGCAAGAGCTTTTAGGGCTGGCAGCTTCCTTGTGGGAGAAGAAGCCCAATATTTGCCATTTCGGAAAGAGACCCTGCCGAGGACAGGCAGCATGAGCTGTAGCGTCTGTGGGAAAGCACAGATCCGCAGGGCTGTTGTGCCTGTGAATAGGCTGCACGGGGAAAGTGAAAAGCAGCAAGAGCTTTCAGGGCTGGGAGCTTCCCTGTGGGAGAAGGAGCCCAATATTTGCCATTTCGGAAAGAGACCCTGCCGAGGACAGGCAGCATGAGCTGTAGCATCTGTGGGAAAGCACAGATCCGCAGGGCTGTTGTGCCTGTAAATAGGCTGCACGGATAGGTGAAGATCAGCACCAGCTTTCATGCCTGGCAGCTTCCTTGTTGGATACAGAGCCGAATGTTTCCCTTTCAGAAAGAGGCACTGCCGAGGACAGGCAGCATGAGCTGTAGCGTCTGTGGGAAAGTACAGATCCGCAGGGCTGTTGTGCCTGTGAATAGGCTGCACGGGGAAAGTCAAGAACAGCAGGAGATTTCAGGGCTAGCAGCTTCATTGTGGGAGAAGGAGCCGAATGTTTGCCTTTTCGGAAAGAGGCACTACCGACGACAGGCAGCATGAGCTGTAGCACATGTGGGAAAGCACAGATCCGCAGGGCTGTTGTGCCTGTGAATAGGCTGCACGGGGAAAGTGAAGAGCAGCAAGAGCTTTCAGGGCTGGCAGCTTCCTTGTGGGAGAAGGAGCCCAATATTTGCCATTTTGGAAAGAGACCCTGCCGAGCACAGGCAGCATGAGTTGTAGCGTCTGTGGGAAAGCACAGATCCGCAGGTCTGTTGTGCCTGTGAATAGGCTGCATGGGGAAAGTCAAGAACAGCAGGAGCTTTCAGGGCTGGCAGCTTCCTTGTGGGAGAAGGAGCCGAATGTTTCCCTTTCAGAAAGAGGCACTGCCGAGCACAGGCAGCATGAGCTGTAGCGTCTGTGGGAAAGCACAGATCCGCAGGGCTGTTGTGCCTGCGAATAGGCTGCACGGGGAGGTGAAGAGCAGCAAGAGCTTTCAGGGCTGGAAGCTTCCTTGTGGGAGAAGGAGCCAGAGGTTTGCCTTTTCGGAAAGAGGCACTGCCGAGGACAGGCAGCATGAGCTGTAGCACATGTGGGAAAGCACAGATCCGCAGGGCTGTTGTGCCTGTGAATAGGCTGCATGGGGAAAGTGAAAAGCAGCAAGAGATTTCAGGGCTGGCAGCTTCCTTGTGGGAGAAGGAGCCCAATATTTGCCATTTCAGAAAGAGGCACTTCCGAGGACAGGCAGCATGCTGTGTAGCATATGTGGGAAAGCACAGATCCGCAGGGCTGTTGTGCCTGTGAATAGGCCGCACGGGGAACGTGAACAGCAGCAAGAGCTTTCAGGGCTGGCAGCTTCCTTGCGGGAGACAGAGCTGGATGTTTCCCTTTCAGAAAGAGGCACTGCCGAGGACAGGCAGCATGAGCTGTAGCGTCTGTGGGAAAGCACAGATCCGCAGGGCTGTTGTGCCTGTGAATAGGCTGCACGGGGAAAGTGAAAAGCAGCAAGAGCTTTCAGGGCTGGCAGCTTCCTTGTGGGAGACAGAACCGGATGTTTCCCTTTCAGAAAGAGGCACTGCCGAGGACAGGCAGCATGAGCTGTAGCGTCTGTGGGAAAGCACAGATCCGCAGGGCTGTTGTGCCTGTAAATAGGCTGCACGGATAGGTGAAGATCAGCACCAGCTTTCATGGCTGGCAGCTTCCTTGTTGGAGACAGAGCCGAATGTTTCCCTTTCAGAAAGAGGCACTGCCGAGGACAGGCAGCATGAGCTGTAGCACATGTGGGAAAGCACAGATCCGCAGGGCTGTTGTGCCTGTGAATAGGCTGCACGGGGAAAGTCAAGAACAGCAGGAGATTTCAGGGCTAGCAGCTTCCTTGTGGGAGAAGGAGCCGAATTTTTGCCTTTTCGGAAAGAGGCACTGCCGAGGACAGGCAGCATGAGCTGTAGCACATGTGGGAAAGCACAGATCCGCAGGGCTGTTGTGCCTGTGAATAGGCTGCACGGGGAAAGTGAAAAGCAGCAAGAGATTTCAGGGCTGGCAGCTTCCTTGTGGGAGAAGGAGCCCAATATTTGCCATTTCAGAAAGAGGCACTTCCGAGGACAGGCAGCATGCTGTGTAGCATATGTGGTAAAGCACAGATCCGCAGGGCTGTTGTGCCTGTGAATAGGCTGCACGGGGAAAGTGAAAAGCAGCAAGAGCTTTCAGGGCTGGCAGCTTCCTTGTGGGAGAAGGAGCCCAGTGTTTGCCATTTCGGAAAGAGACCCTGCCGAGGACAGGCAGCATGAGCCGTAGCGTCTGTGGGAAAGCACAGATCCGAAGGGCTGTTGTGCCTGTGAATAGGCTGCACGGGGAGGTGAAGAGCAGCAAGAGCTTTCAGGGCTGGCAGCTTCCTTGTGGGAGAAGGAGCCAGAGGTTTGCCTTTTTGGAAAGGGGCTCTGCCGAGCACAGGCAGCATGAGCTGTAGCGTCTGTGGGAAAGCACAGATCCGCAGGGCTGTTGTGCCTGTGAACAGGCTGCACGGGGAGGTGAAGAGCAGCAAGAGCTTTCATGGCTGGCAGCTTCCTTGTGGGAGACAGAGCCGAATGTTTCCCTTTCAGAAAGAGGCACTGCCGAGGACAGGCAGCATGAGCTGTAGCGTCTGTGGGAAAGTACAGATCCGCAGGGCTGTTGTGCCTGTGAATAGGCTGCACGGGGAAAGTCAAGAACAGCAGGAGATTTCAGGGCTAGCAGCTTCCTTGTGGGAGAAGGAGCCGAATGTTTGCCTTTTCGGAAAGAGGCACTGCCGAGGACAGGCAGCATGAGCTGTAGCACATGTGGGAAAGCACAGATCCGCAGGGCTGTTGTGCCTGTGAATAGGCTGCACGGGGAAAGTGAAGAGCAGCAAGAGCTTTCAGGGCTGGCAGCTTCCTTGTGGGAGAAGGAGCCCAATATTTGCCATTTTGGAAAGAGACCCTGCCAAACAAGGGCAGCATGAGCTGTAGCGTCTGTGGGAAAGCACAGATCCGCAGGGCTGTTGTGCCTGTGAATAGGCTGCACGGGGAAAGTGAAAAGCAGCAAGAGCTTTCAGGGCTGGCAGCTTCCTTGTGGGAGAAGGAGCCCAATATTTGCCATTTCAGAAAGAGGCACTTCGAGGACAGGCGGCATGCTGTGTAGCATATGTGGGAAAGCACAGATCCGCAGGGCTGTTGTGCCTGTGAATAGGCTGCACGGGGAAAGTGAAAAGCAGCAAGAGCTTTCAGGGCTGGCAGCTTCCTTGTGGGAGAAGGAGTCGGAGGTTTGCCTTTTCGGAAAGAGGCACTGCCGAGGACAGGCAGCATGAGCTGTAGCTTCTGTGGGAAAGCACAGATCCGCAGGGCTGTTGTGCCTGTGAATAGGCTGCACGGGGAAAGTGAAGAGCAGCAAGAGCTTTCAGGGCTGGCAGCTTCCTTGTAGGAGAAGGAGCCCAATATTTGCCATTTCGGAAAGAGACCCTGCCGAGGACAGGCAGCATGAGCTGTAGCGTCTGTGGGAAAGCACAGATCCGCAGGACTGTTGTGCCTGTGAATAGGCTGCACGGGGAAAGTGAAGAGCAGCAAGAGCTTTCAGGGCTGGCAGCTTCCTTGTGGGAGAAGGACCCAGAGGTTTGCCTTTTTGGAAAGGGGCTCTGCCGAGCACAGGCATCATGAGCTGTAGCGTCTGTGGGAAAGCACAGATCCGCAGGGCTGTTGTGCCTGTGAATAGGCTGCACGGATAGGTGAAGATCAGCACCAGCTTTCATGGCTGGCAGCTTCATTGTGGGAGACAGAACCGGATGTTTCCCTTTCAGAATGAGGCACTGCCGAGGACAGGCAGCCTGAGCTGTAGCCTCTGTGGGAAAGCACAGATCCGCAGGGCTGTTGTGCCTGTCAATAGGCTGCACGGGGAAAGTGAAGAGCAGCAAGAGCTTTCAGGGCTGGCAGCTTCATTGTGGGAGACAGAACCGGATGTTTCCCCTTCAGAATGAGGCACTGCCGAGGACAGGCAGCCTGAGCTGTAGCGTCTGTGGGAAAGCACAGATCCGCAGGGCTGTTGTGCCTGTGAATAGGCTGCACGGGGAAAGTGAAAAGCAGCAAGAGCTTTCAGGGCTGGCAGCTTCCTTGTGGGAGAAGAAGCCCAATATTTGCCATTTCGGAAAGAGACCCTGCCGAGGACAGGCAGCATGAGCTGTAGCGTCTGTGGGAAAGCACAGATCCGCAGGGCTGTTGTGCCTGTGAATAGGCTGCACGGGGAAAGTGAAAAGCAGCAAGAGCTTTCAGGGCTGGGAGCTTCCCTGTGGGAGAAGGAGCCCAATATTTGCCATTTCGGAAAGAGACCCTACCGAGGACAGGCAGCATGAGCTGTAGCATCTGTGGGAAAGCACAGATCCGCAGGGCTGTTGTGCCTGTAAATAGGCTGCACGGATAGGTGAAGATCAGCACCAGCTTTCATGCCTGGCAGCTTCCTTGTTGGATACAGAGCCGAATGTTTCCCTTTCAGAAAGAGGCACTGCCGAGGACAGGCAGCATGAGCTGTAGCGTCTGTGGGAAAGTACAGATCCGCAGGGCTGTTGTGCCTGTGAATAGGCTGCACGGGGAAAGTCAAGAACAGCAGGAGATTTCAGGGCTAGCAGCTTCCTTGTGGGAGAAGGAGCCGAATGTTTGCCTTTTCGGAAAGAGGCACTGCCGACGACAGGCAGCATGAGCTGTAGCACATGTGGGAAAGCACAGATCCGCAGGGCTGTTGTGCCTGTGAATAGGCTGCACGGGGAAAGTGAAGAGCAGCAAGAGCTTTCAGGGCTGGCAGCTTCCTTGTGGGAGACAGAACCGGATGTTTCCCTTTCAGAAAGAGGCACTGCCGAGGACAGGCAGCATGAGCTGTAGCGTCTGTGGGAAAGCACAGATCCGCAGGGCTGTTGTGCCTGTAAATAGGCTGCACGGATAGGTGAAGATCAGCACCAGCTTTCATGCCTGGCAGCTTCCTTGTTGGAGACAGAGCCGAATGTTTCCCTTTCAGAAAGAGGCACTGCCGAGGACAGGCAGCATGAGCTGTAGCGTCTGTGGGAAAGTACAGATCCGCAGGGCTGTTGTGCCTGTGAATAGGCTGCACGGGGAAAGTCAAGAACAGCAGGAGATTTCAGGGCTAGCAGCTTCCTTGTGGGAGAAGGAGCCGAATGTTTGCCTTTTCGGAAAGAGGCACTGCCGACGACAGGCAGCATGAGCTGTAGCACATGTGGGAAAGCACAGATCCGCAGGGCTGTTGTGCCTGTGAATAGGCTGCACGGGGAAAGTGAAGAGCAGCAAGAGCTTTCAGGGCTGGCAGCTTCCTTGTGGGAGAAGGAGCCCAATATTTGCCATTTTGGAAAGAGACCCTGCCGAGCACAGGCAGCATGAGTTGTAGCGTCTGTGGGAAAGCACAGATCCGCAGGTCTGTTGTGCCTGTGAATAGGCTGCATGGGGAAAGTCAAGAACAGCAGGAGCTTTCAGGGCTGGCAGCTTCCTTGTGGGAGAAGGAGCCGAATGTTTCCCTTTCAGAAAGAGGCACTGCCGAGCACAGGCAGCATGAGCTGTAGCGTCTGTGGGAAAGCACAGATCCGCAGGGCTGTTGTGCCTGTGAATAGGCTGCATGGGGAAAGTCAAGTACAGCAGGAGATTTCAGGGCTGGCAGCTTCCTTGTGGGAGAAGGAGCCAGAGGTTTGCCTTTTCGGAAAGAGGCACTGCCGAGGACAGGCAGCATGAGCTGTAGCACATGTGGGAAAGCACAGATCCGCAGGGCTGTTGTGCCTGTGAATAGGCTGCATGGGGAAAGTGAAAAGCAGCAAGAGATTTCAGGGCTGGCAGCTTCCTTGTGGGAGAAGGAGCCCAATATTTGCCATTTCAGAAAGAGGCACTTCCGAGGACAGGCAGCATGCTGTGTAGCATATGTGGGAAAGCACAGATCCGCAGGGCTGTTGTGCCTGTGAATAGGCCGCACGGGGAACGTGAACAGCAGCAAGAGCTTTCAGGGCTGGCAGCTTCCTTGCGGGAGACAGAGCTGGATGTTTCCCTTTCAGAAAGAGGCACTGCCGAGGACAGGCAGCATGAGCTGTAGCGTCTGTGGGAAAGCACAGATCCGCAGGGCTGTTGTGCCTGTGAATAGGCTGCACGGGGAAAGTGAAAAGCAGCAAGAGCTTTCAGGGCTGGCAGCTTCCTTGTGGGAGACAGAACCGGATGTTTCCCTTTCAGAAAGAGGCACTGCCGAGGACAGGCAGCATGAGCTGTAGCGTCTGTGGGAAAGCACAGATCCGCAGGGCTGTTGTGCCTGTAAATAGGCTGCACGGATAGGTGAAGATCAGCACCAGCTTTCATGGCTGGCAGCTTCCTTGTTGGAGACAGAGCCGAATGTTTCCCTTTCAGAAAGAGGCACTGCCGAGGACAGGCAGCATGAGCTGTAGCACATGTGGGAAAGCACAGATCCGCAGGGCTGTTGTGCCTGTGAATAGGCTGCACGGGGAAAGTCAAGAACAGCAGGAGATTTCAGGGCTAGCAGCTTCCTTGTGGGAGAAGGAGCCGAATTTTTGCCTTTTCGGAAAGAGGCACTGCCGAGGACAGGCAGCATGAGCTGTAGCACATGTGGGAAAGCACAGATCCGCAGGGCTGTTGTGCCTGTGAATAGGCTGCACGGGGAAAGTGAAAAGCAGCAAGAGATTTCAGGGCTGGCAGCTTCCTTGTGGGAGAAGGAGCCCAATATTTGCCATTTCAGAAAGAGGCACTTCCGAGGACAGGCAGCATGCTGTGTAGCATATGTGGGAAAGCACAGATCCGCAGGGCTGTTGTGCCTGTGAATAGGCTGCACGGGGAAAGTGAAAAGCAGCAAGAGCTTTCAGGGCTGGCAGCTTCCTTGTGGGAGAAGGAGCCCAGTGTTTGCCATTTCGGAAAGAGACCCTGCCGAGGACAGGCAGCATGAGCCGTAGCGTCTGTGGGAAAGCACAGATCCGAAGGGCTGTTGTGCCTGTGAATAGGCTGCACGGGGAGGTGAAGAGCAGCAAGAGCTTTCAGGGCTGGCAGCTTCCTTGTGGGAGAAGGAGCCAGAGGTTTGCCTTTTTGGAAAGGGGCTCTGCCGAGCACAGGCAGCATGAGCTGTAGCGTCTGTGGGAAAGCACAGATCCGCAGGGCTGTTGTGCCTGTGAACAGGCTGCACGGGGAGGTGAAGAGCAGCAAGAGCTTTCATGGCTGGCAGCTTCCTTGTGGGAGACAGAGCCGAATGTTTCCCTTTCAGAAAGAGGCACTGCCGAGGACAGGCAGCATGAGCTGTAGCGTCTGTGGGAAAGTACAGATCCGCAGGGCTGTTGTGCCTGTGAATAGGCTGCATGGGGAAAGTCAAGAACAGCAGGAGATTTCAGGGCTAGCAGCTTCCTTGTGGGAGAAGGAGCCGAATGTTTGCCTTTTCGGAAAGAGGCACTGCCGAGCACAGGCAGCATGAGCTGTAGCACATGTGGGAAAGCACAGATCCGCAGGGCTGTTGTGCCTGTGAATAGGCTGCACGGGGAAAGTCAAGAACAGCAGGAGATTTCAGGGCTAGCAGCTTCCTTGTGGGAGAAGGAGCCGAATATTTGCCTTTTCGGAAAGAGGCACTGCCGACGACAGGCAGCATGAGCTGTAGCACATGTGGGAAAGCACAGATCCGCAGGGCTGTTGTGCCTGTGAATAGGCTGCACGGGGAAAGTGAAAAGCAGCAAGAGATTTCAGGGCTGGCAGCTTCCTTGTGGGAGAAGGAGCCCAATATTTGCCATTTCAGAAAGACGCACTTCCGAGGACAGGCAGCATGCTGTGTAGCATATGTGGGAAAGCACAGATCCGCAGGGCTGTTGTGCCTGTGAATAGGCCGCACGGGGAACGTGAACAGCAGCAAGAGCTTTCAGGGCTGGCAGCTTCCTTGCGGGAGAAGGAGCCGAATGTTTCCCTTTCAGAAAGAGGCACTGCCGAGCACAGGCAGCATGAGCTCTAGCGTCTGCGGGAAAGCACAGATCCGCAGGGCTGTTGTGCCTTTGAATAGGCTGCACGGGGAAAGTGAAGAGCAGCAAGAGCTTTCAGGGCTGGCAGCTTCCTTGTGGGAGAAGGAGCCAGAGGTTTGCCTTTTAGGAAAGGGGCTCTGCCGAGCACAGGCAGCATGAGCTGTAGTGTCTGTGGGAAAGCACAGATCCGCAGGGCTGTTGTGCCTGTGAATAGGCCGCACGGGGAACGTGAAGAGCAGCAAGAGCTTTCAGGGCTGGCAGCTTCCTTGCGGGAGACAGAGCTGGATGTTTCCCTTTCAGAAAGAGGCACTGCCGAGGACAGGCAGCCTGAGCTGTAGCGTCTGTGGGAAAGCACAGATCCGCAGGGCTGTTGTGCCTGTGAATAGGCTGCACGGGGAAAGTCAAGAACAGCAGGAGATTTCAGGGCTAGCAGCTTCCTTGTGGGAGAAGGAGCCGAATGTTTCCCTTTCAGAAAGAGGCACTGCCGAGGACAGGCAGCATGAGCTGTAGCGTCTGTGGGAAAGCACAGATCCGCAGGGCTGTTGTGCCTGTGAATAGGCTGCACGGGGAAAGTGAAGAGCAGCAAGAGCTTTCAGGGCTGGGAGCAAACTTGTGGGAGAAGGAGTCGGAGGTTTGCCTTTTCGGAAAGAGACACTGCTGAACACAGGCAGCATGAGCTGTAGCGTCTGTGGGAAAGCACAGATCCGCAGGGCTGTTGTGCCTGTGAATAGGCTGCACGGGGAAAGTGAAGAGCAGCAAGAGCTTTCAGTGCTGGCAGCTTCCTTGTGGGAGAAGGAGTCGGAGGTTTGCCTTTTCGGAAAGAGGCACTGCCGAGGACAGGTATCATGAGCTGTAGCGTCTGTGGGAAAGTACAGATCCGCAGGGCTGTTGTGCCTGTGAATAGGCTGCACGGGGAAAGTGAAAAGCAGCAAGAGCTTTCAGGGCTGGGAGCTTCCTTGTGGGAGAAGGAGCCCAATATTTGCCATTTTGGAAAGAGACCCTGCCGAACAAGGGCAGCATGAGCTGTAGCGTCTGTGGGAAAGCACAGATCCGCAGGGCTGTTGTGCCTGTGAATAGGCTGCACGGGGAAAGTGAAGAGCAGCAAGAGCTTTCAGGGCTGGCAGCTTCCTTGTGGGAGAAGGAGCCCAATATTTGCCATTTCAGAAAGAGGCACTTCGAGGACAGGCGGCATGCTGTGTAGCATATGTGGGAAAGCACAGATCCGCAGGGCTGTTGTGCCTGTGAATAGGCTGCACGGGGAAAGTGAAAAGCAGCAAGAGCTTTCAGGGCTGGCAGCTTCCTTGTGGGAGAAGGAGTCGGAGGTTTGCCTTTTCGGAAAGAGGCACTGCCGAGGACAGGCAGCATGAGCTGTAGCTTCTGTGGGAAAGCACAGATCCGCAGGGCTGTTGTGCCTGTGAATAGGCTGCACGTTGAAAGTGAAAAGCAGCAAGGGTTTTCAGGGCTGGCAGCTTCCTTGTGGGAGAAGGAGTCGGAGGTTTGCCATTTCGGAAAGGTGCACTGCCGAGGACAGGCAGCATGAGCTGTAGCGTCTGTGGGAAAGCACAGATCTGCAGGGCTGTTGTGCCTGCGAATAGGCTGCACGGGGAGGTGAAGAGCAGCAAGAGCTTTCAGGGCTGGCAGCTTCCTTGTGGGAGAAGGAGCCCAATATTTGCCATTTCGGAAAGAGACCCTGCCGAGGACAGGCAGCATGAGCTGTAGCGTCTGTGGGAAAGTACAGATCCGCAGGGCTGTTGTGCCTGTGAATAGGCTGCACGGGGAAAGTCAAGAACAGCAGGAGATTTCAGGGCTAGCAGCTTCCTTGTGGGAGAAGGAGCCGAATGTTTGCCTTTTCGGAAAGAGGCACTGCCGACGACAGGCAGCATGAGCTGTAGCACATGTGGGAAAGCACAGATCCGCAGGGCTGTTGTGCCTGTGAATAGGCTGCACGGGGAAAGTGAAGAGCAGCAAGAGCTTTCAGGGCTGGCAGCTTCCTTGTGGGAGAAGGAGCCCAATATTTGCCATTTTGGAAAGAGACCCTGCCGAGCACAGGCAGCATGAGCTGTAGCGTCTGTGGGAAAGCACAGATCCGCAGGGCTGTTGTGCCTGTGAATAGGCTGCATGGGGAAAGTCAAGAACAGCAGGAGCTTTCAGGGCTGGCAGCTTCCTTGTGGGAGAAGGAGCCGAATGTTTCCCTTTCAGAAAGAGGCACTGCCGAGCACAGGCAGCATGAGCTGTAGCGTCTGTGGGAAAGCACAGATCCGCAGGGCTGTTGTGCCTGCGAATAGGCTGCACGGGGAGGTGAAGAGCAGCAAGAGCTTTCAGGGCTGGAAGCTTCCTTGTGGGAGAAGGAGCCGAATGTTTCCCTTTCAGAAAGAGGCACTGCCGAGGACAGGCAGCATGAGCTGTAGCGTCTGTGGGAAAGCACAGATCCGCAGGGCTGTTGTGCCTGTGAATAGGCTGCATGGGGAAAGTCAAGTACAGCAGGAGATTTCAGGGCTGGCAGCTTCCTTGTGGGAGAAGGAGCCAGAGGTTTGCCTTTTCGGAAAGAGGCACTGCCGAGGACAGGCAGCATGAGCTGTAGCACATGTGGGAAAGCACAGATCCGCAGGGCTGTTGTGCCTGTGAATAGGCTGCATGGGGAAAGTGAAAAGCAGCAAGAGATTTCAGGGCTGGCAGCTTCCTTGTGGGAGACAGAGCTGGATGTTTCCCTTTCAGAAAGAGGCACTGCCGAGGACAGGCAGCATGAGCTGTAGCGTCTGTGGGAAAGCACAGATCCGCAGGGCTGTTGTGCCTGTGAATAGGCTGCACGGGGAAAGTGAAAAGCAGCAAGAGCTTTCAGGGCTGGCAGCTTCCTTGTGGGAGACAGAACCGGATGTTTCCCTTTCAGAAAGAGGCACTGCCGAGGACAGGCAGCATGAGCTGTAGCGTCTGTGGGAAAGCACAGATCCGCAGGGCTGTTGTGCCTGTAAATAGGCTGCACGGATAGGTGAAGATCAGCACCAGCTTTCATGGCTGGCAGCTTCCTTGTTGGAGACAGAGCCGAATGTTTCCCTTTCAGAAAGAGGCACTGCCGAGGACAGGCAGCATGAGCTGTAGCGTCTGTGGGAAAGCACAGATCCGCAGGGCTGTTGTGCCTGTGAATAGGCTGCATGGGGAAAGTCAAGTACAGCAGGAGATTTCAGGGCTGGCAGCTTCCTTGTGGGAGAAGGAGCCAGAGGTTTGCCTTTTCGGAAAGAGGCACTGCCGAGGACAGGCAGCATGAGCTTTAGCACATGTGGGAAAGCACAGATCCGCAGGGCTGTTGTGCCTGTGAATAGGCTGCACGGGGAAAGTGAAGAGCAGCAAGAGCTTTCAGGGCTGGCAGCTTCCTTGTGGGAGAAGGAGCCCAATATTTGCCATTTTGGAAAGAGACCCTGCCGAGCACAGGCAGCATGAGTTGTAGCGTCTGTGGGAAAGCACAGATCCGCAGGTCTGTTGTGCCTGTGAATAGGCTGCATGGGGAAAGTCAAGAACAGCAGGAGCTTTCAGGGCTGGCAGCTTCCTTGTGGGAGAAGGAGCCGAATGTTTCCCTTTCAGAAAGAGGCACTGCCGAGCACAGGCAGCATGAGCTGTAGCGTCTGTGGGAAAGCACAGATCCGCAGGGCTGTTGTGCCTGTGAATAGGCTGCATGGGGAAAGTCAAGTACAGCAGGAGATTTCAGGGCTGGCAGCTTCCTTGTGGGAGAAGGAGCCAGAGGTTTGCCTTTTCGGAAAGAGGCACTGCCGAGGACAGGCAGCATGAGCTGTAGCACATGTGGGAAAGCACAGATCCGCAGGGCTGTTGTGCCTGTGAATAGGCTGCATGGGGAAAGTGAAAAGCAGCAAGAGATTTCAGGGCTGGCAGCTTCCTTGTGGGAGAAGGAGTCCAATATTTGCCATTTCAGAAAGAGGCACTTCCGAGGACAGGCAGCATGCTGTGTAGCATATGTGGGAAAGCACAGATCCGCAGGGCTGTTGTGCCTGTGAATAGGCCGCACGGGGAACGTGAACAGCAGCAAGAGCTTTCAGGGCTGGCAGCTTCCTTGCGGGAGACAGAGCTGGATGTTTCCCTTTCAGAAAGAGGCACTGCCGAGGACAGGCAGCATGAGCTGTAGCGTCTGTGGGAAAGCACAGATCCGCAGGGCTGTTGTGCCTGTGAATAGGCTGCACGGGGAAAGTGAAAAGCAGCAAGAGCTTTCAGGGCTGGCAGCTTCCTTGTGGGAGACAGAACCGGATGTTTCCCTTTCAGAAAGAGGCACTGCCGAGGACAGGCAGCATGAGCTGTAGCGTCTGTGGGAAAGCACAGATCCGCAGGGCTGTTGTGCCTGTAAATAGGCTGCACGGATAGGTGAAGATCAGCACCAGCTTTCATGGCTGGCAGCTTCCTTGTTGGAGACAGAGCCGAATGTTTCCCTTTCAGAAAGAGGCACTGCCGAGGACAGGCAGCATGAGCTGTAGCACATGTGGGAAAGCACAGATCCGCAGGGCTGTTGTGCCTGTGAATAGGCTGCACGGGGAAAGTCAAGAACAGCAGGAGATTTCAGGGCTAGCAGCTTCCTTGTGGGAGAAGGAGCCGAATTTTTGCCTTTTCGGAAAGAGGCACTGCCGAGGACAGGCAGCATGAGCTGTAGCACATGTGGGAAAGCACAGATCCGCAGGGCTGTTGTGCCTGTGAATAGGCTGCACGGGGAAAGTGAAAAGCAGCAAGAGATTTCAGGGCTGGCAGCTTCCTTGTGGGAGAAGGAGCCCAATATTTGCCATTTCAGAAAGAGGCACTTCCGAGGACAGGCAGCATGCTGTGTAGCATATGTGGGAAAGCACAGATCCGCAGGGCTGTTGTGCCTGTGAATAGGCTGCACGGGGAAAGTGAAAAGCAGCAAGAGCTTTCAGGGCTGGCAGCTTCCTTGTGGGAGAAGGAGCCCAGTGTTTGCCATTTCGGAAAGAGACCCTGCCGAGGACAGGCAGCATGAGCCGTAGCGTCTGTGGGAAAGCACAGATCCGAAGGGCTGTTGTGCCTGTGAATAGGCTGCACGGGGAGGTGAAGAGCAGCAAGAGCTTTCAGGGCTGGCAGCTTCCTTGTGGGAGAAGGAGCCAGAGGTTTGCCTTTTTGGAAAGGGGCTCTGCCGAGCACAGGCAGCATGAGCTGTAGCGTCTGTGGGAAAGCACAGATCCGCAGGGCTGTTGTGCCTGTGAACAGGCTGCACGGGGAGGTGAAGAGCAGCAAGAGCTTTCATGGCTGGCAGCTTCCTTGTGGGAGACAGAGCCGAATGTTTCCCTTTCAGAAAGAGGCACTGCCGAGGACAGGCAGCATGAGCTGTAGCGTCTGTGGGAAAGTACAGATCCGCAGGGCTGTTGTGCCTGTGAATAGGCTGCATGGGGAAAGTCAAGAACAGCAGGAGATTTCAGGGCTAGCAGCTTCCTTGTGGGAGAAGGAGCCGAATGTTTGCCTTTTCGGAAAGAGGCACTGCCGAGCACAGGCAGCATGAGCTGTAGCACATGTGGGAAAGCACAGATCCGCAGGGCTGTTGTGCCTGTGAATAGGCTGCACGGGGAAAGTCAAGAACAGCAGGAGATTTCAGGGCTAGCAGCTTCCTTGTGGGAGAAGGAGCCGAATATTTGCCTTTTCGGAAAGAGGCACTGCCGACGACAGGCAGCATGAGCTGTAGCACATGTGGGAAAGCACAGATCCGCAGGGCTGTTGTGCCTGTGAATAGGCTGCACGGGGAAAGTGAAAAGCAGCAAGAGATTTCAGGGCTGGCAGCTTCCTTGTGGGAGAAGGAGCCCAATATTTGCCATTTCAGAAAGACGCACTTCCGAGGACAGGCAGCATGCTGTGTAGCATATGTGGGAAAGCACAGATCCGCAGGGCTGTTGTGCCTGTGAATAGGCCGCACGGGGAACGTGAACAGCAGCAAGAGCTTTCAGGGCTGGCAGCTTCCTTGCGGGAGAAGGAGCCGAATGTTTCCCTTTCAGAAAGAGGCACTGCCGAGCACAGGCAGCATGAGCTCTAGCGTCTGCGGGAAAGCACAGATCCGCAGGGCTGTTGTGCCTTTGAATAGGCTGCACGGGGAAAGTGAAGAGCAGCAAGAGCTTTCAGGGCTGGCAGCTTCCTTGTGGGAGAAGGAGCCAGAGGTTTGCCTTTTAGGAAAGGGGCTCTGCCGAGCACAGGCAGCATGAGCTGTAGTGTCTGTGGGAAAGCACAGATCCGCAGGGCTGTTGTGCCTGTGAATAGGCCGCACGGGGAACGTGAAGAGCAGCAAGAGCTTTCAGGGCTGGCAGCTTCCTTGCGGGAGACAGAGCTGGATGTTTCCCTTTCAGAAAGAGGCACTGCCGAGGACAGGCAGCCTGAGCTGTAGCGTCTGTGGGAAAGCACAGATCCGCAGGGCTGTTGTGCCTGTGAATAGGCTGCACGGGGAAAGTCAAGAACAGCAGGAGATTTCAGGGCTAGCAGCTTCCTTGTGGGAGAAGGAGCCGAATGTTTCCCTTTCAGAAAGAGGCACTGCCGAGGACAGGCAGCATGAGCTGTAGCGTCTGTGGGAAAGCACAGATCCGCAGGGCTGTTGTGCCTGTGAATAGGCTGCACGGGGAAAGTGAAGAGCAGCAAGAGCTTTCAGGGCTGGGAGCAAACTTGTGGGAGAAGGAGTCGGAGGTTTGCCTTTTCGGAAAGAGACACTGCTGAACACAGGCAGCATGAGCTGTAGCGTCTGTGGGAAAGCACAGATCCGCAGGGCTGTTGTGCCTGTGAATAGGCTGCACGGGGAAAGTGAAGAGCAGCAAGAGCTTTCAGTGCTGGCAGCTTCCTTGTGGGAGAAGGAGTCGGAGGTTTGCCTTTTCGGAAAGAGGCACTGCCGAGGACAGGTATCATGAGCTGTAGCGTCTGTGGGAAAGTACAGATCCGCAGGGCTGTTGTGCCTGTGAATAGGCTGCACGGGGAAAGTGAAAAGCAGCAAGAGCTTTCAGGGCTGGGAGCTTCCTTGTGGGAGAAGGAGCCCAATATTTGCCATTTTGGAAAGAGACCCTGCCGAACAAGGGCAGCATGAGCTGTAGCGTCTGTGGGAAAGCACAGATCCGCAGGGCTGTTGTGCCTGTGAATAGGCTGCACGGGGAAAGTGAAGAGCAGCAAGAGCTTTCAGGGCTGGCAGCTTCCTTGTGGGAGAAGGAGCCCAATATTTGCCATTTCAGAAAGAGGCACTTCGAGGACAGGCGGCATGCTGTGTAGCATATGTGGGAAAGCACAGATCCGCAGGGCTGTTGTGCCTGTGAATAGGCTGCACGGGGAAAGTGAAAAGCAGCAAGAGCTTTCAGGGCTGGCAGCTTCCTTGTGGGAGAAGGAGTCGGAGGTTTGCCTTTTCGGAAAGAGGCACTGCCGAGGACAGGCAGCATGAGCTGTAGCTTCTGTGGGAAAGCACAGATCCGCAGGGCTGTTGTGCCTGTGAATAGGCTGCACGTTGAAAGTGAAAAGCAGCAAGGGTTTTCAGGGCTGGCAGCTTCCTTGTGGGAGAAGGAGTCGGAGGTTTGCCATTTCGGAAAGGTGCACTGCCGAGGACAGGCAGCATGAGCTGTAGCGTCTGTGGGAAAGCACAGATCTGCAGGGCTGTTGTGCCTGCGAATAGGCTGCACGGGGAGGTGAAGAGCAGCAAGAGCTTTCAGGGCTGGCAGCTTCCTTGTGGGAGAAGGAGCCCAATATTTGCCATTTCGGAAAGAGACCCTGCCGAGGACAGGCAGCATGAGCTGTAGCGTCTGTGGGAAAGTACAGATCCGCAGGGCTGTTGTGCCTGTGAATAGGCTGCACGGGGAAAGTCAAGAACAGCAGGAGATTTCAGGGCTAGCAGCTTCCTTGTGGGAGAAGGAGCCGAATGTTTGCCTTTTCGGAAAGAGGCACTGCCGACGACAGGCAGCATGAGCTGTAGCACATGTGGGAAAGCACAGATCCGCAGGGCTGTTGTGCCTGTGAATAGGCTGCACGGGGAAAGTGAAGAGCAGCAAGAGCTTTCAGGGCTGGCAGCTTCCTTGTGGGAGAAGGAGCCCAATATTTGCCATTTTGGAAAGAGACCCTGCCGAGCACAGGCAGCATGAGCTGTAGCGTCTGTGGGAAAGCACAGATCCGCAGGGCTGTTGTGCCTGTGAATAGGCTGCATGGGGAAAGTCAAGAACAGCAGGAGCTTTCAGGGCTGGCAGCTTCCTTGTGGGAGAAGGAGCCGAATGTTTCCCTTTCAGAAAGAGGCACTGCCGAGCACAGGCAGCATGAGCTGTAGCGTCTGTGGGAAAGCACAGATCCGCAGGGCTGTTGTGCCTGCGAATAGGCTGCACGGGGAGGTGAAGAGCAGCAAGAGCTTTCAGGGCTGGAAGCTTCCTTGTGGGAGAAGGAGCCGAATGTTTCCCTTTCAGAAAGAGGCACTGCCGAGGACAGGCAGCATGAGCTGTAGCGTCTGTGGGAAAGCACAGATCCGCAGGGCTGTTGTGCCTGTGAATAGGCTGCATGGGGAAAGTCAAGTACAGCAGGAGATTTCAGGGCTGGCAGCTTCCTTGTGGGAGAAGGAGCCAGAGGTTTGCCTTTTCGGAAAGAGGCACTGCCGAGGACAGGCAGCATGAGCTGTAGCACATGTGGGAAAGCACAGATCCGCAGGGCTGTTGTGCCTGTGAATAGGCTGCATGGGGAAAGTGAAAAGCAGCAAGAGATTTCAGGGCTGGCAGCTTCCTTGTGGGAGACAGAGCTGGATGTTTCCCTTTCAGAAAGAGGCACTGCCGAGGACAGGCAGCATGAGCTGTAGCGTCTGTGGGAAAGCACAGATCCGCAGGGCTGTTGTGCCTGTGAATAGGCTGCACGGGGAAAGTGAAAAGCAGCAAGAGCTTTCAGGGCTGGCAGCTTCCTTGTGGGAGACAGAACCGGATGTTTCCCTTTCAGAAAGAGGCACTGCCGAGGACAGGCAGCATGAGCTGTAGCGTCTGTGGGAAAGCACAGATCCGCAGGGCTGTTGTGCCTGTAAATAGGCTGCACGGATAGGTGAAGATCAGCACCAGCTTTCATGGCTGGCAGCTTCCTTGTTGGAGACAGAGCCGAATGTTTCCCTTTCAGAAAGAGGCACTGCCGAGGACAGGCAGCATGAGCTGTAGCGTCTGTGGGAAAGCACAGATCCGCAGGGCTGTTGTGCCTGTGAATAGGCTGCATGGGGAAAGTCAAGTACAGCAGGAGATTTCAGGGCTGGCAGCTTCCTTGTGGGAGAAGGAGCCAGAGGTTTGCCTTTTCGGAAAGAGGCACTGCCGAGGACAGGCAGCATGAGCTTTAGCACATGTGGGAAAGCACAGATCCGCAGGGCTGTTGTGCCTGTGAATAGGCTGCATGGGGAAAGTGAAAAGCAGCAAGAGATTTCAGGGCTGGCAGCTTCCTTGTGGGAGAAGGAGCCCAATATTTGCCATTTCAGAAAGAGGCACTTCCGAGGACAGGCAGCATGCTGTGTAGCATATGTGGGAAAGCACAGATCCGCAGGGCTGTTGTGCCTGTGAATAGGCCGCACGGGGAACGTGAACAGCAGCAAGAGCTTTCAGGGCTGGCAGCTTCCTTGCGGGAGACAGAGCTGGATGTTTCCCTTTCAGAAAGAGGCACTGCCGAGGACAGGCAGCATGAGCTGTAGCGTCTGTGGGAAAGCACAGATCCGCAGGGCTGTTGTGCCTGTGAATAGGCTGCACGGGGAAAGTGAAAAGCAGCAAGAGCTTTCAGGGCTGGCAGCTTCCTTGTGGGAGACAGAACCGGATGTTTCCCTTTCAGAAAGAGGCACTGCCGAGGACAGGCAGCATGAGCTGTAGCGTCTGTGGGAAAGCACAGATCCGCAGGGCTGTTGTGCCTGTAAATAGGCTGCACGGATAGGTGAAGATCAGCACCAGCTTTCATGGCTGGCAGCTTCCTTGTTGGAGACAGAGCCGAATGTTTCCCTTTCAGAAAGAGGCACTGCCGAGGACAGGCAGCATGAGCTGTAGCACATGTGGGAAAGCACAGATCCGCAGGGCTGTTGTGCCTGTGAATAGGCTGCACGGGGAAAGTCAAGAACAGCAGGAGATTTCAGGGCTAGCAGCTTCCTTGTGGGAGAAGGAGCCGAATTTTTGCCTTTTCGGAAAGAGGCACTGCCGAGGACAGGCAGCATGAGCTGTAGCACATGTGGGAAAGCACAGATCCGCAGGGCTGTTGTGCCTGTGAATAGGCTGCACGGGGAAAGTGAAGAGCAGCAAGAGCTTTCAGGGCTGGCAGCTTCCTTGTGGGAGAAGGAGCCCAATATTTGCCATTTTGGAAAGAGACCCTGCCAAACAAGGGCAGCATGAGCTGTAGCGTCTGTGGGAAAGCACAGATCCGCAGGGCTGTTGTGCCTGTGAATAGGCTGCACGGGGAAAGTGAAAAGCAGCAAGAGCTTTCAGGGCTGGCAGCTTCCTTGTGGGAGAAGGAGCCGAATGTTTCCCTTTCAGAAAGAGGCACTGCCGAGGACAGGCAGCATGAGCTGTAGCACATGTGGGAAAGCACAGATCCGCAGGGCTGTTGTGCCTGTGAATAGGCTGCACGGGGAAAGTCAAGAACAGCAGGAGATTTCAGGGCTAGCAGCTTCCTTGTGGGAGAAGGAGCCGAATATTTGCCTTTTCGGAAAGACGCACTTCCGAGGACAGGCAGCATGCTGTGTAGCATATGTGGGAAAGCACAGATCCGCAGGGCTGTTGTGCCTGTGAATAGGCCGCACGGGGAACGTGAACAGCAGCAAGAGCTTTCAGGGCTGGCAGCTTCCTTGCGGGAGACAGAGCTGGATGTTTCCCTTTCAGAAAGAGGCACTGCCGAGGACAGGCAGCCTGAGCTGTAGCGTCTGTGGGAAAGCACAGATCCGCAGGGCTGTTGTGCCTGTGAATAGGCTGCACGGGGAAAGTGAAAAGCAGCAAGAGCTTTCAGGGCTGGCAGCTTCCTTGTGGGAGAAGGAGCCGAATATTTCCCTTGCAGAAAGAGGCACTACCGAACACAGGCAGCATGAGCTGTAGCGTCTGTGGGAAAGCACAGATCCGCAGGGCTGTTGTGCCTGTGAATAGGCTGCACGGGGAAAGTGAAGAGCAGCAAGAGCTTTCAGGGCTGGGAGCAAACTTGTGGGAGAAGGAGTCGGAGGTTTGCCTTTTCGGAAAGAGACACTGCTGAACACAGGCAGCATGAGCTGTAGCGTCTGTGGGAAAGCACAGATCCGCAGGGCTGTTGTGCCTGTGAATAGGCTGCACGGGGAAAGTGAAGAGCAGCAAGAGCTTTCAGTGCTGGCAGCTTCCTTGTGGGAGAAGGAGTCGGAGGTTTGCCTTTTCGGAAAGAGGCACTGCCGAGGACAGGTATCATGAGCTGTAGCGTCTGTGGGAAAGCACAGATCCGCAGGGCTGTTGTGCCTGTGAATAGGCTGCACGGGGAAAGTGAAAAGCAGCAAGAGCTTTCAGGGCTGGGAGCTTCCTTGTGGGAGAAGGAGCCCAATATTTGCCATTTTGGAAAGAGACCCTGCCGAACAAGGGCAGCATGAGCTGTAGCGTCTGTGGGAAAGCACAGATCCGCAGGGCTGTTGTGCCTGTGAATAGGCTGCACGGGGAAGTGAAAAGCAGCAAGAGCTTTCAGGGCTGGCAGCTTCCTTGTGGGAGAAGGAGCCCAATATTTGCCATTTCGGAAAGAGACCCTGCCGAACACAGGCAGCATGAGCTGTAGCGTCTGTGGGAAAGCACAGATCCGCAGGGCTGTTGTGCCTGTGAATAGGCTGCACGGGGAGGTGAAGAGCAGCAAGAGCTTTCAGGGCTGGCAGCTTCCTTGTGGGAGAAGGAGTCGGAGGTTTGCCTTTTCGGAAAGAGGCACTGCCGAACACAGGCAGCATGAGCTGTAGCGTCTGTGGGAAAGCACAGATCTGCAGGGCTGTTGTGCCTGCGAATAGGCTGCACGGGGAACATGAAGAGCAGCAAGAGCTTTCAGGGCTGGGAGCTTCCTTGTGGGAGAAGAAGCCGAATGTTTCCCTTTCAGAAAGAGGCACTGCCGAGGACAGGCAGCATGAGCTGTAGCGTCTGTGGGAAAGCACAGATCCGCAGGGCTGTTGTGCCTGTGAATAGGCTGCACGGGGAAAGTGAAAAGCAGCAAGAGCTTTCAGGGCTGGCAGCTTCCTTGTGGGAGAAGGAGTCGGAGGTTTGCCTTTTCGGAAAGAGGCACTGCCGAACACAGGCAGCATGAGCTGTAGCGTCTGTGGGAAAGCACAGATCCGCAGGGCTGTTGTGCCTGTGAATAGGCTGCACGGGGAGGTGAAGAGCAGCAAGAGCTTTCAGGGCTGGCAGCTTCCTTGCTGGAGACATTGCCGGATGTTTCCCTTTCAGAAAGAGGCACTGCCGAACACAGGTAGCATGAGCTGTAGCGTCTGTGGGAAAGTACAGATCCGCAGGGCTGTTGTGCCTGTGAATAGGCTGCACGGGGAAAGTGAAAAGCAGCAAGAGCTTTCAGGGCTGGCAGCTTCCTTGTGGGAGAAGGAGCCCAATATTTGCCATTTCGGAAAGAGACCCTGCCAAACAAGGGCAGCATGAGCTGTAGCGTCTGTGGGAAAGCACAGATCCGCAGGGCTGTTGTGCCTGTGAATAGGCTGCATGGGGAAAGTCAAGAACAGCAGGAGATTTCAGTGCTGGCAGCTTCCTTGTGGGAGAAGGAGCCGAATGTTTCCCTTTCAGAAAGAGGCACTGCCGACGACAGGCATCATGAGCTGTAGCGTCTGAGGGAAAGCACAGATCCGCAAGGCTGTTGTGCCTGTGAATAGGCTACACGGGGAAAGTGAAGAGCAGCAAGAGCTTTCAGGGCTGGCAGCTTCCTTGTGGGAGAAGGAACCAGAGGTTTGCCTTTTTGGAAAGGGGCTCTGCCGAGCACAGGCAGCATGAGCTGTAGCGTCTGTGGGAAAGCACAGATCCGCAGGGCTGTTGTGCCTGTGAACAGGCTGCACGGGGAGGTGAAGAGCAGCAAGAGCTTTCATGGCTGGCAGCTTCCTTGTGGGAGACAGAACCGGATGTTTCCCTTTCAGAAAGAGGCACTGCCGAGCACAGGCAGCATGAGCTGTAGCGTCTGTGGGAAAGCACAGATCCGCAGGGCTGTTGTGCCTGTGAATAGGCTGCATGGGGAAAGTCAAGAACAGCAGATTTCAGAGCTAGCAGCTTCCTTGTGGGAGAAGGAGCCGAATGTTTCCCTTTCAGAAAGAGGCACTGCCGAGCACAGGCAGCATGAGCTGTAGCGTCTGTGGGAAAGCACAGATCCGCAGGGCTGTTGTGCCTGTGAATAGGCTGCACGGGGAAAGTGAAAAGCAGCAAGAGCTTTCAGGGCTGGCAGCTTCCTTGTGGGAGAAGGAGTCGGAGGTTTGCCTTTTCGGAAAGAGGCACTGCCGAACACAGGCAGCATGAGCTGTAGCGTCTGTGGGAAAGCACAGATCCGCAGGGCTGTTGTGCCTGTGAATAGGCTGCACGGGGAACGTGAAAAGCAGCAAGAGCTTTCAGGGCTGGGAGCTTCCTTGTGGGAGAAGAAGCCGAATGTTTCCCTTTCAGAAAGAGGCACTGCCGAGGACAGGCAGCATGAGCTGTAGCGTCTGTGGGAAAGCACAGATCCGCAGGGCTGTTGTGCCTGTGAATAGGCTGCACGGGGAAAGTGAAAAGCAGCAAGAGCTTTCAGGGCTGGCAGCTTCCTTGTGGGAGAAGGAGCCCAATATTTGCCATTTCGGAAAGAGACCCTGCCGAACAAGGTCAGCATGAGCTGTAGCGTCTGTGGGAAAGCACAGATCCGCAGGGCTGTTGTGCCTGTGAATAGGCTGTATGGGGAAAGTCAAGAACAGCAGGAGCTTTCAGGGCTGGGAGCTTCCTTGTGGGAGAAGGAGCCGAATGTTTCCCTTTCAGAAAGAGGCACTGCCGAGGACAGGCAGCATGAGCTGTAACGTCTGTGGGAAAGCACAGATCCGCAGGGCTGTTGTGCCTGCGAATAGGCTGCACGGGGAGGTGAAGAGCAGCAAGAGCTTTCAGGGCTGGAAGCTTCCTTGTGGGAGAAGGAGCCGAATGTTTCCCTTTCAGAAAGAGGCACTGCCGAGGACAGGCAGCATGAGCTGTAGCGTCTGTGGGAATGCACAGATCCGCAGGGCTGTTGTGCCTGTGAATAGGCTGCATGGGGAATGTCAATTACAGCAGGAAATTTCAGGGCTGGCAGCTTCCTTGTGGGAGAAGGAGCCAGAGGTTTGCCTTTTGGGAAAGGGGCTCTGCCGAGCACAGGCATCATGAGCTGTAGCGTCTGTGGGAAAGCACAGATCCGCAGGGCTGTTGTGCCTGTGAATAGGCTGCACGGGGAGGTGAAGAGCAGCAAGAGCTTTCAGGGCTGGCAGCTTCCTTGTGGGAGAAGAAGCCGAATGTTTCCCTTTCAGAAAGAGGCACTGCCGAACACAGGCAGCATGAGCTGTAGCGTCTGTGGGAAAGCACAGATCCGCAGGGCTGTTGTGCCTGTGAATAGGCTGCACGGGGAAAGTGAAAAGCAGCAAGAGCTTTCAGGGCTGGCAGCTTCCTTGTGGGAGAAGGACTCGGAGGTTTGCCTTTTCGGAAAGAGGCACTGCCGAACACAGGCAGCATGAGCTGTAGCGTCTGTGGGAAAGCACAGATCCGCAGGGCTGTTGTGCCTGCGAATAGGCTGCACGGGGAACGTGAAGAGCAGCAAGAGCTTTCAGGGCTGGGAGCTTCCTTGTGGGAGAAGAAGCCGAATGTTTCCCTTTCAGAAAGAGGCACTGCCGAGGACAGGCAGCATGAGCTGTAGCACATGTGGGAAAGCACAGATCCGCAGGGCTGTTGTGCCTGTGAATAGGCTGCACGGGGAAAGTGAAAAGCAGCAAGAGCTTTCAGGGCTGGCAGCTTCCTTGTGGGAGAAGGAGTCGGAGGTTTGCCTTTTCGGAAAGAGGCACTGCCGAGGACAGGCAGCATGCTGTGTAGCATATGTGGGAAAGCACAGATCCGCAGGGCTGTTGTGCCTGTGAATAGGCTGCACGGGGAACGTGAACAGCAGCAAGAGCTTTCAGGGCTGGCAGCTTCCTTGCGGGAGACAGAGCTGGATGTTTCCCTTTCAGAAAGAGGCACTGCCGAGGACAGGCAGCATGAGCTGTAGCGTCTGTGGGAAAGCACAGATCCGCAGGGCTGTTGTGCCTGCGAATAGGCTGCACGGGAAAAGTGAAAAGCAGCAAGAGCTTTCAGGGCTGGCAGCTTCCTTGTGGGAGAAGGAGCCCAATATTTGCCATTTTGGAAAGAGACCCTGCCGAACAAGGTCAGCATGAGCTGTAGCGTCTGTGGGAAAGCACAGATCCGCAGGGCTGTTGTGCCTGTGAATAGGCTGCATGGGGAGGTGAAGAGCAGCAAGAGCTTTCAGGGCTGGCAGCCTCCTTGTGGGAGAAGAAGCCGAATGTTTCCCTTTCAGAAAGAGGCACTGCCGAGCACAGGCAGCATGAGCTGTAGCGTCTGTGGGAAAGCACAGATCCGCAGGGCTGTTGTGCCTGCGAAGAGGCTGCACGGGGAGGTGAAGAGCAGCAAGAGCTTTCAGGGCTGGCAGCTTCCTTGTGGGAGAAGGAGCCGAATGTTTCCCTTTCACAAAGAGGCACTGCTGAACACAGGCAGCATGAGCTGTAGCGTCTGTGGGAAAGCACAGATCCGCAGGGCTGTTGTGCCTGTGAACAGGCTGCACGGGGAACGTGAAGAGCAGCAAGAGCTTTCAGGGCTGGCAGCTTCCTTGTGGGAGAAGAAGCCGAATGTTTCCCTTTCAGAAAGAGGCACTGCCGAGGACAGGCAGCATGAGCTGTAGCGTCTGTGGGAAAGCACAGATCCGCAGGGCTGTTGTGCCCGTGAATAGGCTGCACGGGGAAAGTGAAAAGCAGCAAGAGCTTTCAGGGCTGGCAGCTTCCTTGTGGGAGAAGGAGCCCAATATTTGCCATTTCGGAAAGAGACCCTGCCGAGGACAGGCAGCATGAGCTGTAGCGTCTGTGGGAAAGCACAGATCCGCAGGGCTGTTGTGCCTGTGAATAGGCTGCACGGGGAGGTGAAGAGCAGCAAGAGCTTTCAGGGCTGGCAGCTTCCTTGTGGGAGAAGGAGCCAGAGGCTTGCCTTTTTGGAAAGAGGCACTGCCGAGGACAGGCAGCATGAGCTGTAGCGTCTGTGGGAAAGCACAGATCCGCAGGGCTGTTGTGCCTGTAAATAGGCTGCACGGGGAAAGTCAAGAACAGCAGGAGATTTCAGGGCTAGCAGCTTCCTTGTGGGAGAAGGAGCCGAATGTTTGCCTTTTCGGAAAGAGGCACTGCCGACGACAGGCAGCATGAGCTGTAGCACATGTGGGAAAGCACAGATCCGCAGGGCTGTTTTGCCTGTGAATAGGCCGCACGGGGAAAGTGAAAAGCAGCAAGAGCTTTCAGGGCTGGCAGCTTCCTTGCGGGAGACAGAGCTGGATGTTTCCCTTTCAGAAAGAGGCACTGCCGAGGACAGGCAGCATGAGCTGTAGCGTCTGTGGGAAAGCACAGATCCGCAGGGCTGTTGTGCCTGTGAATAGGCTGCACGGGGAAAGTGAAAAGCAGCAAGAGCTTTCAGGGCTGGCAGCTTCCTTGTTGGAGAAGGAGCCGAATGTTTCCCTTTCAGAAAGAGGCACTACCGAACACAGGCAGCATGAGCTGTAGCGTCTGTGGGAAAGCACAGATCCGCAGGGCTGTTGTGCCTGCGAATAGGCTGCACGGGGAAAGTGAAAAGCAGCAAGACCTTTCAGGGCTGGCAGCTTCTTTGTGGGAGAAGGAGTCGGAGGTTTGCCTTTTCGGAAAGAGGCACTGCCGAGGACAGGTATCATGAGCTGTAGCGTCTGTGGGAAAGCACAGATCCGCAGGGCTGTTGTGCCTGTGAATAGGCTGCACGGGGAAAGTGAAAAGCAGCAAGAGCTTTCAGGGCTGGAAGCTTCCTTGTGGGAGAAGGAGCCGAATGTTTCCCTTTCAGAAAGAGGCACTACCGAGGACAGGCATCATGAGCTGTAGCTTCTGTGGGAAAGCACAGATCCGCAGGGCTGTTGTGCCTGTGAATAGGCTGCACGGGGAGGTGAAGAGCAGCAAGAGCTTTCATGGCTGTAAGCTTCCTTGTGGGAGAAGGAGCCGAATGTTTCCCTTTCAGAAAGAGGCACTGCCGAGGACAGGCAGCATGAGCTGTAGCGTCTGTGGGAAAGCACAGATCCGCAGGGCTGTTGTGCCTGTGAATAGGCTGCACGGGGATAGTGAAAAGCAGCAAGATCTTTCAGGGCTGGCAGCTTCCTTGTGGGAGAAGGAGCTAGAGGTTTGCCTTTTTGGAAAGGGGCTCTGCCGAGCACAGGCAGCCTGAGCTGTAGCACATGTGGGAAAGCACAGATCCGCAGGGCTGTTGTGCCTGTGAATAGGCTGCACGGAGAAAGTGAAAAGCAGCAAGAGATTTCAGGGCTGGCAGCTTCCTTGTGGGAGAAGGAGCCCAATATTTGCCATTTCAGAAAGAGGCACTTCCGAGGACAGGCAGCATGCTGTGTAGCATATGTGGGAAAGCACAGATCCGCAGGGCTGTTGTGCCTGTGAATAGGCTGCACGGGGAACGTGAAGAGCAGCAAGAGCTTTCAGGGCTGGCAGCTTCCTTGTGGGAGAAGAAGCCGAATGTTTCCCTTTCAGAAAGAGGCACTGCCGAGGACAGGCAGCATGAGCTGTAGCGTCTGTGGGAAAGCACAGATCCGCAGGGCTGTTGTGCCTGTGAATAGGCTGCACGGGGAAAGTGAAAAGCAGCAAGAGCTTTCAGGGCTGGCAGCTTCCTTGTGGGAGAAGGAACCAGAGGTTTGCCTTTTTGGAAAGGGGCTCTGCCGAGCACAGGCATCATGAGCTGTAGCGTCTGTGGGAATGCACAGATCCGCAGGGCTGTTGTGCCTGTGAATAGGCTGCACGGAAAGGTGAAAAGCAGCAAGAGCTTTCAGGGCTGGCAGCTTCCTTGTGGGAGAAGGAGCCGAATGTTTCCCTTTCAGAAAGAGGCACTGCCGAGGACAGGCAGCATGAGCTGTAGCGTCTGTGGGAAAGCACAGATCCGCAGGGCTGTTGTGCCTGTGAATAGGCTGCATGGGGAATGTCAATTACAGCAGGAAATTTCAGGGCTGGCAGCTTCCTTGTGGGAGAAGGAGCCAGAGGTTTGCCTTTTTGGAAAGGGGCTCTGCTGAGCACAGGCATCATGAGCTGTAGCGTCTGTGGGAAAGCACAGATCCGCAGGGCTGTTGTGCCTGTGAATAGGCTGCACGGGGAGGTGAAGAGCAGCAAGAGCTTTCAGGGCTGGCAGCTTCCTTGTGGGAGAAGAAGCCGAATGTTTCCCTTTCAGAAAGAGGCACTGCCGAACACAGGCAGCATGAGCTGTAGCGTCTGTGGGAAAGCACAGATCCGCAGGGCTGTTGTGCCTGTGAATAGGCTGCACGGGGAAAGTGAAAAGCAGCAAGAGCTTTCAGGGCTGGCAGCTTCCTTGTGGGAGAAGGACTCGGAGGTTTGCCTTTTCGGAAAGAGGCACTGCCGAACACAGGCAGCATGAGCTGTAGCGTCTGTGGGAAAGCACAGATCCGCAGGGCTGTTGTGCCTGCGAATAGGCTGCACGGGGAACGTGAAGAGCAGCAAGAGCTTTCAGGGCTGGGAGCTTCCTTGTGGGAGAAGAAGCCGAATGTTTCCCTTTCAGAAAGAGGCACTGCCGAGGACAGGCAGCATGAGCTGTAGCGTCTGTGGGAAAGCACAGATCCGCAGGGCTGTTGTGCCTGTGAATAGGCTGCACGGGGAAAGTGAAAAGCAGCAAGAGCTTTCAGGGCTGGCAGCTTCGTTGTGGGAGAAGGAGTCGGAGGTTTGCCTTTTCGGAAAGAGGCACTGCCGAGGACAGGCAGCATGCTGTGTAGCATATGTGGGAAAGCACAGATCCGCAGGGCTGTTGTGCCTGTGAATAGGCTGCACGGGAAAAGTGAAAAGCAGCAAGAGCTTTCAGGGCTGGCAGCTTCCTTGTGGGAGAAGGAGCCCAATATTTGCCATTTTGGAAAGAGACCCTGCCGAACAAGGTCAGCATGAGCTGTAGCGTCTGTGGGAAAGCACAGATCCGCAGGGCTGTTGTACCTGTGAATAGGCTGCATGGGGAGGTGAAGAGCAGCAAGAGCTTTCAGGGCTGGCAGCTTCCTTGTGGGAGAAGAAGCCGAATGTTTCCCTTTCAGAAAGAGGCACTGCCGAGCACAGGCAGCATGAGCTGTAGCGTCTGTGGGAAAGCACAGATCCGCAGGGCTGTTGTGCCTGCGAAGAGGCTGCACGGGGAGGTGAAGAGCAGCAAGAGCTTTCAGGGCTGGAAGCTTCCTTGTGGGAGAAGGAGCCGAATGTTTCCCTTTCAGAAAGAGGCACTGCCGAGCACAGGCAGCATGAGCTGTAGCGTCTGTGGGAAAGCACAGATCCGCAGGGCTGTTGTGCCTGCGAAGAGGCTGCACGGGGAGGTGAAGAGCAGCAAGAGCTTTCAGGGCTGGCAGCTTCCTTGTGGGAGAAGAAGCCGAATGTTTCCCTTTCAGAAAGGGGCACTGCTGAACACAGGCAGCATGAGCTGTAGCGTCTGTGGGAAAGCACAGATCCGCAGGGCTCTTGTGCCTGTGAACAGGCTGCACGGGGAGGTGAAGAGCAGCAAGAGCTTTCATGGCTGGCAGCTTCCTTGTGGGAGACAGAACCGGATGTTTCCCTTTCAGAAAGAGGCACTGCCGAGGACAGGCATCATGAGCTGTAGCTTCTGTGGGAAAGCACAGATCCGCAGGGCTGTTGTGCCTGCGAATAGGCTGCACGGGGAACGTGAAGAGCAGCAAGAGCTTTCAGGGCTGGCAGCTTCCTTGTGGGAGAAGAAGCCGAATGTTTCCCTTTCAGAAAGAGGCACTGCCGAGGACAGGCAGCATGAGCTGTAGCGTCTGTGGGAAAGCACAGATCCGCAGGGCTGTTGTGCCCGTGAATAGGCTGCACGGGGAAAGTGAAAAGCAGCAAGAGCTTTCAGGGCTGGCAGCTTCCTTGTGGGAGAAGGAGCCCAATATTTGCCATTTCGGAAAGAGACCCTGCCGAGGACAGGCAGCATGAGCTGTAGCGTCTGTGGGAAAGCACAGATCCGCAGGGCTGTTGTGCCTGTGAATAGGCTGCACGGGGAAAGTCAAGAACAGCAGGAGATTTCAGGGCTAGCAGCTTCCTTGTGGGAGAAGGAGCCGAATGTTTGCCTTTTCGGAAAGAGGCACTGCCGAGGACAGGCAGCATGAGCTGTAGCACATGTGGGAAAGCACAGATCCGCAGGGCTGTTGTGCCTGTGAATAGGCTGCACGGGGAAAGTGAAGAGCAGCAAGAGCTTTCAGGGCTGGCAGCTTCCTTGTGGGAGAAGGAGCCCAATATTTGCCATTTTGGAAAGAGACCCTGCCAAACAAGGGCAGCATGAGCTGTAGCGTCTGTGGGAAAGCACAGATCCGCAGGGCTGTTGTGCCTGTGAATAGGCTGCACGGGGAAAGTGAAAAGCAGCAAGAGCTTTCAGGGCTGGCAGCTTCCTTGTGGGAGAAGGAGCCGAATGTTTCCCTTTCAGAAAGAGGCACTGCCGAGGACAGGCAGCATGAGCTGTAGCACATGTGGGAAAGCACAGATCCGCAGGGCTGTTGTGCCTGTGAATAGGCTGCACGGGGAAAGTCAAGAACAGCAGGAGATTTCAGGGCTAGCAGCTTCCTTGTGGGAGAAGGAGCCGAATATTTGCCTTTTCGGAAAGAGGCACTGCCGACGACAGGCAGCATGAGCTGTAGCACATGTGGGAAAGCACAGATCCCCAGGGCTGTTGTGCCTGTGAATAGGCTGCACGGGGAAAGTGAAAAGCAGCAAGAGATTTCAGGGCTGGCAGCTTCCTTGTGTGAGAAGGAGCCCAATATTTGCCATTTCAGAAAGACGCACTTCCGAGGACAGGCAGCATGCTGTGTAGCATATGTGGGAAAGCACAGATCCGCAGGGCTGTTGTGCCTGTGAATAGGCCGCACGGGGAACGTGAACAGCAGCAAGAGCTTTCAGGGCTGGCAGCTTCCTTGCGGGAGAAGGAGCCGAATGTTTCCCTTTCAGAAAGAGGCACTGCCGAGCACAGGCAGCATGAGCTCTAGCGTCTGCGGGAAAGCACAGATCCGCAGGGCTGTTGTGCCTTTGAATAGGCTGCACGGGGAAAGTGAAGAGCAGCAAGAGCTTTCAGGGCTGGCAGCTTCCTTGTGGGAGAAGGAGCCAGAGGTTTGCCTTTTAGGAAAGGGGCTCTGCCGAGCACAGGCAGCATGAGCTGTAGTGTCTGTGGGAAAGCACAGATCCGCAGGGCTGTTGTGCCTGTGAATAGGCCGCACGGGGAACGTGAAGAGCAGCAAGAGCTTTCAGGGCTGGCAGCTTCCTTGCGGGAGACAGAGCTGGATGTTTCCCTTTCAGAAAGAGGCACTGCCGAGGACAGGCAGCCTGAGCTGTAGCGTCTGTGGGAAAGCACAGATCCGCAGGGCTGTTGTGCCTGTGAATAGGCTGCACGGGGAAAGTGAAAAGCAGCAAGAGCTTTCAGGGCTGGCAGCTTCCTTGTGGGAGAAGGAGCCGAATGTTTCCCTTGCAGAAAGAGGCACTACCGAACACAGGCAGCATGAGCTGTAGCGTCTGTGGGAAAGCACAGATCCGCAGGGCTGTTGTGCCTGTGAATAGGCTGCACGGGGAAAGTGAAGAGCAGCAAGAGCTTTCAGGGCTGGGAGCAAACTTGTGGGAGAAGGAGTCGGAGGTTTGCCTTTTCGGAAAGAGACACTGCTGAACACAGGCAGCATGAGCTGTAGCGTCTGTGGGAAAGCACAGATCCGCAGGGCTGTTGTGCCTGTGAATAGGCTGCACGGGGAAAGTGAAGAGCAGCAAGAGCTTTCAGTGCTGGCAGCTTCCTTGTGGGAGAAGGAGTCGGAGGTTTGCCTTTTCGGAAAGAGGCACTGCCGAGGACAGGTATCATGAGCTGTAGCGTCTGTGGGAAAGCACAGATCCGCAGGGCTGTTGTGCCTGTGAATAGGCTGCACGGGGAAAGTGAAAAGCAGCAAGAGCTTTCAGGGCTGGGAGCTTCCTTGTGGGAGAAGGAGCCCAATATTTGCCATTTTGGAAAGAGACCCTGCCGAACAAGGGCAGCATGAGCTGTAGCGTCTGTGGGAAAGCACAGATCCGCAGGGCTGTTGTGCCTGTGAATAGGCTGCACGGGGAAGTGAAAAGCAGCAAGAGCTTTCAGGGCTGGCAGCTTCCTTGTGGGAGAAGGAGCCCAATATTTGCCATTTCGGAAAGAGACCCTGCCGAACACAGGCAGCATGAGCTGTAGCGTCTGTGGGAAAGCACAGATCCGCAGGGCTGTTGTGCCTGTGAATAGGCTGCACGGGGAGGTGAAGAGCAGCAAGAGCTTTCAGGGCTGGCAGCTTCCTTGTGGGAGAAGGAGTCGGAGGTTTGCCTTTTCGGAAAGAGGCACTGCCGAACACAGGCAGCATGAGCTGTAGCATCTGTGGGAAAGCACAGATCTGCAGGGCTGTTGTGCCTGCGAATAGGCTGCACGGGGAACATGAAGAGCAGCAAGAGCTTTCAGGGCTGGGAGCTTCCTTGTGGGAGAAGAAGCCGAATGTTTCCCTTTCAGAAAGAGGCACTGCCGAGGACAGGCAGCATGAGCTGTAGCGTCTGTGGGAAAGCACAGATCCGCAGGGCTGTTGTGCCTGTGAATAGGCTGCACGGGGAAAGTGAAAAGCAGCAAGAGCTTTCAGGGCTGGCAGCTTCCTTGTGGGAGAAGGAGTCGGAGGTTTGCCTTTTCGGAAAGAGGCACTGCCGAACACAGGCAGCATGAGCTGTAGCGTCTGTGGGAAAGCACAGATCCGCAGGGCTGTTGTGCCTGTGAATAGGCTGCACGGGGAGGTGAAGAGCAGCAAGAGCTTTCAGGGCTGGCAGCTTCCTTGCTGGAGACATTGCCGGATGTTTCCCTTTCAGAAAGAGGCACTGCCGAACACAGGTAGCATGAGCTGTAGCGTCTGTGGGAAAGTACAGATCCGCAGGGCTGTTGTGCCTGTGAATAGGCTGCACGGGGAAAGTGAAAAGCAGCAAGAGCTTTCAGGGCTGGCAGCTTCCTTGTGGGAGAAGGAGCCCAATATTTGCCATTTCGGAAAGAGACCCTGCCAAACAAGGGCAGCATGAGCTGTAGCGTCTGTGGGAAAGCACAGATCCGCAGGGCTGTTGTGCCTGTGAATAGGCTGCACGGGGAAAGTCAAGAACAGCAGGAGATTTCAGTGCTGGCAGCTTCCTTGTGGGAGAAGGAGCCGAATGTTTCCCTTTCAGAAAGAGGCACTGCCGACGACAGGCATCATGAGCTGTAGCGTCTGAGGGAAAGCACAGATCCGCAAGGCTGTTGTGCCTGTGAATAGGCTACACGGGGAAAGTGAAGAGCAGCAAGAGCTTTCAGGGCTGGCAGCTTCCTTGTGGGAGAAGGAACCAGAGGTTTGCCTTTTTGGAAAGGGGCTGTGCCGAGCACAGGCAGCATGAGCTGTAGCGTCTGTGGGAAAGCACAGATCCGCAGGGCTGTTGTGCCTGTGAACAGGCTGCACGGGGAGGTGAAGAGCAGCAAGAGCTTTCATGGCTGGCAGCTTCCTTGTGGGAGACAGAACCGGATGTTTCCCTTTCAGAAAGAGGCACTGCCGAGGACAGGCAGCATGAGCTGTAGCGTCTGTGGGAAAGCACAGATCCGCAGGGCTGTTGTGCCTGTGAATAGGCTGCATGGGGAGGTGAAGAGCAGCAAGAGCTTTCAGGGCTGGCAGCTTCCTTGTGGGAGAAGAAGCCGAATGTTTCCCTTTCAGAAAGAGGCACTGCCGAACACAGGCAGCATGAGCTGTAGCGTCTGTGGGAAAGCACAGATCCGCAGGGCTGTTGTGCCTGTGAATAGGCTGCACGGGGAAAGTCAAGAACAGCAGATTTCAGAGCTAGCAGCTTCCTTGTGGGAGAAGGAGCCGAATGTTTCCCTTTCAGAAAGAGGCACTGCCGAGCACAGGCAGCATGAGCTGTAGCGTCTGTGGGAAAGCACAGATCCGCAGGGCTGTTGTGCCTGTGAATAGGCTGCACGGGGAAAGTGAAAAGCAGCAAGAGCTTTCAGGGCTGGCAGCTTCCTTGTGGGAGAAGGAGTCGGAGGTTTGCCTTTTCGGAAAGAGGCACTGCCGAACACAGGCAGCATGAGCTGTAGCGTCTGTGGGAAAGCACAGATCCGCAGGGCTGTTGTGCCTGTGAATAGGCTGCACGGGGAACGTGAAAAGCAGCAAGAGCTTTCAGGGCTGGGAGCTTCCTTGTGGGAGAAGAAGCCGAATGTTTCCCTTTCAGAAAGAGGCACTGCCGAGGACAGGCAGCATGAGCTGTAGCGTCTGTGGGAAAGCACAGATCCGCAGGGCTGTTGTGCCTGTGAATAGGCTGCACGGGGAAAGTGAAAAGCAGCAAGAGCTTTCAGGGCTGGCAGCTTCCTTGTGGGAGAAGGAGCCCAATATTTGCCATTTCGGAAAGAGACCCTGCCGAACAAGGTCAGCATGAGCTGTAGCGTCTGTGGGAAAGCACAGATCCGCAGGGCTGTTGTGCCTGTGAATAGGCTGTATGGGGAAAGTCAAGAACAGCAGGAGCTTTCAGGGCTGGGAGCTTCCTTGTGGGAAAAGGAGCCGAATGTTTCCCTTTCAGAAAGAGGCACTGCCGAGGACAGGCAGCATGAGCTGTAACGTCTGTGGGAAAGCACAGATCCGCAGGGCTGTTGTGCCTGCGAATAGGCTGCACGGGGAGGTGAAGAGCAGCAAGAGCTTTCAGGGCTGGAAGCTTCCTTGTGGGAGAAGGAGCCGAATGTTTCCCTTTCAGAAAGAGGCACTGCCGAGGACAGGCAGCATGAGCTGTAGCGTCTGTGGGAATGCACAGATCCGCAGGGCTGTTGTGCCTGTGAATAGGCTGCATGGGGAATGTCAATTACAGCAGGAAATTTCAGGGCTGGCAGCTTCCTTGTGGGAGAAGGAGCCAGAGGTTTGCCTTTTTGGAAAGGGGCTCTGCCGAGCACAGGCATCATGAGCTGTAGCGTCTGTGGGAAAGCACAGATCCGCAGGGCTGTTGTGCCTGTGAATAGGCTGCACGGGGAGGTGAAGAGCAGCAAGAGCTTTCAGGGCTGGCAGCTTCCTTGTGGGAGAAGAAGCCGAATGTTTCCCTTTCAGAAAGAGGCACTGCCGAACACAGGCAGCATGAGCTGTAGCGTCTGTGGGAAAGCACAGATCCGCAGGGCTGTTGTGCCTGTGAATAGGCTGCACGGGGAACGTGAAAAGCAGCAAGAGCTTTCAGGGCTGGCAACTTCCTTGTGGGAGAAGAAGCCGAATGTTTCCCTTTCAGAAAGAGGCACTGCCGAGGACAGGCAGCATGAGCTGTAGCGTCTGTGGGAAAGCACAGATCCGCAGGGCTGTTGTGCCTGTGAATAGGCTGCACGGGGAAAGTGAAAAGCAGCAAGAGCTTTCAGGGCTGGCAGCTTCCTTGTGGGAGAAGGAGTCGGAGGTTTGCCTTTTCGGAAAGAGGCACTGCCGAGGACAGGCAGCATGCTGTGTAGCATATGTGGGAAAGCACAGATCCGCAGGGCTGTTGTGCCTGTGAATAGGCTGCACGGGGAACGTGAACAGCAGCAAGAGCTTTCAGGGCTGGCAGCTTCCTTGCGGGAGACAGAGCTGGATGTTTCCCTTTCAGAAAGAGGCACTGCCGAGGACAGGCAGCATGAGCTGTAGCGTCTGTGGGAAAGCACAGATCCGCAGGGCTGTTGTGCCTGCGAATAGGCTGCACGGGAAAAGTGAAAAGCAGCAAGAGCTTTCAGGGCTGGCAGCTTCCTTGTGGGAGAAGGAGCCCAATATTTGCCATTTTGGAAAGAGACCCTGCCGAACAAGGTCAGCATGAGCTGTAGCGTCTGTGGGAAAGCACAGATCCGCAGGGCTGTTGTGCCTGTGAATAGGCTGCATGGGGAGGTGAAGAGCAGCAAGAGCTTTCAGGGCTGGCAGCCTCCTTGTGGGAGAAGAAGCCGAATGTTTCCCTTTCAGAAAGAGGCACTGCCGAGCACAGGCAGCATGAGCTGTAGCGTCTGTGGGAAAGCACAGATCCGCAGGGCTGTTGTGCCTGCGAAGAGGCTGCACGGGGAGGTGAAGAGCAGCAAGAGCTTTCAGGGCTGGCAGCTTCCTTGTGGGAGAAGAAGCCGAATGTTTCCCTTTCAGAAAGAGGCACTGCCGAGGACAGGCAGCATGAGCTGTAGCGTCTGTGGGAAAGCACAGATCCGCAGGGCTGTTGTGCCCGTGAATAGGCTGCACGGGGAAAGTGAAAAGCAGCAAGAGCTTTCAGGGCTGGCAGCTTCCTTGTGGGAGAAGGAGCCCAATATTTGCCATTTCGGAAAGAGACCCTGCCGAGGACAGGCAGCATGAGCTGTAGCGTCTGTGGGAAAGCACAGATCCGCAGGGCTGTTGTGCCTGTGAATAGGCTGCACGGGGAGGTGAAGAGCAGCAAGAGCTTTCAGGGCTGGCAGCTTCCTTGTGGGAGAAGGAGCCAGAGGTTTGCCTTTTTGGAAAGAGGCACTGCCGAGGACAGGCAGCATGAGCTGTAGCGTCTGTGGGAAAGCACAGATCCGCAGGGCTGTTGTGCCTGTGAATAGGCTGCACGGGGAAAGTCAAGAACAGCAGGAGATTTCAGGGCTAGCAGCTTCCTTGTGGGAGAAGGAGCCGAATGTTTGCCTTTTCGGAAAGAGGCACTGCCGACGACAGGCAGCATGAGCTGTAGCACATGTGGGAAAGCACAGATCCGCAGGGCTGTTTTGCCTGTGAATAGGCCGCACGGGGAACGTGAACAGCAGCAAGAGCTTTCAGGGCTGGCAGCTTCCTTGCGGGAGACAGAGCTGGATGTTTCCCTTTCAGAAAGAGGCACTGCCGAGGACAGGCAGCATGAGCTGTAGCGTCTGTGGGAAAGCACAGATCCGCAGGGCTGTTGTGCCTGTGAATAGGCTGCACGGGGAAAGTGAAAAGCAGCAAGAGCTTTCAGGGCTGGCAGCTTCCTTGTGGGAGAAGGAGCCGAATGTTTCCCTTTCAGAAAGAGGCACTACCGAACACAGGCAGCATGAGCTGTAGCGTCTGTGGGAAAGCACAGATCCGCAGGGCTGTTGTGCCTGCGAATAGGCTGCACGGGGAAAGTGAAAAGCAGCAAGACCTTTCAGGGCTGGCAGCTTCTTTGTGGGAGAAGGAGTCGGAGGTTTGCCTTTTCGGAAAGAGGCACTGCCGAGGACAGGTATCATGAGCTGTAGCGTCTGTGGGAAAGCACAGATCCGCAGGGCTGTTGTGCCTGTGAATAGGCTGCACGGGGAGGTGAAGAGCAGCAAGAGCTTTCATGGCTGTAAGCTTCCTTGTGGGAGAAGGAGCCGAATGTTTCCCTTTCAGAAAGAGGCACTGCCGAGGACAGGCAGCATGAGCTGTAGCGTCTGTGGGAAAGCACAGATCCGCAGGGCTGTTGTGCCTGTGAATAGGCTGCACGGGGATAGTGAAAAGCAGCAAGATCTTTCAGGGCTGGCAGCTTCCTTGTGGGAGAAGGAGCTAGAGGTTTGCCTTTTTGGAAAGGGGCTCTGCCGAGCACAGGCAGCCTGAGCTGTAGCACATGTGGGAAAGCACAGATCCGCAGGGCTGTTGTGCCTGTGAATAGGCTGCACGGAGAAAGTGAAAAGCAGCAAGAGATTTCAGGGCTGGCAGCTTCCTTGTGGGAGAAGGAGCCCAATATTTGCCATTTCAGAAAGAGGCACTTCCGAGGACAGGCAGCATGCTGTGTAGCATATGTGGGAAAGCACAGATCCGCAGGGCTGTTGTGCCTGTGAATAGGCTGCACGGGGAAGGTGAAGAGCAGCAAGAGCTTTCAGGGCTGGCAGCTTCCTTGTGGGAGAAGAAGCCGAATGTTTCCCTTTCAGAAAGAGGCACTGCCGAGGACAGGCAGCATGAGCTGTAGCGTCTGTGGGAAAGCACAGATCCGCAGGGCTGTTGTGCCTGTGAATAGGCTGCACGGGGAAAGTGAAAAGCAGCAAGAGCTTTCAGGGCTGGCAGCTTCCTTGTGGGAGAAGGAACCAGAGGTTTGCCTTTTTGGAAAGGGGCTCTGCCGAGCACAGGCATCATGAGCTGTAGCGTCTGTGGGAATGCACAGATCCGCAGGGCTGTTGTGCCTGTGAATAGGCTGCACGGAAAGGTGAAAAGCAGCAAGAGCTTTCAGGGCTGGCAGCTTCCTTGTGGGAGAAGGAGCCGAATGTTTCCCTTTCAGAAAGAGGCACTGCCGAGGACAGGCAGCATGAGCTGTAGCGTCTGTGGGAAAGCACAGATCCGCAGGGCTGTTGTGCCTGTGAATAGGCTGCATGGGGAATGTCAATTACAGCAGGAAATTTCAGGGCTGGCAGCTTCCTTGTGGGAGAAGGAGCCAGAGGTTTGCCTTTTTGGAAAGGGGCTCTGCCGAGCACAGGCATCATGAGCTGTAGCGTCTGTGGGAAAGCACAGATCCGCAGGGCTGTTGTGCCTGTGAATAGGCTGCACGGGGAGGTGAAGAGCAGCAAGAGCTTTCAGGGCTGGCAGCTTCCTTGTGGGAGAAGAAGCCGAATGTTTCCCTTTCAGAAAGAGGCACTGCCGAACACAGGCAGCATGAGCTGTAGCGTCTGTGGGAAAGCACAGATCCGCAGGGCTGTTGTGCCTGTGAATAGGCTGCACGGGGAAAGTGAAAAGCAGCAAGAGCTTTCAGGGCTGGCAGCTTCCTTGTGGGAGAAGGACTCGGAGGTTTGCCTTTTCGGAAAGAGGCACTGCCGAACACAGGCAGCATGAGCTGTAGCGTCTGTGGGAAAGCACAGATCCGCAGGGCTGTTGTGCCTGCGAATAGGCTGCACGGGGAACGTGAAGAGCAGCAAGAGCTTTCAGGGCTGGGAGCTTCCTTGTGGGAGAAGAAGCCGAATGTTTCCCTTTCAGAAAGAGGCACTGCCGAGGACAGGCAGCATGAGCTGTAGCGTCTGTGGGAAAGCACAGATCCGCAGGGCTGTTGTGCCTGTGAATAGGCTGCACGGGGAAAGTGAAAAGCAGCAAGAGCTTTCAGGGCTGGCAGCTTCCTTGTGGGAGAAGGAGTCGGAGGTTTGCCTTTTCGGAAAGAGGCACTGCCGAGGACAGGCAGCATGCTGTGTAGCATATGTGGGAAAGCACAGATCCGCAGGGCTGTTGTGCCTGTGAATAGGCTGCACGGGAAAAGTGAAAAGCAGCAAGAGCTTTCAGGGCTGGCAGCTTCCTTGTGGGAGAAGGAGCCCAATATTTGCCATTTTGGAAAGAGACCCTGCCGAACAAGGTCAGCATGAGCTGTAGCGTCTGTGGGAAAGCACAGATCCGCAGGGCTGTTGTACCTGTGAATAGGCTGCATGGGGAGGTGAAGAGCAGCAAGAGCTTTCAGGGCTGGCAGCTTCCTTGTGGGAGAAGAAGCCGAATGTTTCCCTTTCAGAAAGAGGCACTGCCGAGCACAGGCAGCATGAGCTGTAGCGTCTGTGGGAAAGCACAGATCCGCAGGGCTGTTGTGCCTGCGAAGAGGCTGCACGGGGAGGTGAAGAGCAGCAAGAGCTTTCAGGGCTGGAAGCTTCCTTGTGGGAGAAGGAGCCGAATGTTTCCCTTTCAGAAAGAGGCACTGCCGAGCACAGGCAGCATGAGCTGTAGCGTCTGTGGGAAAGCACAGATCCGCAGGGCTGTTGTGCCTGCGAAGAGGCTGCACGGGGAGGTGAAGAGCAGCAAGAGCTTTCAGGGCTGGCAGCTTCCTTGTGGGAGAAGAAGCCGAATGTTTCCCTTTCAGAAAGGGGAACTGCTGAACACAGGCAGCATGAGCTGTAGCGTCTGTGGGAAAGCACAGATCCGCAGGGCTCTTGTGCCTGTGAACAGGCTGCACGGGGAGGTGAAGAGCAGCAAGAGCTTTCATGGCTGGCAGCTTCCTTGCGGGAGACAGAACCGGATGTTTCCCTTTCAGAAAGAGGCACTGCCGAGGACAGGCATCATGAGCTGTAACTTCTGTGGGAAAGCACAGATCCGCAGGGCTGTTGTGCCTGCGAATAGGCTGCACGGGGAACGTGAAGAGCAGCAAGAGCTTTCAGGGCTGGCAGCTTCCTTGTGGGAGAAGAAGCCGAATGTTTCCCTTTCAGAAACAGGCACTGCCGAGGACAGGCAGCATGAGCTGTAGCGTCTGTGGGAAAGCACAGATCCGCAGGGCTGTTGTGCCCGTGAATAGGCTGCACGGGGAAAGTGAAAAGCAGCAAGAGCTTTCAGGGCTGGCAGCTTCCTTGTGGGAGAAGGAGCCCAATATTTGCCATTTCGGAAAGAGACCCTGCCGAGGACAGGCAGCATGAGCTGTAGCGTCTGTGGGAAAGCACAGATCCGCAGGGCTGTTGTGCCTGTGAATAGGCTGCACGGGGAAAGTCAAGAACAGCAGGAGATTTCAGGGCTAGCAGCTTCCTTGTGGGAGAAGGAGCCGAATGTTTGCCTTTTCGGAAAGAGGCACTGCCGACGACAGGCAGCATGAGCTGTAGCGTCTGTGGGAAAGCACAGATCCGCAGGGCTGTTGTGCCTGTAAATAGGCTGCACGGGGAAAGTCAAGAACAGCAGGAGATTTCAGGGCTAGCAGCTTCCTTGTGGGAGAAGGAGCCGAATGTTTGCCTTTTCGGAAAGAGGCACTGCCGACGACAGGCAGCATGAGCTGTAGCACATGTGGGAAAGCACAGATCCGCAGGGCTGTTTTGCCTGTGAATAGGCCGCACGGGGAACGTGAACAGCAGCAAGAGCTTTCAGGGCTGGCAGCTTCCTTGCGGGAGACAGAGCTGGATGTTTCCCTTTCAGAAAGAGGCACTGCCGAGGACAGGCAGCATGAGCTGTAGCGTCTGTGGGAAAGCACAGATCCGCAGGGCTGTTGTGCCTGTGAATAGGCTGCACGGGGAAAGTGAAAAGCAGCAAGAGCTTTCAGGGCTGGCAGCTTCCTTGTGGGAGAAGGAGCCGAATGTTTCCCTTTCAGAAAGAGGCACTACCGAACACAGGCAGCATGAGCTGTAGCGTCTGTGGGAAAGCACAGATCCGCAGGGCTGTTGTGCCTGCGAATAGGCTGCACGGGGAAAGTGAAAAGCAGCAAGACCTTTCAGGGCTGGCAGCTTCTTTGTGGGAGAAGGAGTCGGAGGTTTGCCTTTTCGGAAAGAGGCACTGCCGAGGACAGGTATCATGAGCTGTAGCGTCTGTGGGAAAGCACAGATCCGCAGGGCTGTTGTGCCTGTGAATAGGCTGCACGGGGAAAGTGAAAAGCAGCAAGAGCTTTCAGGGCTGGAAGCTTCCTTGTGGGAGAAGGAGCCGAATGTTTCCCTTTCAGAAAGAGGCACTACCGAGGACAGGCATCATGAGCTGTAGCTTCTGTGGGAAAGCACAGATCCGCAGGGCTGTTGTGCCTGTGAATAGGCTGCACGGGGATAGTGAAAAGCAGCAAGAGCTTTCAGGGCTGGCAGCTTCCTTGTGGGAGAAGGAGCTAGAGGTTTGCCTTTTTGGAAAGGGGCTCTGCCGAGCACAGGCAGCCTGAGCTGTAGCACATGTGGGAAAGCACAGATCCGCAGGGCTGTTGTGCCTGTGAATAGGCTGCACGGAGAAAGTGAAAAGCAGCAAGAGCTTTCAGGGCTGGCAGCTTCCTTGTGGGAGAAGGAGCCCAATATTTGCCATTTCAGAAAGAGGCACTTCCGAGGACAGGCAGCATGCTGTGTAGCATATGTGGGAAAGCACAGATCCGCAGGGCTGTTGTGCCTGTGAATAGGCTGCACGGGGAACGTGAAGAGCAGCAAGAGCTTTCAGGGCTGGCAGCTTCCTTGTGGGAGAAGAAGCCGAATGTTTCCCTTTCAGAAAGAGGCACTGCCGAGGACAGGCAGCATGAGCTGTAGCGTCTGTGGGAAAGCACAGATCCGCAGGGCTGTTGTGCCTGTGAATAGGCTGCACGGGGAAAGTGAAAAGCAGCAAGAGCTTTCAGGGCTGGCAGCTTCCTTGTGGGAGAAGGAACCAGAGGTTTGCCTTTTTGGAAAGGGGCTCTGCCGAGCACAGGCATCATGAGCTGTAGCGTCTGTGGGAATGCACAGATCCGCAGGGCTGTTGTGCCTGTGAATAGGCTGCACGGAAAGGTGAAAAGCAGCAAGAGCTTTCAGGGCTGGCAGCTTCCTTGTGGGAGAAGGAGCCGAATGTTTCCCTTTCAGAAAGAGGCACTGCCGAGGACAGGCAGCATGAGCTGTAGCGTCTGTGGGAAAGCACAGATCCGCAGGGCTGTTGTGCCTGTGAATAGGCTGCATGGGGAATGTCAATTACAGCAGGAAATTTCAGGGCTGGCAGCTTCCTTGTGGGAGAAGGAGCCAGAGGTTTGCCTTTTTGGAAAGGGGCTCTGCCGAGCACAGGCATCATGAGCTGTAGCGTCTGTGGGAAAGCACAGATCCGCAGGGCTGTTGTGCCTGTGAATAGGCTGCACGGGGAGGTGAAGAGCAGCAAGAGCTTTCAGGGCTGGCAGCTTCCTTGTGGGAGAAGAAGCCGAATGTTTCCCTTTCAGAAAGAGGCACTGCCGAACACAGGCAGCATGAGCTGTAGCGTCTGTGGGAAAGCACAGATCCGCAGGGCTGTTGTGCCTGTGAATAGGCTGCACGGGGAAAGTGAAAAGCAGCAAGAGCTTTCAGGGCTGGCAGCTTCCTTGTGGGAGAAGGACTCGGAGGTTTGCCTTTTCGGAAAGAGGCACTGCCGAACACAGGCAGCATGAGCTGTAGCGTCTGTGGGAAAGCACAGATCCGCAGGGCTGTTGTGCCTGCGAATAGGCTGCACGGGGAACGTGAAGAGCAGCAAGAGCTTTCAGGGCTGGGAGCTTCCTTGTGGGAGAAGAAGCCGAATGTTTCCCTTTCAGAAAGAGGCACTGCCGAGGACAGGCAGCATGAGCTGTAGCGTCTGTGGGAAAGCACAGATCCGCAGGGCTGTTGTGCCTGTGAATAGGCTGCACGGGGAAAGTGAAAAGCAGCAAGAGCTTTCAGGGCTGGCAGCTTCCTTGTGGGAGAAGGAGTCGGAGGTTTGCCTTTTCGGAAAGAGGCACTGCCGAGGACAGGCAGCATGCTGTGTAGCATATGTGGGAAAGCACAGATCCGCAGGGCTGTTGTGCCTGTGAATAGGCTGCACGGGAAAAGTGAAAAGCAGCAAGAGCTTTCAGGGCTGGCAGCTTCCTTGTGGGAGAAGGAGCCCAATATTTGCCATTTTGGAAAGAGACCCTGCCGAACAAGGTCAGCATGAGCTGTAGCGTCTGTGGGAAAGCACAGATCCGCAGGGCTGTTGTACCTGTGAATAGGCTGCATGGGGAGGTGAAGAGCAGCAAGAGCTTTCAGGGCTGGCAGCTTCCTTGTGGGAGAAGAAGCCGAATGTTTCCCTTTCAGAAAGAGGCACTGCCGAGCACAGGCAGCATGAGCTGTAGCGTCTGTGGGAAAGCACAGATCCGCAGGGCTGTTGTGCCTGCGAAGAGGCTGCACGGGGAGGTGAAGAGCAGCAAGAGCTTTCAGGGCTGGAAGCTTCCTTGTGGGAGAAGGAGCCGAATGTTTCCCTTTCAGAAAGAGGCACTGCCGAGCACAGGCAGCATGAGCTGTAGCGTCTGTGGGAAAGCACAGATCCGCAGGGCTGTTGTGCCTGCGAAGAGGCTGCACGGGGAGGTGAAGAGCAGCAAGAGCTTTCAGGGCTGGCAGCTTCCTTGTGGGAGAAGAAGCCGAATGTTTCCCTTTCAGAAAGGGGAACTGCTGAACACAGGCAGCATGAGCTGTAGCGTCTGTGGGAAAGCACAGATCCGCAGGGCTCTTGTGCCTGTGAACAGGCTGCACGGGGAGGTGAAGAGCAGCAAGAGCGTTCATGGCTGGCAGCTTCCTTGCGGGAGACAGAACCGGATGTTTCCCTTTCAGAAAGAGGCACTGCCGAGGACAGGCATCATGAGCTGTAACTTCTGTGGGAAAGCACAGATCCGCAGGGCTGTTGTGCCTGCGAATAGGCTGCACGGGGAACGTGAAGAGCAGCAAGAGCTTTCAGGGCTGGCAGCTTCCTTGTGGGAGAAGAAGCCGAATGTTTCCCTTTCAGAAACAGGCACTGCCGAGGACAGGCAGCATGAGCTGTAGCGTCTGTGGGAAAGCACAGATCCGCAGGGCTGTTGTGCCCGTGAATAGGCTGCACGGGGAAAGTGAAAAGCAGCAAGAGCTTTCAGGGCTGGCAGCTTCCTTGTGGGAGAAGGAGCCCAATATTTGCCATTTCGGAAAGAGACCCTGCCGAGGACAGGCAGCATGAGCTGTAGCGTCTGTGGGAAAGCACAGATCCGCAGGGCTGTTGTGCCTGTGAATAGGCTGCACGGGGAAAGTCAAGAACAGCAGGAGATTTCAGGGCTAGCAGCTTCCTTGTGGGAGAAGGAGCCGAATGTTTGCCTTTTCGGAAAGAGGCACTGCCGACGACAGGCAGCATGAGCTGTAGCGTCTGTGGGAAAGCACAGATCCGCAGGGCTGTTGTGCCTGTAAATAGGCTGCACGGGGAAAGTCAAGAACAGCAGGAGATTTCAGGGCTAGCAGCTTCCTTGTGGGAGAAGGAGCCGAATGTTTGCCTTTTCGGAAAGAGGCACTGCCGACGACAGGCAGCATGAGCTGTAGCACATGTGGGAAAGCACAGATCCGCAGGGCTGTTTTGCCTGTGAATAGGCCGCACGGGGAACGTGAACAGCAGCAAGAGCTTTCAGGGCTGGCAGCTTCCTTGCGGGAGACAGAGCTGGATGTTTCCCTTTCAGAAAGAGGCACTGCCGAGGACAGGCAGCATGAGCTGTAGCGTCTGTGGGAAAGCACAGATCCGCAGGGCTGTTGTGCCTGTGAATAGGCTGCACGGGGAAAGTGAAAAGCAGCAAGAGCTTTCAGGGCTGGCAGCTTCCTTGTGGGAGAAGGAGCCGAATGTTTCCCTTTCAGAAAGAGGCACTACCGAACACAGGCAGCATGAGCTGTAGCGTCTGTGGGAAAGCACAGATCCGCAGGGCTGTTGTGCCTGCGAATAGGCTGCACGGGGAAAGTGAAAAGCAGCAAGAGCTTTCAGGGCTGGCAGCTGCTTTGTGGGAGAAGGAGTCGGAGGTTTGCCTTTTCGGAAAGAGGCACTGCCGAGGACAGGTATCATGAGCTGTAGCGTCTGTGGGAAAGCACAGATCCGCAGGGCTGTTGTGCCTGTGAATAGGCTGCACGGGGAAAGTGAAAAGCAGCAAGAGCTTTCAGGGCTGGAAGCTTCCTTGTGGGAGAAGGAGCCGAATGTTTCCCTTTCAGAAAGAGGCACTACCGAGGACAGGCATCATGAGCTGTAGCTTCTGTGGGAAAGCACAGATCCGCAGGGCTGTTGTGCCTGTGAATAGGCTGCACGGGGAGGTGAAGAGCAGCAAGAGCTTTCATGGCTGTAAGCTTCCTTGTGGGAGAAGGAGCCGAATGTTTCCCTTTCAGAAAGAGGCACTGCCGAGGACAGGCAGCATGAGCTGTAGCGTCTGTGGGAAAGCACAGATCCGCAGGGCTGTTGTGCCTGTGAATAGGCTGCACGGGGAAAGTGAAAAGCAGCAAGATCTTTCAGGGCTGGCAGCTTCCTTGTGGGAGAAGGAGCTAGAGGTTTGCCTTTTTGGAAAGGGGCTCTGCCGAGCACAGGCAGCCTGAGCTCTAGCGTCTGTGGGAAAGCACAGATCCGCAGGGCTGTTGTGCCTGTGAATAGGCTGCACGGGGAACGTGAAGAGCGGAAAGAGCTTTCAGGGCTGGCAGCTTCCTTGTGGGAGAAGAAGCCGAATGTTTCCCTTTCAGAAAGAGGCACTGCCGAGGACAGGCAGCATGAGCTGTAGCGTCTGTGGGAAAGCACAGATGAGCAAGGCTGTTGTGCCTGTGAATAGGCTGCACGGGGAAAGTGAAGAGCAGCAAGAGCTTTCAGGGCTGGCAGCTTCCTTGTGGGAGAAGGAGCCCAATATTTGCCATTTCGGAAAGAGACCCTGCCGAGGACAGGCAGCATGAGCTGTAGCGTCTGTGGGAAAGCACAGATCCGCAGGGCTGTTGTGCCTGTGAATAGGCTGCACGGGGAGGTGAAGAGCAGCAAGAGCTTTCAGGGCTGGCAGCTTCCTTGTGGGAGAAGGAGCCAGAGGTTTGCCTTTTTGGAAAGAGGCACTGCCGAGGACAGGCAGCATGAGCTGTAGCGTCTGTGGGAAAGCACAGATCCGCAGGGCTGTTGTGCCTGTAAATAGGCTGCACGGGGAAAGTCAAGAACAGCAGGAGATTTCAGGGCTAGCAGCTTCCTTGTGGGAGAAGGAGCCGAATGTTTGCCTTTTCGGAAAGAGGCACTGCCGACGACAGGCAGCATGAGCTGTAGCACATGTGGGAAAGCACAGATCCGCAGGGCTGTTGTGCCTGTGAATAGGCTGCACGGAGAAAGTGAAAAGCAGCAAGAGATTTCAGGGCTGGCAGCTTCCTTGTGGGAGAAGGAGCCCAATATTTGCCATTTCAGAAAGAGGCATTTCCGAGGACAGGCAGCATGCTGTGTAGCATATGTGGGAAAGCACAGATCCGCAGGGCTGTTGTGCCTGTGAATAGGCCGCACGGGGAATGTGAACAGCAGCAAGAGCTTTCAGGGCTGGCAGCTTCCTTGCGGGAGACAGAGCTGGATGTTTCCCTTTCAGAAAGAGGCACTGCCGAGGACAGGCAGCATGAGCTGTAGCGTCTGTGGGAAAGCACAGATCCGCAGGGCTGTTGTGCCTGTGAATAGGCTGCACGGGGAAAGTGAAAAGCAGCAAGAGCTTTCAGGGCTGGCAGCTTCCTTGTGGGAGAAGGAGCCGAATGTTTCCCTTTCAGAAAGAGGCACTACCGAACACAGGCAGCATGAGCTGTAGCGTCTGTGGGAAAGCACAGATCCGCAGGGCTGTTGTGCCTGCGAATAGGCTGCACGGGGAAAGTGAAAAGCAGCAAGAGCTTTCAGGGCTGGCAGCTTCTTTGTGGGAGAAGGAGTCGGAGGTTTGCCTTTTCGGAAAGAGGCACTGCCGAGGACAGGTATCATGAGCTGTAGCTTCTGTGGGAAAGCACAGATCCGCAGGGCTGTTGTGCCTGTGAATAGGCTGCACGGGGAGGTGAAGAGCAGCAAGAGCTTTCAGGGCTGGAAGCTTCCTTGTGGGAGAAGGAGCCGAATGTTTCCCTTTCAGAAAGAGGCACTGCCGAGCACAGGCAGCATGAGCTGTAGCGTCTGTGGGAAAGCACAGATCCGCAGGGCTGTTGTGCCTGCGAAGAGGCTGCACGGGGAGGTGAAGAGCAGCAAGAGCTTTCAGGGCTGGCAGCTTCCTTGTGGGAGAAGAAGCCGAATGTTTCCCTTTCAGAAAGAGGCACTGCTGAACACAGGCAGCATGAGCTGTAGCGTCTGTGGGAAAGCACAGATCCGCAGGGCTGTTGTGCCTGTGAATAGGCTGCACGGGGAAAGTGAAAAGCAGCAAGAGCTTTCAGGGCTGGCAGCTTCCTTGTGGGAGAAGGAGCCGAATGTTTCCCTTTCAGAAAGAGGCACTACCGAACACAGGCAGCATGAGCTGTAGCGTCTGTGGGAAAGCACAGATCCGCAGGGCTGTTGTGCCTGCGAATAGGCTGCACGGGGAAAGTGAAAAGCAGCAAGAGCTTTCAGGGCTGGCAGCTTCTTTGTGGGAGAAGGAGTCGGAGGTTTGCCTTTTTTGGAAAGGGGCTCTGCCGAGGACAGGCAGCATGAGCTGTAGGGTCTGTGGGAAAGCACAGATCCGCAGGGCTGTTGTGCTTGTGAACAGGCTGCACAGGGAGGTGAAGAGCAGTAAGAGCTTTCATGGCTGGCAGCTTCATTGTGGGAGACAGAACCGGATGTTTCCCTTTCAGAAAGAGGCACTGCCGAGGACAGGCAGCCTGAGCTGTAGCCTCTGTGGGAAAGCACAGATCCGCAGGGCTGTTGTGCCTGTGAATAGGCTGCACGGGGAAAGTGAAGAGCAGCAAGAGCTTTCAGGGCTGGCAGCTTCCTTGTGGGAGAAGAAGCCGAATGTTTCCCTTTCAGAAAGAGGCACTGCCGAGGACAGGCATCATGAGCAATAGCTTCTGTGGGAAAGCACAGATCCGCAGGGCTGTTGTGCCTGTGAATATGCTGCACGGGGAACGTGAACAGCAGCAAGAGCTTTCAGGGCTGGCAGCTTCCTTGCGGGAGACAGAGCTGGATGTTTCCCTTTCAGAAAGAGGCACTGCCGAGGACAGGCAGCATGAGCTGTAGCGTCTGTGGGAAAGCACAGATCCGCAGGGCTGTTGTGCCTGCGAATAGGCTGCACGGGAAAAGTGAAAAGCAGCAAGAGCTTTCAGGGCTGGCAGCTTCCTTGTGGGAGAAGGAGCCCAATATTTGCCATTTTGGAAAGAGACCCTGCCGAACAAGGTCAGCATGAGCTGTAGCGTCTGTGGGAAAGCACAGATCCGCAGGGCTGTTGTGCCTGTGAATAGGCTGCATGGGGAGGTGAAGAGCAGCAAGAGCTTTCAGGGCTGGCAGCCTCCTTGTGGGAGAAGAAGCCGAATGTTTCCCTTTCAGAAAGAGGCACTGCCGAGCACAGGCAGCATGAGCTGTAGCGTCTGTGGGAAAGCACAGATCCGCAGGGCTGTTGTGCCTGCGAAGAGGCTGCACGGGGAGGTGAAGAGCAGCAAGAGCTTTCAGGGCTGGCAGCTTCCTTGTGGGAGAAGAAGCCGAATGTTTCCCTTTCAGAAAGAGGCACTGCTGAACACAGGCAGCATGAGCTGTAGCGTCTGTGGGAAAGCACAGATCCGCAGGGCTGTTGTGCCTGTGAACAGGCTGCACGGGGAACGTGAAGAGCAGCAAGAGCTTTCAGGGCTGGCAGCTTCCTTGTGGGAGAAGAAGCCGAATGTTTCCCTTTCAGAAAGAGGCACTGCCGAGGACAGGCAGCATGAGCTGTAGCGTCTGTGGGAAAGCACAGATCCGCAGGGCTGTTGTGCCCGTGAATAGGCTGCACGGGGAAAGTGAAAAGCAGCAAGAGCTTTCAGGGCTGGCAGCTTCCTTGTGGGAGAAGGAGCCCAATATTTGCCATTTCGGAAAGAGACCCTGCCGAGGACAGGCAGCATGAGCTGTAGCGTCTGTGGGAAAGCACAGATCCGCAGGGCTGTTGTGCCTGTGAATAGGCTGCACGGGGAGGTGAAGAACAGCAGGAGATTTCAGGGCTAGCAGCTTCCTTGTGGGAGAAGGAGCCGAATGTTTGCCTTTTCGGAAAGAGGCACTGCCGACGACAGGCAGCATGAGCTGTAGCACATGTGGGAAAGCACAGATCCGCAGGGCTGTTTTGCCTGTGAATAGGCCGCACGGGGAACGTGAACAGCAGCAAGAGCTTTCAGGGCTGGAAGCTTCCTTGTGGGAGAAGGAGCCGAATGTTTCCCTTTCAGAAAGAGGCACTACCGAGGACAGGCATCATGAGCTGTAGCTTCTGTGGGAAAGCACAGATCCGCAGGGCTGTTGTGCCTGTGAATAGGCTGCACGGGGAAAGTGAAAAGCAGCAAGAGCTTTCAGGGCTGGCAGCTTCCTTGTGGGAGAAGGAGCCGAATGTTTCCCTTTCAGAAAGAGGCACTACCGAACACAGGCAGCATGAGCTGTAGCGTCTGTGGGAAAGCACAGATCCGCAGGGCTGTTGTGCCTGCGAATAGGCTGCACGGGGAAAGTGAAAAGCAGCAAGACCTTTCAGGGCTGGCAGCTTCTTTGTGGGAGAAGGAGTCGGAGGTTTGCCTTTTCGGAAAGAGGCACTGCCGAGGACAGGTATCATGAGCTGTAGCGTCTGTGGGAAAGCACAGATCCGCAGGGCTGTTGTGCCTGTGAATAGGCTGCACGGGGAAAGTGAAAAGCAGCAAGAGCTTTCAGGGCTGGAAGCTTCCTTGTGGGAGAAGGAGCCGAATGTTTCCCTTTCAGAAAGAGGCACTACCGAGGACAGGCATCATGAGCTGTAGCTTCTGTGGGAAAGCACAGATCCGCAGGGCTGTTGTGCCTGTGAATAGGCTGCACGGGGAGGTGAAGAGCAGCAAGAGCTTTCATGGCTGTAAGCTTCCTTGTGGGAGAAGGAGCCGAATGTTTCCCTTTCAGAAAGAGGCACTGCCGAGGACAGGCAGCATGAGCTGTAGCGTCTGTGGGAAAGCACAGATCCGCAGGGCTGTTGTGCCTGTGAATAGGCTGCACGGGGATAGTGAAAAGCAGCAAGATCTTTCAGGGCTGGCAGCTTCCTTGTGGGAGAAGGAGCTAGAGGTTTGCCTTTTTGGAAAGGGGCTCTGCCGAGCACAGGCAGCCTGAGCTGTAGCACATGTGGGAAAGCACAGATCCGCAGGGCTGTTGTGCCTGTGAATAGGCTGCACGGAGAAAGTGAAAAGCAGCAAGAGATTTCAGGGCTGGCAGCTTCCTTGTGGGAGAAGGAGCCCAATATTTGCCATTTCAGAAAGAGGCACTTCCGAGGACAGGCAGCATGCTGTGTAGCATATGTGGGAAAGCACAGATCCGCAGGGCTGTTGTGCCTGTGAATAGGCTGCACGGGGAACGTGAAGAGCAGCAAGAGCTTTCAGGGCTGGCAGCTTCCTTGTGGGAGAAGAAGCCGAATGTTTCCCTTTCAGAAAGAGGCACTGCCGAGGACAGGCAGCATGAGCTGTAGCGTCTGTGGGAAAGCACAGATCCGCAGGGCTGTTGTGCCTGTGAATAGGCTGCACGGGGAAAGTGAAAAGCAGCAAGAGCTTTCAGGGCTGGCAGCTTCCTTGTGGGAGAAGGAACCAGAGGTTTGCCTTTTTGGAAAGGGGCTCTGCCGAGCACAGGCAGCATGAGCTGTAGCGTCTGTGGGAATGCACAGATCCGCAGGGCTGTTGTGCCTGTGAATAGGCTGCACGGAAAGGTGAAAAGCAGCAAGAGCTTTCAGGGCTGGCAGCTTCCTTGTGGGAGAAGGAGCCGAATGTTTCCCTTTCAGAAAGAGGCACTGCCGAGGACAGGCAGCATGAGCTGTAGCGTCTGTGGGAAAGCACAGATCCGCAGGGCTGTTGTGCCTGTGAATAGGCTGCACGGGGAAAGTCAAGAACAGCAGGAGATTTCAGGGCTAGCAGCTTCCTTGTGGGAGAAGGAGCCGAATGTTTGCCTTTTCGGAAAGAGGCACTGCCGACGACAGGCAGCATGAGCTGTAGCGTCTGTGGGAAAGCACAGATCCGCAGGGCTGTTGTGCCTGTAAATAGGCTGCACGGGGAAAGTCAAGAACAGCAGGAGATTTCAGGGCTAGCAGCTTCCTTGTGGGAGAAGGAGCCGAATGTTTGCCTTTTCGGAAAGAGGCACTGCCGACGACAGGCAGCATGAGCTGTAGCACATGTGGGAAAGCACAGATCCGCAGGGCTGTTTTGCCTGTGAATAGGCCGCACGGGGAACGTGAACAGCAGCAAGAGCTTTCAGGGCTGGCAGCTTCCTTGCGGGAGACAGAGCTGGATGTTTCCCTTTCAGAAAGAGGCACTGCCGAGGACAGGCAGCATGAGCTGTAGCGTCTGTGGGAAAGCACAGATCCGCAGGGCTGTTGTGCCTGTGAATAGGCTGCACGGGGAAAGTGAAAAGCAGCAAGAGCTTTCAGGGCTGGCAGCTTCCTTGTGGGAGAAGGAGCCGAATGTTTCCCTTTCAGAAAGAGGCACTACCGAACACAGGCAGCATGAGCTGTAGCGTCTGTGGGAAAGCACAGATCCGCAGGGCTGTTGTGCCTGCGAATAGGCTGCACGGGGAAAGTGAAAAGCAGCAAGAGCTTTCAGGGCTGGCAGCTGCTTTGTGGGAGAAGGAGTCGGAGGTTTGCCTTTTCGGAAAGAGGCACTGCCGAGGACAGGTATCATGAGCTGTAGCGTCTGTGGGAAAGCACAGATCCGCAGGGCTGTTGTGCCTGTGAATAGGCTGCACGGGGAAAGTGAAAAGCAGCAAGAGCTTTCAGGGCTGGAAGCTTCCTTGTGGGAGAAGGAGCCGAATGTTTCCCTTTCAGAAAGAGGCACTACCGAGGACAGGCATCATGAGCTGTAGCGTCTGTGGGAAAGCACAGATCCGCAGGGCTGTTGTGCCTGTGAATAGGCTGCACGGGGAAAGTGAAAAGCAGCAAGATCTTTCAGGGCTGGCAGCTTCCTTGTGGGAGAAGGAGCTAGAGGTTTGCCTTTTTGGAAAGGGGCTCTGCCGAGCACAGGCAGCCTGAGCTCTAGCGTCTGTGGGAAAGCACAGATCCGCAGGGCTGTTGTGCCTGTGAATAGGCTGCACGGGGAACGTGAAGAGCGGAAAGAGCTTTCAGGGCTGGCAGCTTCCTTGTGGGAGAAGAAGCCGAATGTTTCCCTTTCAGAAAGAGGCACTGCCGAGGACAGGCAGCATGAGCTGTAGCGTCTGTGGGAAAGCACAGATGAGCAAGGCTGTTGTGCCTGTGAATAGGCTGCACGGGGAAAGTGAAGAGCAGCAAGAGCTTTCAGGGCTGGCAGCTTCCTTGTGGGAGAAGGAGCCCAATATTTGCCATTTCGGAAAGAGACCCTGCCGAGGACAGGCAGCATGAGCTGTAGCGTCTGTGGGAAAGCACAGATCCGCAGGGCTGTTGTGCCTGCGAAGAGGCTGCACGGGGAGGTGAAGAGCAGCAAGAGCTTTCAGGGCTGGCAGCTTCCTTGTGGGAGAAGAAGCCGAATGTTTCCCTTTCAGAAAGAGGCACTGCTGAACACAGGCAGCATGAGCTGTAGCGTCTGTGGGAAAGCACAGATCCGCAGGGCTGTTGTGCCTGTGAATAGGCTGCACGGGGAAAGTGAAAAGCAGCAAGAGCTTTCAGGGCTGGCAGCTTCCTTGTGGGAGAAGGAGCCGAATGTTTCCCTTTCAGAAAGAGGCACTACCGAACACAGGCAGCATGAGCTGTAGCGTCTGTGGGAAAGCACAGATCCGCAGGGCTGTTGTGCCTGCGAATAGGCTGCACGGGGAAAGTGAAAAGCAGCAAGAGCTTTCAGGGCTGGCAGCTTCTTTGTGGGAGAAGGAGTCGGAGGTTTGCCTTTTCGGAAAGAGGCACTGCCGAGGACAGGTATCATGAGCTGTAGCTTCTGTGGGAAAGCACAGATCCGCAGGGCTGTTGTGCCTGTGAATAGGCTGCACGGGGAGGTGAAGAGCAGCAAGAGCTTTCAGGGCTGGAAGCTTCCTTGTGGGAGAAGGAGCCGAATGTTTCCCTTTCAGAAAGAGGCACTGCCGAGGACAGGCAGCATGAGCTGTAGCGTCTGTGGGAAAGCACAGATCCGCAGGGCTGTTGTGCCTGTGAATAGGCTGCACGGGGAAAGTGAAAAGCAGCAAGAGCTTTCAGGGCTGGCATCTTCCTTGTGGGAGAAGGAGCTAGAGGTTTGCCTTTTTGGAAAGGGGCTCTGCCGACGACAGGCAGCATGAGCTGTAGCACATGTGGGAAAGCACAGATCCGCAGGGCTGTTGTGCCTGTGAATAGGCTGCACGGGGAAAGTGAAAAGCAGCAAGAGCTTTCAGGGCTGGCAGCTTCCTTGTGGGAGAAGGAGCCAGAGGTTTGCCTTTTTGGAAAGAGGCACTGCCGAGGACAGGCAGCATGAGCTGTAGCGTCTGTGGGAAAGCACAGATCCGCAGGGCTGTTGTGCCTGTGAATAGGCTGCACGGGGAAAGTCAAGAACAGCAGGAGATTTCAGGGCTAGCAGCTTCCTTGTGGCAGAAGGAGCCGAATGTTTGCCTTTTCGGAAAGAGGCACTGCCGAGGACAGGCAGCATGAGCTGTAGCACATGTGGGAAAGCACAGATCCGCAGGGCTGTTGTGCCTGTGAATAGGCTGCACGGGGAAAGTGAAAAGCAGCAAGAGCTTTCAGGGCTGGCAGCTTCCTTGTGGGAGAAGGAGCCCAATATTTGCCATTTCAGAAAGAGGCACTTCCGAGGACAGGCAGCATGCTGTGTAGCATATGTGGGAAAGCACAGATCCGCAGGGCTGTTGTGCCTGTGAATAGGCCGCACGGGGAATGTGAACAGCAGCAAGAGCTTTCAGGGCTGGCAGCTTCCTTGCGGGAGACAGAGCTGGATGTTTCCCTTTCAGAAAGAGGCACTGCCGAGGACAGGCAGCCTGAGCTGTAGCGTCTGTGGGAAAGCACAGATCCGCAGGGCTGTTGTGCCTGTGAATAGGCTGCACGGGGAAAGTGAAAAGCAGCAAGAGCTTTCAGGGCTGGCAGCTTCCTTGTGGGAGAAGGAGTCGGAGGTTTGCCTTTTCGGAAAGAGGCACTGCCGAGGACAGGCAGCATGAGCTGTAGCGTCTGTGGGAAAGCACAGATCCGCAGGGCTGTTGTGCCTGTGAATAGGCTGTATGGGGAAAGTCAAGAACAGCAGGAGATTTCAAGGCTATCAGCTTCCTTGTGGGAGAAGGAGCCCAATATTTGCCATTTCAGAAAGAGGCACTTCCGAGGACAGGCAGCATGCTGTGTAGCATATGTGGGAAAGCACAGATCCGCAGGGCTGTTGTGCCTGTGAATAGGCTGCACGGGGAAAGTCAAGAACAGCAGGAGATTTCAGGGCTAGCAGCTTCCTTGTGGGAGAAGGAGCCGAATGTTTGCCTTTTCGGAAAGAGGCACTGCCGACGACAGGCAGCATGAGCTGTAGCACATGTGGGAAAGCACAGATCCGCAGGGCTGTTGTGCCTGTGAATAGGCTGCACGGGGAAAGTGAAAAGCAGCAAGAGCTTTCAGGGCGGGCAGCTTCCTTGTGGGAGAAGGAGCCGAATGTTTCCCTTTCAGAAAGAGGCACTACCGAACACAGGCAGCATGAGCTGTAGCGTCTGTGGGAAAGCACAGATCCGCAGGGCTGTTGTGCCTGTGAATAGGCTGCACGGGGAAAGTGAAGAGCAGCAAGAGCTTTCAGGGCTGGGAGCTTCCTTGTGGGAGAAGGAGTCGGAGGTTTGCCTTTTTGGAAAGAGGCACTGCCGAGGACAGGTATCATGAGCTGTAGCGTCTGTGGGAAAGCACAGATCCGCAGGGCTGTTGTGCCTGTGAATAGGCTGCACGGGGAAAGTCAAGAACAGCAGGAGATTTCAGGGCTGGCAGCTTCCTTGTGGGAGAAGGAGCCCAATATTTGCCATTTCAGAAAGAGGCACTTCCGAGGACAGGCAGCATGCTGTGTAGCATATGTGGGAAAGCACAGATCCGCAGGGCTGTTGTGCCTGTGAATAGGCTGCACGGGGAAAGTGAAAAGCAGCAAGAGCTTTCAGGGCTGGCAGCTTCCTTGTGGGAGAAGGAGCCCAATGTTTGCCATTTCGGAAAGAGACCCTGCCGAGGACAGGCAGCATGAGCCGTAGCGTCTGTGGGAAAGCACAGATCCGAAGGGCTGTTGTGCCTGTGAATAGGCTGCACGGGGAGGTGAAGAGCAGCAAGAGCTTTCAGGGCTGGCAGCTTCCTTGTGGGAGAAGGAGCCAGAGGTTTGCCTTTTTGGAAAGGGGCTCTGCCGAGCACAGGCAGCATGAGCTGTAGGGTCTGTGGGAAAGCACAGATCCGCAGGGCTGTTGTGCTTGTGAACAGGCTGCACAGGGAGGTGAAGAGCAGCAAGAGCTTTCATGGCTGGCAGCTTCATTGTGGGAGACAGAACCGGATGTTTCCCTTTCAGAAAGAGGCACTGCCGAGGACAGGCAGCCTGAGCTGTAGCCTCTGTGGGAAAGCACAGATCCGCAGGGCTGTTGTGCCTGTGAATAGGCTGCACGGGGAAAGTGAAGAGCAGCAAGAGCTTTCAGGGCTGGCAGCTTCCTTGTGGGAGAAGAAGCCGAATGTTTCCCTTTCAGAAAGAGGCACTGCCGAGGTCAGGCATCATGAGCAATAGCTTCTGTGGGAAAGCACAGATCCGCAGGGCTGTTGTGCCTGTGAATAGGCTGCACGGGGAAAGTGAAAAGCAGCAAGAGCTTTCAGGGCTGGCAGCTTCCTTGTGGGAGAAGGAGCCAGAGGTTTGCCTTTTTGGAAAGGGGCTCTGCCGAGCACAGGCAGCATGAGCTGTAGCGTCTGTGGGAAAGCACAGATCCGCAGGGCTGTTGTGCCTGTGAACAGGCTGCACGGGGAGGTGAAGAGCAGCAAGAGCTTTCATGGCTGGCAGCTTCCTTGTGGGAGACAGAACCGGATGTTTCCCTTTCAGAAAGAGGCACTGCCGAGGACAGGCAGCATGAGCTGTAGCGTCTGTGGGAAAGCACAGATCCGCAGGGCTGTTGTGCCTGTGAATAGGCTGCATGGGGAAAGTCAAGAACAGCAGGAGCTTTCAGGGCTGGCAGCTTCCTTGTGGGAGAAGGAGCCGAATGTTTCCCTTTCAGAAAGAGGCACTGCCGAGGACAGGCATCATGAGCTGTAGCGTCTGTGGGAAAGCACAGATCCGCAGGGCTGTTGTGCCTGCGAATAGGCTGCACGGGGAGGTGAAGAGCAGCAAGAGCTTTCAGGGCTGGAAGCTTCCTTGTGGGAGAAGGAGCCGAATGTTTCCCTTTCAGAAAGAGGCACTTCCGAGGACAGGCAGCATGCTGTGTAGCATATGTGGGAAAGCACAGATCCGCAGGGCTGTTGTGCCTGTGAATAGGCCGCACGGGGAACGTGAACAGCAGCAAGAGCTTTCAGGGCTGGCAGCTTCCTTGTGGGAGACAGAACCGGATGTTTCCCTTTCAGAAAGAGGCACTGCCGAGGACAGGCAGCATGAGCTGTAGCGTCTGTGGGAAAGCACAGATCCGCAGGGCTGTTGTGCCTGTGTATAGGCTGCATGGGGAAAGTCAAGAACAGCAGGAGCTTTCAGGGCTGGCAGCTTCCTTGTGGGAGAAGGAGCCGAATGTTTCCCTTTCAGAAAGAGGCACTGCCGAGCACAGGCAGCATGAGCTGTAGCACATGTGGGAAAGCACAGATCCGCAGGGCTGTTGTGCCTGCGAATAGGCTGCACGGGGAGGTGAAGAGCAGCAAGAGCTTTCAGGGCTGGAAGCTTCCTTGTGGGAGAAGGAGCCGAATGTTTCCCTTTCAGAAAGAGGCACTGCCGAGGACAGGCAGCCTCAGCTGTAGCGTCTGTGGGAATGCACAGATCCGCAGGGCTGTTGTGCCTGTGAATAGGCTGCACGGAAAGGTGAAAAGCAGCCAGAGCTTTCAGGGCTGGCAGCTTCCTTGTGGGAGAAGAAGCCGAATGTTTCCCTTTCAGAAAGAGGCACTGCCGAGCACAGGCAGCATGAGCTGTAGCATCTGTGGGAAAGCACAGATCCGCAGGGCTGTTGTGCCTGTGAATAGGCTGCACGGGGAAAGTGAAAAGCAGCAAGAGCTTTCAGGGCTGGCAGCTTCCTTGTGGGAGAAGGAGCCGAATGTTTCCCTTTCAGAAAGAGGCACTGCCGAGGACAGGCATCATGAGCTGTAGCTTCTGTGGGAAAGCACAGATCCGCAGGGCTGTTGTGCCTGCGAATAGGCTGCACGGGGAGGTGGAGAGCAGCAAGAGCTTTCAGGGCTGGCAGCTTCCTTGTGGGAGAAGAAGCCGAATGTTTCCCTTTCAGAAAGAGGCACTGCCGAGGACAGGCAGCCAGAGCTGTAGCGTCTGTGGGAAAGCACAGATCCGCAGGGCTGTTGTGGCTGCGAATAGGCTGCACGGGGAGGTGAAGAGCAGCAAGAGCTTTCAGGGCTGGCAGCTTCCTTGTGGGAGAAGGAGCCAGAGGTTTGCCTTTTTGGAAAGGGGCTCTGCTGAGCACAGGCAGCATGAGCTGTAGCGTCTGTGGGAAAGCACAGATCCGCAGAGCTGTTGTGCCTGTAAATAGGCTGCACGGATAGGTGAAGATCAGCACCAGCTTTCATGGCTGGCAGCTTCCTTGTTGGAGACAGAGCCGAATGTTTCCCTTTCAGAAAGAGGCACTGCCGAGGACAGGCATCATGAGCTGTAGCGTCTGTGGGAAAGTACAGATCCGCAGGGCTGTTGTGCCTGTGAATAGGCTGCACGGGGAAAGTCAAGAACAGCAGGAGATTTCAGGGCTAGCAGCTTCCTTGTGGGAGAAGGAGCCGAATGTTTGCCTTTTCGGAAAGAGGCACTGCCGAGGACAGGCAGCATGAGCTGTAGCACATGTGGGAAAGCACAGATCCGCAGGGCTGTTGTGCCTGTGAATAGGCTGCACGGGGAAAGTGAAGAGCAGCAAGAGCTTTCAGGGCTGGCAGCTTCCTTGTGGGAGAAGGAGCCCAATATTTGCCATTTTGGAAAGAGACCCTGCCAAACAAGGGCAGCATGAGCTGTAGCGTCTGTGGGAAAGCACAGATCCGCAGGGCTGTTGTGCCTGTGAATAGGCTGCATGGGGAAAGTCAAGAACAGCAGGAGCTTTCAGGGCTGGCAGCTTCCTTGTGGGAGAAGGAGCCGAATGTTTCCCTTTCAGAAAGAGGCACTGCCGAGCACAGGCAGCATGAGCTGTAGCGTCTGTGGGAAAGCACAGATCCGCAGGGCTGTTGTGCCTGCGAATAGGCTGCACGGGGAGGTGAAGAGCAGCAAGAGCTTTCAGGGCTGGAAGCTTCCTTGTGGGAGAAGAAGCCGAATGTTTCCCTTTCAGAAAGAGGCACTGCCGAGGACAGGCAGCCTGAGCTGTAGCCTCTGTGGGAAAGCACAGATCCGCAGGGCTGTTGTGCCTGTGAATAGGCTGCATGGGGAAAGTCAAGAACAGCAAGAGCTTTCAGGGCTGGCAGCTTCCTTGTGGGAGAAGGAACCAGAGGTTTGCCTTTTTGGAAAGGGGCTCTGCCGAGCACAGGCAGCATGAGCTGTAGCGTCTGTGGGAAAGCACAGATCCGCAGGGCTGTTGTGCCTGTGAATAGGCTGCACGGGGAAAGTGAAGAGCAGCAAGAGCTTTCAGGGCTGGGAGCTAACTTGTGGGAGAAGGAGTCGGAGGTTTGCCTTTTCGGAAAGAGACACTGCTGAACACAGGCAGCATGAGCTGTAGCGTCTGTGGGAAAGCACAGATCCGCAGGGCTGTTGTGCCTGTGAATAGGCTGCACGGGGAAAGTGAAAAGCAGCAAGAGCTTTCAGTGCTGGCAGCTTCCTTGTGGGAGAAGGAGTCGGAGGTTTGCCTTTTCGGAAAGAGGCACTGCCGAGGACAGGTATCATGAGCTGTAGCGTCTGTGGGAAAGCACAGATCCGCAGGGCTGTTGTGCCTGTGAATAGGCTGCACGGGGAAAGTGAAAAGCAGCAAGAGCTTTCAGGGCTGGGAGCTTCCTTGTGGGAGAAGGAGCCCAATATTTGCCATTTTGGAAAGAGACCCTGCCGAACAAGGTCAGCATGAGCTGTAGCGTCTGTGGGAAAGCACAGATCCGCAGGGCTGTTGTGCCTGTGAATAGGCTGCACGGGGAAAGTGAAAAGCAGCAAGAGCTTTCAGGGCTGGCAGCTTCCTTGTGGGAGAAGGAGCCCAATATTTGCCATTTCGGAAAGCGACCCTGCCGAACAAGGTCAGCATGAGCTGTAGCGTCTGTGGGAAAGCACAGATCCGCAGGGCTGTTGTGCCTGTGAATAGGCTGCATGGGGAAAGTCAAGAACAGCAAGAGCTTTCAGGGCTGGCAGATTCCTTGTGGGAGAAGAAACCAGAGGTTTGCCTTTTTGGAAAGGGGCTCTGCCGAGCACAGGCAGCATGAGCTGTAGCGTCTGTGGGAAAGCACAGATCCGCAGGGCTGTTGTGCCTGTGAACAGGCTGCACGGGGAGGTGAAGAGCAGCAAGAGCTTTCATGGCTGGCAGCTTCCTTGTGGGAGACAGAACCGGATGTTTCCCTTTCAGAAAGAGACCCTGCCGAGGACAGGCATCATGAGCTGTAGCTTCTGTGGGAAAGCACAGATCCGCAGGGCTGTTGTGCCTGCGAATAGGCTGCACGGGGAGGTGAAGAGCAGCAAGAGCTTTCAGGGCTGGCAGCTTCCTTGTGGGAGAAGAAGCCGAATGTTTCCCTTTCAGAAAGAGGCACTGCCGAGGACAGGCAGCATGAGCTGTAGCGTCTGTGGGAAAGCACAGATCCGCAGGGCTGTTGTGCCTGTGAATAGGCTGCACGGGGAGGTGAAGAGCAGCAAGAGCTTTCAGGGCTGGCAGCTTCCTTGTGGGAGAAGAAGCCGAATGTTTCCCTTTCAGAAAGAGGCACTGCCGAACACAGGCAGCCTGAGCTGTAGCGTCTGTGGGAAAGCACAGATCCGCAGGGCTGTTGTGCCTGTGAATAGGCTGCACGGGGAACGTGAAGAGCAGCAAGAGCTTTCAGGGCTGGCAGCTTCCTTGTGGGAGAAGAAGCCGAATGTTTGCCTTTTCGGAAAGAGGCACTGCCGACGACAGGCAGCATGAGCTGTAGCACATGTGGGAAAGCACAGATCCGCAGGGCTGTTGTGCCTGTGAATAGGCTGCACGGGGAAAGTGAAAAGCAGCAAGAGCTTTCAGGGCTGGCAGCTTCCTTGTGGGAGAAGGAGCCAGAGGTTTGCCTTTTTGGAAAGAGGCACTGCCGAGGACAGGCAGCATGAGCTGTAGCGTCTGTGGGAAAGCACAGATCCGCAGGGCTGTTGTGCCTGTGAATAGGCTGCACGGGGAAAGTCAAGAACAGCAGGAGATTTCAGGGCTAGCAGCTTCCTTGTGGCAGAAGGAGCCGAATGTTTGCCTTTTCGGAAAGAGGCACTGCCGACGACAGGCAGCATGAGCTGTAGCACATGTGGGAAAGCACAGATCCGCAGGGCTGTTGTGCCTGTGAATAGGCTGCACGGGGAAAGTGAAGAGCAGCAAGAGCTTTCAGGGCTGGCAGCTTCCTTGTGGGAGAAGGAGCCCAATATTTGCCATTTCAGAAAGAGGCACTTCCGAGGACAGGCAGCATGCTGTGTAGCATATGTGGGAAAGCACAGATCCGCAGGGCTGTTGTGCCTGTGAATAGGCCGCACGGGGAATGTGAACAGCAGCAAGAGCTTTCAGGGCTGGCAGCTTCCTTGCGGGAGACAGAGCTGGATGTTTCCCTTTCAGAAAGAGGCACTGCCGAGGACAGGCAGCCTGAGCTGTAGCGTCTGTGGGAAAGCACAGATCCGCAGGGCTGTTGTGCCTGTGAATAGGCTGCACGGGGAAAGTGAAAAGCAGCAAGAGCTTTCAGGGCTGGCAGCTTCCTTGTGGGAGAAGGAGTCGGAGGTTTGCCTTTTCGGAAAGAGGCACTGCCGAGGACAGGCAGCATGAGCTGTAGCGTCTGTGGGAAAGCACAGATCCGCAGGGCTGTTGTGCCTGTGAATAGGCTGTATGGGGAAAGTCAAGAACAGCAGGAGATTTCAAGGCTATCAGCTTCCTTGTGGGAGAAGGAGCCGTATGTTTCCCTTTCAGAAAGAGGCACTGCTGAGCACAGGCAGCATGAGCTGTAGCGTCTGCGGGAAAGCACAGATCCGCAGGGCTGTTGTGCCTTTGAATAGGCTGCACGGGGAACGTGAAAAGCAGCAAGAGCTTTCAGGGCTAGCAGCTTCCTTGTGGGAGAAGGAGCCCAATATTTGCCATTTCAGAAAGAGGCACTTCCGAGGACAGGCAGCATGCTGTGTAGCATATGTGGGAAAGCACAGATCCGCAGGGCTGTTGTGCCTGTGAATAGGCTGCACGGGGAAAGTCAAGAACAGCAGGAGATTTCAGGGCTAGCAGCTTCCTTGTGGGAGAAGGAGCCGAATGTTTGCCTTTTCGGAAAGAGGCACTGCCGACGACAGGCAGCATGAGCTGTAGCACATGTGGGAAAGCACAGATCCGCAGGGCTGTTGTGCCTGTGAATAGGCTGCACGGGGAAAGTGAAAAGCAGCAAGAGCTTTCAGGGCTGGCAGCTTCCTTGTGGGAGAAGGAGTCGGAGGTTTGCCTTTTCGGAAAGAGGCACTGCCGAGGACAGGCAGCATGAGCTGTAGCGTCTGTGGGAAAGCACAGATCCGCAGGGCTGTTGTGCCTGTGAATAGGCTGCACGGGGAAAGTGAAAAGCAGCAAGAGCTTTCAGGGCTGGCAGCTTCCTTGTGGGAGAAGGAGCCGAATGTTTCCCTTTCAGAAAGAGGCACTACCGAACACAGGCAGCATGAGCTGTAGCGTCTGTGGGAAAGCACAGATCCGCAGGGCTGTTGTGCCTGTGAATAGGCTGCACGGGGAAAGTGAAGAGCAGCAAGAGCTTTCAGGGCTGGGAGCTTCCTTGTGGGAGAAGGAGTCGGAGGTTTGCCTTTTTGGAAAGAGGCACTGCCGAGGACAGGTATCATGAGCTGTAGCGTCTGTGGGAAAGCACAGATCCGCAGGGCTGTTGTGCCTGTGAATAGGCTGCACGGGGAAAGTCAAGAACAGCAGGAGATTTCAGGGCTGGCAGCTTCCTTGTGGGAGAAGGAGCCCAATATTTGCCATTTCAGAAAGAGGCACTTCCGAGGACAGGCAGCATGCTGTGTAGCATATGTGGGAAAGCACAGATCCGCAGGGCTGTTGTGCCTGTGAATAGGCTGCACGGGGAAAGTGAAAAGCAGCAAGAGCTTTCAGGGCTGGCAGCTTCCTTGTGGGAGAAGGAGCCCAATGTTTGCCATTTCGGAAAGAGGCACTGCCGAGGACAGGCAGCCAGAGCTGTAGCGTCTGTGGGAAAGCACAGATCCGCAGGGCTGTTGTGCCTGCGAATAGGCTGCACGGGGAGGTGAAGAGCAGCAAGAGCTTTCAGGGCTGGCAGCTTCCTTGTGGGAGAAGGAGTCAGAGGTTTGCCTTTTTGGAAAGGGGCTCTGCTGAGCACAGGCAGCATGAGCTGTAGCGTCTGTGGGAAAGCACAGATCCGCAGGGCTGTTGTGCCTGTGAACAGGCTGCACGGGGAGGTGAAGAGCAGCAAGAGCTTTCATGGCTGGCAGCTTCCTTGTGGGAGACAGAACCGGATGTTTCCCTTTCAGAAAGAGGCACTGCCGAGGACAGGCAGCATGAGCTGTAGCGTCTGTGGGAAAGCACAGATCCGCAGGGCTGTTGTGCCTGTAAATAGGCTGCACGGATAGGTGAAGATCAGCACCAGCTTTCATGGCTGGCAGCTTCCTTGTTGGAGACAGAGCCGAATGTTTCCCTTTCAGAAAGAGGCACTGCCGAGGACAGGCAGCATGAGCTGTAGCACATGTGGGAAAGCACAGATCCGCAGGGCTGTTGTGCCTGTGAATAGGCTGCACGGGGAAAGTGAAGAGCAGCAAGAGCTTTCAGGGCTGGCAGCTTCCTTGTGGGAGAAGGAGCCCAATATTTGCCATTTTGGAAAGAGACCCTGCCAAACAAGGGCAGCATGAGCTGTAGCGTCTGTGGGAAAGCACAGATCCGCAGGGCTGTTGTGCCTGTGAATAGGCTGCATGGGGAAAGTCAAGAACAGCAGGAGCTTTCAGGGCTGGCAGCTTCCTTGTGGGAGAAGGAGCCGAATGTTTCCCTTTCAGAAAGAGGCACTGCCGAGCACAGGCAGCATGAGCTGTAGCGTCTGTGGGAAAGCACAGATCCGCAGGGCTGTTGTGCCTGCGAATAGGCTGCACGGGGAGGTGAAGAGCAGCAAGAGCTTTCAGGGCTGGAAGCTTCCTTGTGGGAGAAGAAGCCGAATGTTTCCCTTTCAGAAAGAGGCACTGCCGAGGACAGGCAGCCTGAGCTGTAGCCTCTGTGGGAAAGCACAGATCCGCAGGGCTGTTGTGCCTGTGAATAGGCTGCACGGGGAAAGTGAAGAGCAGCAAGAGCTTTCAGGGCTGGGAGCTAACTTGTGGGAGAAGGAGTCGGAGGTTTGCCTTTTCGGAAAGAGACACTGCTGAACACAGGCAGCATGAGCTGTAGCGTCTGTGGGAAAGCACAGATCCGCAGGGCTGTTGTGCCTGTGAATAGGCTGCACGGGGAAAGTGAAAAGCAGCAAGAGCTTTCAGTGCTGGCAGCTTCCTTGTGGGAGAAGGAGTCGGAGGTTTGCCTTTTCGGAAAGAGGCACTGCCGAGGACAGGTATCATGAGCTGTAGCGTCTGTGGGAAAGCACAGATCCGCAGGGCTGTTGTGCCTGTGAATAGGCTGCACGGGGAAAGTGAAAAGCAGCAAGAGCTTTCAGGGCTGGGAGCTTCCTTGTGGGAGAAGGAGCCCAATATTTGCCATTTTGGAAAGAGACCCTGCCGAACAATGTCAGCATGAGCTGTAGCGTCTGTGGGAAAGCACAGATCCGCAGGGCTGTTGTGCCTGTGAATAGGCTGCACGGGGAAAGTGAAAAGCAGCAAGAGCTTTCAGGGCTGGCAGCTTCCTTGTGGGAGAAGGAGCCCAATATTTGCCATTTCGGAAAGCGACCCTGCCGAACAAGGTCAGCATGAGCTGTAGCGTCTGTGGGAAAGCACAGATCCGCAGGGCTGTTGTGCCTGTGAATAGGCTGCATGGGGAAAGTCAAGAACAGCAAGAGCTTTCAGGGCTGGCAGCTTCCTTGTGGGAGAAGAAACCAGAGGTTTGCCTTTTTGGAAAGGGGCTCTGCCGAGCACAGGCAGCATGAGCTGTAGCGTCTGTGGGAAAGCACAGATCCGCAGGGCTGTTGTGCCTGTGAACAGGCTGCACGGGGAGGTGAAGAGCAGCAAGAGCTTTCATGGCTGGCAGCTTCCTTGTGGGAGACAGAACCGGATGTTTCCCTTTCAGAAAGAGACCCTGCCGAGGACAGGCATCATGAGCTGTAGCTTCTGTGGGAAAGCACAGATCCGCAGGGCTGTTGTGCCTGCGAATAGGCTGCACGGGGAGGTGAAGAGCAGCAAGAGCTTTCAGGGCTGGCAGCTTCCTTGTGGGAGAAGAAGCCGAATGTTTCCCTTTCAGAAAGAGGCACTGCCGAGGACAGGCAGCATGAGCTGTAGCGTCTGTGGGAAAGCACAGATCCGCAGGGCTGTTGTGCCTGTGAATAGGCTGCACGGGGAGGTGAAGAGCAGCAAGAGCTTTCAGGGCTGGCAGCTTCCTTGTGGGAGAAGAAGCCGAATGTTTCCCTTTCAGAAAGAGGCACTGCCGAACACAGGCAGCATGAGCTGTAGCGTCTGTGGGAAAGCACAGATCCGCAGGGCTGTTGTGCCTGTGAATAGGCTGCACGGGGAAAGTCAAGAACAGCAGATTTCAGGGCTAGCAGCTTCCTTGTGGGAGAAGGAGCCGAATGTTTCCCTTTCAGAAAGAGGCACTGCCGAGCACAGGCAGCATGAGCTGTAGCGTCTGCGGGAAAGCACAGATCCGCAGGGCTGTTGTGCCTGTGAATAGGCTGCACGGGGAAAGTGAAAAGCAGCAAGAGCTTTCAGGGCTGGCAGCTTCCTTGTGGGAGAAGGAGTCGGAGGTTTGCCTTTTCGGAAAGAGGCACTGCCGAACACAGGCAGCATGAGCTGTAGCGTCTGTGGGAAAGCACAGATCCGCAGGGCTGTTGTGCCTGCGAATAGGCTGCACGGGGAACGTGAAGAGCAGCAAGAGCTTTCAGGGCTGGCAGCTTCCTTGTGGGAGAAGAAGCCGAATGTTCCCCTTTCAGAAAGAGGCACTGCCGAGGACAGGCAGCATGAGCTGTAGCGTCTGTGGGAAAGCACAGATCCGCAGGGCTGTTGTGCCTGTGAATAGGCTGCACGGGGAAAGTGAAGAGCAGCAAGAGCTTTCAGGGCTGGCAGCTTCCTTGTGGGAGAAGGACCCAGAGGTTTGCCTTTTTGGAAAGGGGCTCTGCCGAGCACAGGCAGCATGAGCTGTAGCGTCTGTGGGAAAGCACAGATCCGCAGGGCTGTTGTGCCTGTGAATAGGCTGCACGGATAGGTGAAGATCAGCACCAGCTTTCATGGCTGGCTGCTTCCTTGTGGGAGACAGAGCCGAATGTTTCCCTTTCAGAAAGAGGCACTGCCGAGGACAGGCAGCCTGAGCTGTAGCGTCTGTGGGAAAGCACAGATCCGCAGGGCTGTTGTGCCTGTGAATAGGCCGCACGGGGAACGTGAACAGCAGCAAGAGCTTTCAGGGCTGGCAGCTTCCTTCCGGGAGACAGAGCTGGATGTTTCCCTTTCAGAAAGAGGCACTGCCGAGGACAGGCAGCATGAGTTGTAGCGTCTGTGGGAAAGCACAGATCCGCAAGGCTGTTGTGCCTGTGAATAGGCTAGACGGGGAAAGTGAAGAGTAGCAAGAGCTTTCAGGGCTGGCAGCTTCCTTGTGGGAGAAGGAGCCGAATGTTTCCCTTTCAGAAAGAGGCACTGCCGAGGACAGGCAGCATGAGCTGTAGCGTCTGTGGGAATGCACAGATCCGCAGGGCTGTTGTGCCTGTGAATAGGCTGCACGGAAAGGTGAAAAGCAGCAAGAGCTTTCAGGGCTGGCAGCTTCCTTGTGGGAGAAGGAGCCCAATATTTGCCATTTCGGAAAGAGACCCTGCGGAGGACAGGCAGCATGAGCTGTAGCGTCTGTGGGAAAGCACAGATCCGCAGGGCTGTTGTGCCTGTGAATAGGCTGCATGGGGAAAGTCAAGTACAGCAGGAGATTTCAGGGCTGGCAGCTTCCTTGTGGGAGAAGGAGCCAGAGGTTTGCCTTTTTGGAAAGGGGCTCTGCCGAGCACAGGCAGCATGAGCTGTAGCGTCTGTGGGAAAGCACATATCCGCAGGGCTGTTGTGCCTGTGAATAGGCTGCACGGGGAAAGTGAAAAGCAGCAAGAGCTTTCAGGGCTGGCAGCTTCCTTGTGGGAGAAGGAGCCGAATGTTTCCCTTTCAGAAAGAGGCACTGCCGAGGACAGGCAGCATGAGCTGTAGCGTCTGTGGGAATGCACAGATCCGCAGGGCTGTTGTGCCTGTGAATAGGCTGCACGGAAAGGTGAAAAGCAGCAAGAGCTTTCAGGGCTGGCAGCTTCCTTGTGGGAGAAGAAGCCCAATATTTGCCATTTCGGAAAGAGACCCTGCGGAGGACAGGCAGCATGAGCTGTAGCGTCTGTGGGAAAGCACAGATCCGCAGGGCTGTTGTGCCTGTGAATAGGCTGCATGGGGAAAGTCAAGAACAGCAAGAGCTTTCAGGGCTGGCAGCTTCCTTGTGGGAGAAGGAACCAGAGGTTTGCCTTTTTGGAAAGGGGCTCTGCCGAGCACAGGCAGCATGAGCTGTAGCGTCTGTGGGAAAGCACAGATCCGCAGGGCTGTTGTGCCTGTGAATAGGCTGCACGGGGAAAGTGAAGAGCAGCAAGAGCTTTCAGGGCTGGCAGCTTCCTTGTGGGAGAAGGAACCAGAGGTTTGCCTTTTTGGAAAGGGGCTCTGCCGAGCACAGGCAGCATGAGCTGTAGCGTCTGTGGGAAAGCACAGATCCGCAGGGCTGTTGTGCCTGTGAATAGGCTGCACGGGGAAAGTGAAGAGCAGCAAGAGCTTTCAGGGCTGGGAGCTAACTTGTGGGAGAAGGAGTCGGAGGTTTGCCTTTTCGGAAAGAGACACTGCTGAACACAGGCAGCATGAGCTGTAGCGTCTGTGGGAAAGCACAGATCCGCAGGGCTGTTGTGCCTGTGAATAGGCTGCACGGGGAAAGTGAAGAGCAGCAAGAGCTTTCAGTGCTGGCAGCTTCCTTGTGGGAGAAGGAGTCGGAGGTTTGCCTTTTCGGAAAGAGGCACTGCCGAGGACAGGTATCATGAGCTGTAGCGTCTGTGGGAAAGCACAGATCCGCAGGGCTGTTGTGCCTGTGAATAGGCTGCACGGGGAAAGTGAAAAGCAGCAAGAGCTTTCAGGGCTGGCAGCTTCCTTGTGGGAGAAGGAGCCCAATATTTGCCATTTTGGAAAGAGACCCTGCCGAACAAGGTCAGCATGAGCTGTAGCGTCTGTGGGAAAGCACAGATCCGCAGGGCTGTTGTGCCTGTGAATAGGCTGCACGGGGAAAGTCAAGAACAGCAAGAGCTTTCAGGGCTGGCAGCTTCCTTGTGGGAGAAGAAACCAGAGGTTTGCCTTTTTGGAAAGGGGCTCTGCCGAGGACAGGCATCATGAGCTGTAGCTTCTGTGGGAAAGCACAGATCCGCAGGGCTGTTGTGCCTGCGAATAGGCTGCACGGGGAGGTGAAGAGCAGCAAGAGCTTTCAGGGCTGGCAGCTTCCTTGTGGGAGAAGAAGCCGAATGTTTCCCTTTCAGAAAGAGGCACTGCCGAGGACAGGCAGCCTGAGCTGTAGCGTCTGTGGGAAAGCACAGATCCGCAGGGCTGTTGTGCCTGTGAATAGGCTGCACGGGGAAAGTGAAAAGCAGCAAGAGCTTTCAGGGCTGGCAGCTTCCTTGTGGGAGAAGGAGCCGAATGTTTCCCTTTCAGAAAGAGGCACTGCCGAGGACAGGCAGCATGAGCTGTAGCTTCTGTGGGAAAGCACAGATCCGCAGGGCTGTTGTGCCTGCGAATAGGCTGCACGGGGAGGTGAAGAGCAGCAAGAGCTTTCAGGGCTGGCAGCTTCCTTGTGGGAGAAGAAGCCGAATGTTTCCCTTTCAGAAAGAGGCACTGCCGAGGACAGGCAGCCAGCGCTGTAGCGTCTGTGGGAAAGCACAGATCCGCAGGGCTGTTGTGCCTGTGAATAGGCTGCACGGGGAAAGTGAAAAGCAGCAAGAGCTTTCAGGGCTGGCAGCTTCCTTGTGGGAGAAGAAGCCCAATATTTGCCATTTTGGAAAGAGACCCTGCCGAACAAGGTCAGCATGAGCTGTAGCGTCTGTGGGAAAGCACAGATCCGCAGGGCTGTTGTGCCTGTGAACAGGCTGCACGGGGAGGTGAAGAGCAGCAAGAGCTTTCATGGCTGGCAGCTTCCTTGTGGGAGACAGAACCGGATGTTTCCCTTTCAGAAAGAGACCCTGCCGAGGACAGGCATCATGAGCTGTAGCTTCTGTGGGAAAGCACAGATCCGCAGGGCTGTTGTGCCTGCGAATAGGCTGCACGGGGAGGTGAAGAGCAGCAAGAGCTTTCAGGGCTGGCAGCTTCCTTGTGGGAGAAGAAGCCGAATGTTTCCCTTTCAGAAAGAGGCACTGCCGAGGACAGGCAGCATGAGCTGTAGCGTCTGTGGGAAAGCACAGATCCGCAGGGCTGTTGTGCCTGTGAATAGGCTGCACGGGGAGGTGAAGAGCAGCAAGAGCTTTCAGGGCTGGCAGCTTCCTTGTGGGAGAAGGAGCCGAATGTTTCCCTTTCAGAAAGAGGCACTGCCGAGCACAGGCAGCATGAGCTGTAGCGTCTGTGGGAAAGCACAGATCCGCAGGGCTGTTGTGCCTGTGAATAGGCTGCACGGGGAAAGTGAAAAGCAGCAAGAGCTTTCAGGGCTGGCAGCTTCCTTGTGGGAGACAGAGCTGGATGTTTCCCTTTCAGAAAGAGGCACTGCCGAGGACAGGCAGCATGAGCTGTAGCGTCTGTGGGAAAGCACAGATCCGCAGGGCTGTTGTGCCTGTGAATAGGCTGCACGGGGAAAGTGAAAAGCAGCAAGAGCTTTCAGGGCTGGCAGCTTCCTTGTGGGAGAAGGAGCCGAATGTTTCCCTTTCAGAAAGAGGCACTGCCGAGGACAGGCAGCATGAGCTGTAGCGTCTGTGGGAAAGCACAGATCCGTAGGGCTGTTGTGCCTGCGAATAGGCTGCACGGGGAAAGTGAAGAGCAGCAAGAGCTTTCAGGGCTGGCAGCTTCCTTGTGGGAGAAGGAGCCCAATATTTGCCATTTCGGAAAGAGACCCTGCCGAGGACAGGCAGCATGAGCTGTAGCGTCTGTGGGAAAGCACAGATCCGCAGGGCTGTTGTGCCTGTGAATAGGCTGCACGGGGAGGTGAAGAGCAGCAAGAGCTTTCAGGGCTGGCAGCTTCTTTGTGGGAGAAGGAGCCGAATGTTTCCCTTTCAGAAAGAGGCACTGCCGAGGACAGGCAGCATGCTGTGTAGCATATGTGGGAAAGCACAGATCCGCAGGGCTGTTGTGCCTGTGAATAGGCTGCACGGGGAAAGTGAAGAGCAGCAAGAGCTTTCAGGGCTGGGAGCTTCCTTGTGGGAGAAGGAGTCGGAGGTTTGCCTTTTCGGAAAGAGGCACTGCCGAGGACAGGTATCATGAGCTGTAGCGTCTGTGGGAAAGCACAGATCCGCAGGGCTGTTGTGCCTGTGAATAGGCTGCACGGGGAAAGTGAAAAGCAGCAAGAGCTTTCAGGGCTGGAAGCTTCCTTGTGGGAGAAGGAGCCGAATGTTTCCCTTTCAGAAAGAGGCACTACCGAGGACAGGCATCATGAGCTGTAGCTTCTGTGGGAAAGCACAGATCCGCAGGGCTGTTGTGCCTGTGAATAGGCTGCACGGGGAGGTGAAGAGCAGCAAGAGCTTTCATGGCTGTAAGATTCCTTGTGGGAGAAGGAGCCGAATGTTTCCCTTTCAGAAAGAGGCACTGTCGAGGAAAGGCAGCCTGAGTTGTAGCGTCTCTGGGAAAGCACAGATCCGCAAGGCTGTTGTGCCTGTGAATAGGCTACACGGGGAAAGTGAAGAGCAGCAAGAGCTTTCAGGGCTGGCAGCTTCCTTGTGGGAAAAGGAGCCAGAAGTTTGCCTTTTTGGAAAGGGGCTCTGCCGAGGACAGGCATCATGAGCTGTAGCGTCTGTGGGAAAGCACAGATCCGCAGGGCTGTTGTGCCTGTAAATAGGCTGCACGGATAGGTGAAGATCAGCACCAGCTTTCATGGCTGGCAGCTTCCTTGTTGGAGACAGAGCCGAATGTTTCCCTTTCAGAAAGAGGCACTGCCGAACAAGGGCAGCATGAGCTGTAGCGTCTGTGGGAAAGCACAGATCCGCAGGGCTGTTGTGCCTGTGAATAGGCTGCACGGGGAAAGTGAAGAGCAGCAAGAGCTTTCAGGGCTAGCAGCTTACTTGTGGGAGAAGAAGCCGAATGTTTCCCTTTCAGAAAGAGGCACTGCCAAGGTCAGGCATCATGAGCTGTAGCTTCTGTGGGAAAGCACAGATCCGCAGGGCTGTTGTGCCTGTGAATAGGCTGCACGGGGAGGTGAAGAGCAGCAAGAGCTTTCAGGGCTGGCAGCTTCCTTGTGGGAGAAGAAGCCGAATGTTTCCCTTTCAGAAAGAGGCACTGCCGAGGACAGGCATCATGAGCTGTAGCGTCTGTGGGAAAGCACAGATCCGCAGGGCTGTTGTGCCTGTGAATAGGCTGCACGGGGAAAGTGAAAAGCAGCAAGAGCTTTCAGGGCTGGAAGCTTCCTTGTGGGAGAAGGAGCCGAATGTTTCCCTTTCAGAAAGAGGCACTACCGAGGACAGGCATCATGAGCTGTAGCTTCTGTGGGAAAGCACAGATCCGCAGGGCTGTTGTGCCTGTGAATAGGCTGCACGGGGAGGTGAAGAGCAGCAAGAGCTTTCATGGCTGTAAGCTTCCTTGTGGGAGAAGGAGTCGAATGTTTCCCTTTCAGAAAGAGGCACTGCCGAGGACAGGCAGCATGAGCTGTAGCGTCTGTGGGAAAGCACAGATCCGCAGGGCTGTTGTGCCTGTGAATAGGCTGCACGGGGAAAGTGAAAAGCAGCAAGAGCTTTCAGGGCTGGCAGCTTCCTTGTGGGAGAAGGAGCTAGAGGTTTGCCTTTTTGGAAAGGGGCTCTGCCGAGCACAGGCAGCATGAGCTGTAGGGTCTGTGGGAAAGCACAGATCCGCAGGGCTGTTGTGCCTGTGAATAGGCTGCACGGGGAACGTGAAGAGCAGCAAGAGCTTTCAGGGCTGGCAGCTTCCTTGTGGGAGAAGAAGCCGAATGTTTCCCTTTCAGAAAGAGGCACTGCCGAGGACAGGCAGCATGAGCTGTAGCGTCTGTGGGAAAGCACAGATCCGCAGGGCTGTTGTGCCTGTGAATAGGCTGCACGGGGAAAGTGAAAAGCAGCAAGAGCTTTCAGGGCTGGCAGCTTCCTTGTGGGAGAAGGAACCAGAGGTTTGCCTTTTTGGAAAGGGGCTCTGCCGAGCACAGGCAGCCTGAGCTGTAGCGTCTGTGGGAAAGCACAGATCCGCAGGGCTGTTGTGCCTGTGAATAGGCTGCACGGGGAACGTGAAGAGCAGCAAGAGCTTTCAGGGCTGGCAGCTTCCTTGTGGGAGAAGAAGCCGAATGTTTCCCTTTCAGAAAGAGGCACTGCCGAGGACAGGCAGCATGAGCTGTAGCGTCTGTGGGAAAGCACAGATCCGCAGGGCTGTTGTGCCTGTGAATAGGCTGCACGGGGAAAGTGAAAAGCAGCAAGAGCTTTCAGGGCTGGCAGCTTCCTTGTGGGAGACAGAGCTGGATGTTTCCCTTTCAGAAAGAGGCACTGCCGAGGACAGGCAGCATGAGCTGTAGCGTCTGTGGGAAAGCACAGATCCGCAGGGCTGTTGTGCCTGTGAATAGGCTGCACGGGGAAAGTGAAAAGCAGCAAGAGCTTTCAGGGCTGGCAGCTTCCTTGTGGGAGAAGGAGCCGAATGTTTCCCTTTCAGAAAGAGGCACTGCCGAGGACAGGCAGCATGAGCTGTAGCGTCTGTGGGAAAGCACAGATCCGTAGGGCTGTTGTGCCTGCGAATAGGCTGCACGGGGAAAGTGAAGAGCAGCAAGAGCTTTCAGGGCTGGCAGCTTCCTTGTGGGAGAAGGAGCCCAATATTTGCCATTTCGGAAAGAGACCCTGCCGAGGACAGGCAGCATGCTGTGTAGCATATGTGGGAAAGCACAGATCCGCAGGGCTGTTGTGCCTGTGAATAGGCTGCACGGGGAAAGTGAAGAGCAGCAAGAGCTTTCAGGGCTGGGAGCTTCCTTGTGGGAGAAGGAGTCGGAGGTTTGCCTTTTCGGAAAGAGGCACTGCCGAGGACAGGTATCATGAGCTGTAGCGTCTCTGGGAAAGCACAGATCCGCAAGGCTGTTGTGCCTGTGAATAGGCTACACGGGGAAAGTGAAGAGCAGCAAGAGCTTTCAGGGCTGGCAGCTTCCTTGTGGGAAAAGGAGCCAGAAGTTTGCCTTTTTGGAAAGGGGCTCTGCCGAGGACAGGCATCATGAGCTGTAGCGTCTGTGGGAAAGCACAGATCCGCAGGGCTGTTGTGCCTGTAAATAGGCTGCACGGATAGGTGAAGATCAGCACCAGCTTTCATGGCTGGCAGCTTCCTTGTTGGAGACAGAGCCGAATGTTTCCCTTTCAGAAAGAGGCACTGCCGAACAAGGGCAGCATGAGCTGTAGCGTCTGTGGGAAAGCACAGATCCGCAGGGCTGTTGTGCCTGTGAATAGGCTGCACGGGGAAAGTGAAGAGCAGCAAGAGCTTTCAGGGCTAGCAGCTTACTTGTGGGAGAAGAAGCCGAATGTTTCCCTTTCAGAAAGAGGCACTGCCAAGGTCAGGCATCATGAGCTGTAGCTTCTGTGGGAAAGCACAGATCCGCAGGGCTGTTGTGCCTGTGAATAGGCTGCACGGGGAGGTGAAGAGCAGCAAGAGCTTTCAGGGCTGGCAGCTTCCTTGTGGGAGAAGAAGCCGAATGTTTCCCTTTCAGAAAGAGGCACTGCCGAGGACAGGCATCATGAGCTGTAGCGTCTGTGGGAAAGCACAGATCCGCAGGGCTGTTGTGCCTGTGAATAGGCTGCACGGGGAAAGTGAAAAGCAGCAAGAGCTTTCAGGGCTGGAAGCTTCCTTGTGGGAGAAGGAGCCGAATGTTTCCCTTTCAGAAAGAGGCACTACCGAGGACAGGCATCATGAGCTGTAGCTTCTGTGGGAAAGCACAGATCCGCAGGGCTGTTGTGCCTGTGAATAGGCTGCACGGGGAGGTGAAGAGCAGCAAGAGCTTTCATGGCTGTAAGCTTCCTTGTGGGAGAAGGAGTCGAATGTTTCCCTTTCAGAAAGAGGCACTGCCGAGGACAGGCAGCATGAGCTGTAGCGTCTGTGGGAAAGCACAGATCCGCAGGGCTGTTGTGCCTGTGAATAGGCTGCACGGGGAAAGTGAAAAGCAGCAAGAGCTTTCAGGGCTGGCAGCTTCCTTGTGGGAGAAGGAGCTAGAGGTTTGCCTTTTTGGAAAGGGGCTCTGCCGAGCACAGGCAGCCTGAGCTGTAGCGTCTGTGGGAAAGCACAGATCCGCAGGGCTGTTGTGCCTGTGAATAGGCTGCATGGGGAAAGTCAAGAACAGCAGGAGATTTCAAGGCTAGCAGCTTCCTTGTGGGAGAAGGAGCCGAATGTTTCCCTTTCAGAAAGAGGCACTGCCGAGCACAGGCAGCATGAGCTGTAGCGTCTGCGGGAAAGCACAGATCCGCAGGGCTGTTGTGCCTTTGAATAGGCTGCACGGGGAACGTGAAGAGCAGCAAGAGCTTTCAGGGCTGGCAGCTTCCTTGTGGGAGAAGGAGCCGAATGTTGCCCTTTCAGAAAGAGGCACTGCCGAGGACAGGCAGCATGCTGTGTAGCATATGTGGGAAAGCACAGATCCGCAGGGCTGTTGTGCCTGTGAATAGGCTGCACGGGGAACGTGAAGAGCAGCAAGAGCTTTCAGGGCTGGCAGCTTCCTTGTGGGAGAAGGAGCCCAATATTTGCCATTTCGGAAAGAGACCCTGCCGAGGACAGGCAGCCTGAGCTGTAGCGTCTGTGGGAAAGCACAGATCCGCAGGGCTGTTGTGCCTGTGAACAGGCTGCACACGGAGGTGAAGAGCAGCAAGAGATTTCAGGGCTGGCAGCTTCCTTGTGGGAGAAGGAGCCAGAGGTTTGCCTTTTTGGAAAGAGGCACTGCCGAGGACAGGCAGCATGAGCTGTAGCGTCTGTGGGAAAGCACAGATCCGCAGGGCTGTTGTGCCTGTAAATAGGCTGCACGGGGAAAGTCAAGAACAGCAGGAGATTTCAGGGCCAGCAGCTTCCTTGTGGGAGAAGGAGCCGAATGTTTGCCTTTTCGGAAAGAGGCACTGCCGACGACAGGCAGCATGAGCTTTAGCACATGTGGGAAAGCACAGATCCGCAGGGCTGTTGTGCCTGTGAATAGGCTGCACGGGGAAAGTGAAAAGCAGCAAGAGCTTTCAGGGCTGGCAGCTTCCTTGTGGGAGAAGGAGCCCAATATTTGCCATTTCAGAAAGAGGCACTTCCGAGGACAGGCAGCATGCTGTGTAGCATATGTGGGAAAGCACAGATCCGCAGGGCTGTTGTGCCTGTGAATAGGCCGCACGGGGAATGTGAACAGCAGCAAGAGCTTTCAGGGCTGGCAGCTTCCTTGCGGGAGACAGAGCTGGATGTTTCCCTTTCAGAAAGAGGCACTGCCGAGGACAGGCAGCATGAGCTGTAGCGTCTGTGGGAAAGCACAGATCCGCAGGGCTGTTGTGCCTGTGAATAGGCTGCACGGGGAAAGTGAAAAGCAGCAAGAGCTTTCAGGGCTGGCAGCTTCCTTGTGGGAGACAGAATCGGATGTTTCCCTTTCAGAAAGAGGCACTGCAGAGGACAGGCAGCATGAGCTGTAGCGTCTGTGGGAAAGCACAGATCCGCAGGGCTGTTGTGCCTGTGAATAGGCTGCACGGGGAAAGTGAAAAGCAGCAAGAGCTTTCAGGGCTGGCAGCTTCCTTGTGGGAGAAGGAGCCCAATATTTGCCATTTCAGAAAGAGGCACTTCCGAGGACAGGCAGCATGAGCTGTAGCACATGTGGGAAAGCACAGATCCGCAGGGCTGTTGTGCCTGTGAATAGGCCGCACGGGGAACGTGAACAGCAGCAAGAGCTTTCAGGGCTGGCAGCTTCCTTGCGGGAGACAGAGCTGGATGTTTCCCTTTCAGAAAGAGGCACTGCCGAGGACAGGCAGCATGAGCTGTAGCGTCTGTGGGAAAGCACAGATCCGCAGGGCTGTTGTGCCTGTGAATAGGCTGCACGGGGAAAGTGAAAAGCAGCAAGAGCTTTCAGGGCTGGCAGCTTCCTTGTGGGAGAAGGAGCCGAATGTTTCCCTTTCAGAAAGAGGCACTACCGAGCACAGGCAGCATGAGCTGTAGCGTCTGTGAGAAAGCACAGATCCGCAGGGCTGTTGTGCCTGCGAATAGGCTGCACGGGGAAAGTGAAAAGCAGCAAGAGCTTTCAGGGCTGGCAGCGTCTTTCTGGGAGAAGGAGCCGAATGTTTCCCTTTCAGAAAGAGGCACTGCCGAGGACAGGCAGCATGAGCTGTAGCTTCTGTGGGAAAGCACAGATCCGCAGGGCTGTTGTGCCTGTGAATAGGCTGCACGGGGAGGTGAAGAGCAGCAAGAGCTTTCAGGGCTGGCAGCTTCCTTGTGGGAAAAGGAGCCAGAAGTTTGCCTTTTTGGAAAGGGGCTCTGCCGAGGACAGGCATCATGAGCTGTAGCGTCTGTGGGAAAGCACAGATCCGCAGGGCTGTTGTGCCTGTAAATAGGCTGCACGGATAGGTGAAGATCAGCACCAGCTTTCATGGCTGGCAGCTTCCTTGTTGGAGACAGAGCCGAATGTTTCCCTTTCAGAAAGAGGCTCTGCCGAACAAGGGCAGCATGAGCTGTAGCGTCTGTGGGAAAGCACAGATCCGCAGGGCTGTTGTGCCTGTGAATAGGCTGCACGGGGAAAGTGAAGAGCAGCAAGAGCTTTCAGGGCTGGCAGCTTCCTTGTGGGAGAAGAAGCCGAATGTTTCCCTTTCAGAAAGAGGCACTGCCAAGGTCAGGCATCATGAGCTGTAGCTTCTGTGGGAAAGCACAGATCCGCAGGGCTGTTGTGCCTGTGAATAGGCTGCACGGGGAGGTGAAGAGCAGCAAGAGCTTTCAGGGCTGGCAGCTTCCTTGTGGGAGAAGAAGCCAAATGTTTCCCTTTCAGAAAGAGGCACTGCCGAGGACAGGCATCATGAGCTGTAGCTTCTGTGGGAAAGCACAGATCCGCAGGGCTGTTGTGCCTGTGAATAGGCTGCACGGGGAAAGTGAAAAGCAGCAAGAGCTTTCAGGGCTGGAAGCTTCCTTGTGGGAGAAGGAGCCGAATGTTTCCCTTTCAGAAAGAGGCACTACCGAGGACAGGCATCATGAGCTGTAGCTTCTGTGGGAAAGCACAGATCCGCAGGGCTGTTGTGCCTGTGAATAGGCTGCACGGGGAGGTGAAGAGCAGCAAGAGCTTTCATGGCTGTAAGCTTCCTTGTGGGAGAAGGAGTCGAATGTTTCCCTTTCAGAAAGAGGCACTGCCGAGGACAGGCAGCATGAGCTGTAGCGTCTGTGGGAAAGCACAGATCCGCAGGGCTGTTGTGCCTGTGAATAGGCTGCACGGGGAAAGTGAAAAGCAGCAAGAGCTTTCAGGGCTGGCAGCTTCCTTGTGGGAGAAGGAGCTAGAGGTTTGGGTTTTTGGAAAGGGGCTCTGCCGAGCACTGGCAGCCTGAGCTGTAGCGTCTGTGGGAAAGCACAGATCCGCAGGGCTGTTGTGCCTGTGAATAGGCTGCACGGGGAACGTGAAGAGCAGCAAGAGCTTTCAGGGCTGGCAGCTTCCTTGTGGGAGAAGGAGCCCAATATTTGCCATTTCAGAAAGAGGCACTTCCGAGGACAGGCAGCATGAGCTGTAGCACATGTGGGAAAGCACAGATCCGCAGGGCTGTTGTGCCTGTGAATAGGCTGCACGGGGAAAGTGAAAAGCAGCAAGAGCTTTCAGGGCTGGCAGCTTCCTTGTGGGAGAAGGAGCCGAATGTTTCCCTTTCAGAAAGAGGCACTACCGAACACAGGCAGCATGAGCTGTAGCGTCTGTGGGAAAGCACAGATCCGTAGGGCTGTTGTGCCTGCGAATAGGCTGCACGGGGAAAGTGAAAAGCAGCAAGAGCTTTCAGGGCTGGCAGCTTCTTTGTGGGAGAAGGAGCCGAATGTTTCCCTTTCAGAAAGAGGCACTGCCGAGGACAGGCAGCATGCTGTGTAGCATATGTGGGAAAGCACAGATCCGCAGGGCTGTTGTGCCTGTGAATAGGCTGCACGGGGAAAGTGAAGAGCAGCAAGAGCTTTCAGGGCTGGGAGCTTCCTTGTGGGAGAAGGAGTCGGAGGTTTGCCTTTTCGGAAAGAGGCACTGCCGAGGACAGGCATCATGAGCTGTAGCGTCTGTGGGAAAGCACAGATCCGCAGGGCTGTTGTGCCTGTGAATAGGCTGCACGGGGAAAGTGAAAAGCAGCAAGAGCTTTCAGGGCTGGCAGCTTCCTTGTGGGAGAAGGAGCCGAATGTTTCCCTTTCAGAAAGAGGCACTACCGAGGACAGGCATCATGAGCTGTAGCTTCTGTGGGAAAGCACAGATCCGCAGGGCTGTTGTGCCTGTGAATAGGCTGCACGGGGAGGTGAAGAGCAGCAAGAGCTTTCATGGCTGTAAGCTTCCTTGTGGGAGAAGGAGCCGAATGTTTCCCTTTCAGAAAGAGGCACTGTAGAGGAAAGGCAGCCTGAGTTGTAGCGTCTCTGGGAAAGCACAGATCCGCAAGGCTGTTGTGCCTGTGAATAGGCTACACGGGGAAAGTGAAGAGCAGCAAGAGCTTTCAGGGCTGGCAGCTTCCTTGTGGGAGAAGGAGCCCAATATTTGCCATTTCGGAAAGAGACCCTGCCGAACACAGGCAGCATGAGCTGTAGCGTCTGTGGGAAAGCACAGATCCGCAGGGCTGTTGTGCCTGTGAATAGGCTGCACGGGGAAAGTGAAAAGCAGCAAGAGCTTTCAGGGCTGGCAGCTTCCTTGTGGGAGAAGGAACCAGAGGTTTGCCTTTTTGGAAAGGGGCTCTGCCGAGCACAGGCAGCATGAGCTGTAGCGTCTGTGGGAAAGCACAGATCCGCAGGGATGTTGTGCCTGTGAATAGGCTGCATGGGGAAAGTCAAGACCAGCAGGAGATTTCAAGGCTAGCAGCTTCCTTGTGGGAGAAGGAGCCGAATGTTTCCCTTTCAGAAAGAGGCACTGCCGAGCACAGGCAGCATGCTGTGTAGCATATGTGGGAAAGCACAGATCAGCAGGGCTGTTGTGCCTGTGAATAGGCCGCACGGGGAACGTGAACAGCAGCAAGAGCTTTCAGGGCTGGCAGCTTCCTTGTGGGAGAAGGAGCCCAATATTTGCCATTTCGGAAAGAGGCACTGCCGAGCACAGGCAGCATGAGCTGTAGCGTCTGTGGGAAAGCACAGATCCGCAGGGCTGTTGTGCCTGTGAATAGGCTGCACGGGGAGGTGAAGAGCAGCAAGAGCTTTCAGGGCTGGCAGCTTCCTTGTGGGAGAAGAAGCCGAATGTTTCCCTTTCAGAAAGAGGCACTGCCGAGGACAGGCATCATGAGCTGTAGCCTCTGTGGGAAAGCACAGATCCGCAGGGCTGTTGTGCCTGTGAATAGGCTGCACGGGGAAAGTGAAAAGCAGCAAGAGCGTTCAGGGCTGGCAGCTTCCTTGTGGGAGAAGGAGCCAGAGGTTTGCCTTTTTGGAAAGGGGCTCTGCCGAGCACAGGCAGCATGAGCTGTAGCGTCTGTGGGAAAGCACAGATCCGCAGGGCTGTTGTGCCTGTGAATAGGCTGCACGGGGAAAGTGAAAAGCAGCAAGAGCTTTCAGGGCTGGCAGCTTCCTTGTGGGAGACAGAGCCGAATGTTTCCCTTTCAGAAAGAGGCACCGCCGAGCACAGGCAGCATGCTGTGTAGCATATGTGGGAAAGCACAGATCCGCAGGGCTGTTGTGCCTGTGGATAGGCTGCAAGGGGAAAGTGAAGAGCAGCAAGAGCTTTCAGGGCTGGCAGCTTCCTTGTGGGAGAAGGAACCAGAGGTTTGCCTTTTCGGAAAGAGACACTGCCGAACACAGGCAGCATGAGCTGTAGCCTCTGTGGGAAAGCACAGATCCGCAGGGCTGTTGTGCCTGTGGATAGGCTGCACGGGGAAAGTGAAGAGCAGCAAGAGCTTTCAGGGCTGGCAGCTTCCTTGTGGGAGAAGGAGCCGAATGTTTCCCTTTCAGAAAGAGGCACTTCCGAGGACAGGCAGCATGCTGTGTAGCATATGTGGGAAAGCACAGATCCGCAGGGCTGTTGTGCCTGTGAATAGGCCGCACGGGGAACGTGAACAGCAACAAGAGCTTTCAGGGCTGGCAGCTTCCTTGTGGGAGAAGGAGTCGGAGGTTTGCCTTTTCGGAAAGAGGCACTGCCGAGGACAGGCAGCCTGAGCTGTAGCGTCTGTGGGAAAGCACAGATCAGCAGGGCTGTTGTGCCTGTGAATAGGCTGCACGGGGAAAGTGAAAAGCAGCAAGAGCTTTCAGGGCTGGCAGCTTCCTTGTGGGAGAAGGAGTCGGAGGTTTGCCTTTTCGGAAAGAGGCACTGCCGAGGACAGGCAGCATGAGCTGTAGCGTCTGTGGGAAAGCACAGATCCGCAGGGCTGTTGTGCCTGTGAATAGGCTGCACGGGGAAGTGAAAAGCAGCAAGAGCTTTCAGGGCTGGCAGCTTCCTTGTGGGAGAAGGAGCCCAATATTTGCCATTTCAGAAAGAGGCACTTCCGAGGACAGGCAGCATGCTGTGTAGCATAATGTGGGAAAGCACAGATCCGCAGGGCTGTTGTGCCTGTGAATAGGCTGCACGGGGAAAGTGAAAAGCAGCAAGAGCTTTCAGGGCTGGCAGCTTCCTTGTGGGAGAAGGAGTCGGAGGTTTGCCTTTTCGGAAAGAGGCACTGCCGAGGACAGGCAGCATGAGCTGTAGCGTCTGTGGGAAAGCACAGATCCGCAGGGTTGTTTTGCCTGTGAATAGGCTGCATGGGGAAAGTCAAGAACAGCAGGAGCTTTCAGGGCTGGCAGCTTCCTTGTGGGAGAAGGAGCCGAATGTTTCCCTTTCAGAAAGAGGCACTGCCGAGGACAGGCAGCATGAGCTGTAGCCTCTGTGGGAAAGCACAGATCCGCAGGGCTGTTGTGCCTGCGAATAGGCTGCACGGGGAAAGTCAAGAACAGCAGGAGCTTTCAGGGCTGGCAGCTTCCTTGTGGGAGAAGGAGCCGAATGTTTCCCTTTCAGAAAGAGGCACTGCCGAGGACAGGCATCATGAGCTCTAGCGTCTGTGGGAAAGCACAGATCCACAGGGCTGTTGTGCCTGTGAATAGGCTACACGGGGAAAGTGAAGAGCAGCAAGAGCTTTCAGGGCTGGCAGCTTCCTTGTGGGAGAAGGAGCCGAATGTTTCCCTTTCAGAAAGGGGCTCTGCCGAGCACAGGCATCATGAGCTGTAGCCTCTGTGGGAAAGCACAGATCCGCAGGGCTGTTGTGCCTGTGAATAGGCTGCACGGGGAAAGTGAAAAGCAGCAAGAGCTTTCATGGCTGGCAGCTTCCTTGTGGGAGAAGGAGTCGGAGGTTTGCCATTTCGGAAAGGTGCACTGCCGAGGACAGGCAGCATGAGCTGTAGCGTCTGTGGGAAAGCACAGATCCGCAGGGCTGTTGTGCCTGTGAATAGGCTGCACGGATAGGTGAAGATCAGCACCAGCTTTCATGGCTGGCAGCTTCCTTGTTGGAGACAGAGCCGAATGTTTCCCTTTCAGAAAGAGGCACTGCCGAGGACAGGCAGCCTGAGCTGTAGCATATGTGGGAAAGCACAGATCCGCAGGGCTGTTGTGCCTGTGAATAGGCTGCACGGGGAAAGTGAAAAGCAGCAAGAGCTTTCAGGGCTGGCAGCTTCCTTCTGGGAGACAGAGCCGAATGTTTCCCTTTCAGAAAGAGGCACTACCGAGGACAGGCATCATGAGCTGTAGCTTCTGTGGGAAAGCACAGATCCGCAGGGCTGTTGTGCCTGCGAATAGGCTGCACGGGGAGGTGAAGAGCAGCAAGAGCTTTCAGGGCTGGCAGCTTCCTTGTGGGAGAAGAAGCCCAATATTTGCCATTTCGGAAAGAGACCCTGCTGAGGACAGGCAGCATGAGCTGTAGCGTCTGTGGGAAAGCACAGATCCGCAGGGCTGTTGTACCTGTGAACAGGCTGCACGGGGAAAGTGAAAAGCAGCAAGAGCTTTCAGGGCTGGGAGCTTCCCTGTGGGAGAAGGAGCCAGAGGTTCTCCTTTTCGGAAAGAGGCACTGCCGAACACAGGCAGCATGAGCTGTAGCGTCTGTGGGAAAGCACAGATCCGCAGGGCTGTTGTGCCTGTGAATAGGCTGCACGGGGAAAGTGAAAAGCAGCAAGAGCTTTCAGGGCTGGCAGCTTCCTTGTGGGAGAAGAAGCCGAATGTTTCCCTTTCAGAAAGAGGCACTGCCGAGGACAGGCAGCATGAGCTGTAGCGTCTGTGGGAAAGCACAGATCCGCAGGGCTGTTGTGCCTGTGAATAGGCTGCACGGGGAAAGTGAAAAGCAGCAAGAGCTTTCATGGCTGGCAGCTTCCTTGTGGGAGAAGGAGCCGAATGTTTCCCTTTCAGAAAGAGGCACTGCCGAGGACAGGCATCATGAGCTGTAGCTTCTGTGGGAAAGCTCAGATCCGCAGGGCTGTTTTGCCTGCGAATAGGCTGCACGGGGAGGTGAAGAGCAGCAAGAGCTTTCAGGGCTGGCAGCTTCCTTGTGGGAGAAGGAGCCGAATGTTTCGCTTTCAGAAAGAGGCACTGCTGAGCACAGGCATCATGAGCTGTAGCGTCTGTGGGAAAGCACAGATCCGCAGGGCTGTTGTGCCTGCGAATAGGCTGCACGGGGAAAGTCAAGAGCAGCAAGAGCTTTCAGGGCTGGCAGCTTCCTTGTGGGAGAAGGAGCCACAGGTTTGCCTTTTTGGAAAGGGGCTCTGCCGAGGACAGGCAGCCTGAGCTGTAGCGTCTGTGGGAAAGCACAGATCCGCAGGGCTGTTGTGCCTGTGAATAGGCTGCACGGGGAAAGTGAAAAGCAGCAAGAGCTTTCAGGGCTGGCAGCTTCCTTGTGGGAGAAGGAGCCAGAGGTTTGCCTTTTCGGAAAGAGGCACTGCCGAGCACAGGCAGCATGAGCTGTAGCGTCTGTGGGAAAGCACAGATCCGCAGGGCTGTTGTGCCTGTGAATAGGCTGCATGGGGAAAGTCAAGAACAGCAGGAGATTTCAGGGCTGGCAGCTTCCTTGTGGGAGAAGGAGCCGAATGTTTCCCTTTCAGAAAGAGGCACTGCCGAGGACAGGCAGCCTGAGCTGTAGCTTCTGTGGGAAAGCACAGATCCGCAGGGCTGTTGTGCCTGTGAATAGGCTGCACGGGGAAAGTGAAAAGCAGCAAGAGCTTTCAGGGCTGGAAGCTTCTTTGTTGGAGACAGAGCCGAATGTTTCCCTTTCAGAAAGAGGCACTGCCGAGCACAGGCAGCCTGAGCTGTAGCTTCTGTGGGAAAGCACAGATCCGCAGGGCTGTTGTGCCTGTGAATAGGCTGCACGGGGAAAGTCAAGAGCAGCAAGAGCTTTCAGGGCTGGCAGCTTCCTTGTGGGAGAAGAAGCCGAATGTTTCCCTTTCAGAAAGAGGCACTGCCGAGCACAGGCAGCATGAGCTGTAGCGTCTGTGGGAAAGCACAGATCCGCAGGGCTGTTGTGCCTGTGAATAGGCTGCATGGGGAAAGTCAAGAACAGCAAGAGCTTTCAGGGCTGGCAGCTTCCTTGTGGGAGAAGGAGCCGAATGTTTCCCTTTCAGAAAGAGGCACTGCCGAGCACAGGCAGCATGAGCTGTAGCGTCTGTGAGAAAGCACAGATCCGCAGGGCTGTTCTGCCTGCGAATAGGCTGCACGGGGAGGTGAAGAGCAGCAAGAGCTTTCAGGGCTGGGAGCTTCCTTGTGGGAGAAGGAGCCGAATGTTTCCCTTTCAGAAAGAGGCACTGCCGAGGACAGGCAGCATGAGCTGTAGCGTCTGTGGGAAGACACAGATCCGCAGGGCTGTTGTGCCTGTGAATAGGCTGCACGGGGAACGTGAAGAGCAGCAAGAGCTTTCAGGGCTGGCAGCTTCCTTGTGGGAGAAGGAGCCCAATATTTGCCATTTCGGAAAGAGACCCTGCCGAGGACAGGCAGCATGAGCTGTAGCGTCTGTGGGAAAGCACAGATCCGCAGGGCTGTTGTGCCTGTGAATAGGCTGCATGGGGAAAGTCAAGAACAGCAGGAGATTTCAGGGCTGGCAGCTTCCTTGTGGGAGAAGGAGCCGAATGTTTCTCTTTCAGAAAGAGGCACTGCCGAGCACAGGCATCATGAGCTGTAGCGTCTGTGGGAAAGCACAGATCCGCAGGGCAGTTGTGCCTGCGAATAGGCTGCTAGGAAAGGTGAAAAGCAGCAAGAGCTTTCAGGGCTGGCAGCTTCTTTGTGGGAGAAGGAGCCAGAAGGTTGCCTTTTCGGAAAGAGACACTGCCGAACACGGGCAGCATGAGCTGTAGCGTCTGTGGGAAAGCACAGATCCGCAGGGCTGTTGTGCCTGTGAATAGGCTGCACGGGGAAAGTCAAGAACAGCAGGAGATTTCAGGGCTGGCAGCTTCCTTGTGGGAGAAGGAGCCGAATGTTTCCCTTTCAGAAAGAGGCACTGCCGAGGACAGGCAGCATGAGCTGTAGCGTCTGTGGGAAAGCACAGATCCGCAGGGCTGTTGTGCCTGTGAATAGGCTGCACGGGGAAAGTCAAGAGCAGCAAGAGCTTTCAGGGCTGGGAGCTTCCTTGTGGGAGAAGGAGCCAGAGGTTTGCCTTTTCGGAAAGAGGTACTGCCGAGGACATGCAGCATGAGCTGTAGCGTCTGTGGGAAAGCACAGATCCGCAGGGCTGTTGTGCCTGTGAATAGGCTGCATGGGGAAAGTCAAGAACAGCAGGAGATTTCAGGGCTGGCAGCTTCCTTGTGGGAGAAGGAGCCGAATGTTTCCCTTTCAGAAAGAGGCACTGCCGAGGACAGGCATCATGAGCTGTAGCGTCTGTGGGAAAGCACAGATCCGCAGGGCAGTTGTGCCTGCGAATAGGCTGCACGGAAAGGTGAAAAGCAGCAAGATCTTTCAGGGCTGGGAGCTTCCTTGTGGGAGAAGGAGCCGAATGTTTCCCTTTCAGAAAGAGGCACTGCCGAGCACAGGCAGCCTGAGCTGTAGCGTCTGTGGGAAAGCACAGATCCGCAGGGCTGTTGTGTCTGCGAATAGGCTGCACGGAGAGGTGAAGAGCAGCAAGAGCTTTCAGGGCTGGAAGCTTCCTTGTTGGAGACAGAGCCGAATGTTTCCCTTTCAGAAAGAGGCACTGTCGAGGACAGGCAGCCTGAGCTGTAGCGTCTGTGGGAAAGCACAGATCCGCAGGGCTGTTGTGCCTGCGAATATGCTGCACGGAGAGGTGAAGAGCAGCAAGAGCTTTCATGGCTGGAAGCTTCCTTGTGGGAGAAGGAGCCGAATGTTTCCCTTTCAGAAAGAGGCACTGTCGAGGACAGGCAGCCTGAGCTGTAGCATCTGTGGGAAAGCACAGATCCGCAGGGCTGTTGTGCCTGCGAATAGGCTACACGGGGAAAGTGAAGAGCAGCAAGATCTTTCAGGGCTGGGAGCTTCCTTGTGGGAGAAGGAGCCAGAGGTTTGCCTTTTTGGAAAGGGGCTCTGCCGAGCACAGGCAGCATGAGCTGTAGCGTCTGTGGGAAAGCACAGATCCGCAGGGCTGTTGTGCCTGTGAATAGGCTGCACGGGGAGGTGAAGAGCAGCAAGAGCTTTCAGGGCTGGCAGATTCCTTGCTGGAGACATTGCCGGATGTTTCCCTTTCAGAAAGAGGCACTGCCGAGGACAGGCAGCATGAGCTGTAGCGTCTGTGGGAAAGCACAGATCCGCAAGGCTGTTGTGCCTGTGAATAGGCTACACGGGGAAAGTGAAGAGCAGCAAGAGCTTTCAGGGCTGGCAGCTTCCTTGTGGGAGAAAGAGCCAGAGGTTTGCCTTTTTGGAAAGGGGCTCTGCCGAGCACAGGCAGCATGAGCTGTAGCGTCTGTGGGAAAGCACAGATCCGCAGGGCTGTTTTGCCTGTGAATAGGCTGCACGGGGAAAGTGAAAAGCAGCAAGAGCTTTCAGGGCTGGCAGCTTCCTTGTGGGAGAAGGAGCCAGAGGTTTGCCTTTTCGGAAAGAGGCACTGCCGAGGACATGCAGCATGAGCTGTAGCGTCTGTGGGAAAGCACAGATCCGCAGGGCTGTTGTGCCTGTGAATAGGCTGCACGGATAGGTGAAGATCAGCACCAGCTTTCATGGCTGGCAGCTTCCTTGTTGCAGACAGAGCCGAATGTTTCCCTTTCAGAAAGAGGCACTGCCGAGGACAGGCAGCATGAGCTGTAGCGTCTGTGGGAAAGCACAGATCCGCAGGGCTGTTGTGCCTGCGAATAGGCTGCACGGGGAAAGTGAAGAGCAGCAAGAGCTTTCAGGGCTGGAAGCTTCCTTGTGGGAGAAGGAGCCAGAGGTTTGCCTTTTTGGAAAGGGGCTCTGCCGAGCACAGGCATCATGAGCTGTAGCGTCTGTGGGAAAGCACAGATCCGCAGGGCTGTTGTGCCTGTGAATAGGCTGCACGGGGAAAGTGAAAAGCAGCAAGAGCTTTCAGGGCTGGCAGTTCCTTGTGGGAGAAGGAGTCGGAGGTTTGCCTTTTCGGAAAGAGGCACTGCCGAGGACAGGCAGCATGAGCTGTAGCGTCTGTGGGAAAGCACAGATCCGCAGGGTTGTTTTGCCTGTGAATAGGCTGCATGGGGAAAGTCAAGAACAGCAGGAGCTTTCAGGGCTGGCAGCTTCCTTGTGGGAGAAGGAGCCGAATGTTTCCCTTTCAGAAAGAGGCACTGCCGAGCACTGGCAGCATGAGCTGTAGCGTCTGTGACAAAGCACAGATCCGCAGGGCTGTTGTGCCTGCGAATAGGCTGCACGGGGAAAGTCAAGAACAGCAGGAGATTTCAGGGCTGGCAGCTTCCTTGTGGGAGACATTGCCGTATGTTTCCCTTTCAGAAAGAGGCACTGCCGAGGACAGGCAGCATGAGCTGTAGCGTCTGTGGGAAAGCACAGATCCGCAGGGCTGTTGTGCCTGTGAATAGGCTGCACGGGGAAACTGAAGAGCAGCAAGAGCTTTCAGGGCTGGCAGCTTCCCTGTGGGAGAAGGAGCCCAATATTTGGCATTTCGGAAAGAGGCACTGCCGAGGACAGGCACCATGCTGTGTAGCATATGTGGAAAAGCGCAGATCCGCAGGGCTGTTGTGCCTGTGAATAGGCTGCACGGGGAGGTGAAGAGCAGCAAGAGCTTTCAGGGCTGGCAGCTTCCTTGTGGGAGAAGGAGCCGAATGTTTCCCTTTCAGAAAGAGCCACTGCCGAGGACAGGCAGCATGAGCTGTAGCGTCTGTGGGAAAGCACAGATCCGCAGGGCTGTTGTGCCTGTGAATAGGCTGCACGGGGAAAGTGAAAAGCAGCAAGAGCTTTCAGGGCTGGCAGTTCCTTGTGGGAGAAGGAGTCGGAGGTTTGCCTTTTCGGAAAGAGGCACTGCCGAGGACAGGCAGCATGAGCTGTAGCGTCTGTGGGAAAGCACAGATCCGCAGGGCTGAGCTTTCAGGGCTGGCAGCTTCCTTGTGGGAGAAGAAGCCGAATGTTTCCCTTTCAGAAAGAGGCACTGCCGAGGACAGGCATCATGAGCTGTAGCCTCTGTGGGAAAGCACAGATCCGCAGGGCTGTTGTGCCTGTGAATAGGCTGCACGGGGAAAGTGAAAAGCAGCAAGAGCGTTCAGGGCTGGCAGCTTCCTTGTGGGAGAAGGAGCCAGAGGTTTGCCTTTTTGGAAAGGGGCTCTGCCGAGCACAGGCAGCATGAGCTGTAGCGTCTGTGGGAAAGCACAGATCCGCAGGGCTGTTGTGCCTGTGAATAGGCTGCACGGGGAAAGTGAAAAGCAGCAAGAGCTTTCAGGGCTGGCAGCTTCCTTGTGGGAGACAGAGCCGAATGTTTCCCTTTCAGAAAGAGGCACCGCCGAGCACAGGCAGCATGCTGTGTAGCATATGTGGGAAAGCACAGATCCGCAGGGCTGTTGTGCCTGTGGATAGGCTGCAAGGGGAAAGTGAAGAGCAGCAAGAGCTTTCAGGGCTGGCAGCTTCCTTGTGGGAGAAGGAACCAGAGGTTTGCCTTTTCGGAAAGAGACACTGCCGAACACAGGCAGCATGAGCTGTAGCCTCTGTGGGAAAGCACAGATCCGCAGGGCTGTTGTGCCTGTGGATAGGCTGCACGGGGAAAGTGAAGAGCAGCAAGAGCTTTCAGGGCTGGCAGCTTCCTTGTGGGAGAAGGAGCCGAATGTTTCCCTTTCAGAAAGAGGCACTTCCGAGGACAGGCAGCATGCTGTGTAGCATATGTGGGAAAGCACAGATCCGCAGGGCTGTTGTGCCTGTGAATAGGCCGCACGGGGAACGTGAACAGCAACAAGAGCTTTCAGGGCTGGCAGCTTCCTTGTGGGAGAAGGAGTCGGAGGTTTGCCTTTTCGGAAAGAGGCACTGCCGAGGACAGGCAGCCTGAGCTGTAGCGTCTGTGGGAAAGCACAGATCAGCAGGGCTGTTGTGCCTGTGAATAGGCTGCACGGGGAAAGTGAAAAGCAGCAAGAGCTTTCAGGGCTGGCAGCTTCCTTGTGGGAGAAGGAGTCGGAGGTTTGCCTTTTCGGAAAGAGGCACTGCCGAGGACAGGCAGCATGAGCTGTAGCGTCTGTGGGAAAGCACAGATCCGCAGGGCTGTTGTGCCTGTGAATAGGCTGCACGGGGAAGTGAAAAGCAGCAAGAGCTTTCAGGGCTGGCAGCTTCCTTGTGGGAGAAGGAGCCCAATATTTGCCATTTCAGAAAGAGGCACTTCCGAGGACAGGCAGCATGCTGTGTAGCATAATGTGGGAAAGCACAGATCCGCAGGGCTGTTGTGCCTGTGAATAGGCTGCACGGGGAAAGTGAAAAGCAGCAAGAGCTTTCAGGGCTGGCAGCTTCCTTGTGGGAGAAGGAGTCGGAGGTTTGCCTTTTCGGAAAGAGGCACTGCCGAGGACAGGCAGCATGAGCTGTAGCGTCTGTGGGAAAGCACAGATCCGCAGGGTTGTTTTGCCTGTGAATAGGCTGCATGGGGAAAGTCAAGAACAGCAGGAGCTTTCAGGGCTGGCAGCTTCCTTGTGGGAGAAGGAGCCGAATGTTTCCCTTTCAGAAAGAGGCACTGCCGAGGACAGGCAGCATGAGCTGTAGCCTCTGTGGGAAAGCACAGATCCGCAGGGCTGTTGTGCCTGCGAATAGGCTGCACGGGGAAAGTCAAGAACAGCAGGAGCTTTCAGGGCTGGCAGCTTCCTTGTGGGAGAAGGAGCCGAATGTTTCCCTTTCAGAAAGAGGCACTGCCGAGGACAGGCATCATGAGCTCTAGCGTCTGTGGGAAAGCACAGATCCACAGGGCTGTTGTGCCTGTGAATAGGCTACACGGGGAAAGTGAAGAGCAGCAAGAGCTTTCAGGGCTGGCAGCTTCCTTGTGGGAGAAGGAGCCGAATGTTTCCCTTTCAGAAAGGGGCTCTGCCGAGCACAGGCATCATGAGCTGTAGCCTCTGTGGGAAAGCACAGATCCGCAGGGCTGTTGTGCCTGTGAATAGGCTGCACGGGGAAAGTGAAAAGCAGCAAGAGCTTTCATGGCTGGCAGCTTCCTTGTGGGAGAAGGAGTCGGAGGTTTGCCATTTCGGAAAGGTGCACTGCCGAGGACAGGCAGCATGAGCTGTAGCGTCTGTGGGAAAGCACAGATCCGCAGGGCTGTTGTGCCTGTGAATAGGCTGCACGGATAGGTGAAGATCAGCACCAGCTTTCATGGCTGGCAGCTTCCTTGTTGGAGACAGAGCCGAATGTTTCCCTTTCAGAAAGAGGCACTGCCGAGGACAGGCAGCCTGAGCTGTAGCATATGTGGGAAAGCACAGATCCGCAGGGCTGTTGTGCCTGTGAATAGGCTGCACGGGGAAAGTGAAAAGCAGCAAGAGCTTTCAGGGCTGGCAGCTTCCTTCTGGGAGACAGAGCCGAATGTTTCCCTTTCAGAAAGAGGCACTACCGAGGACAGGCATCATGAGCTGTAGCTTCTGTGGGAAAGCACAGATCCGCAGGGCTGTTGTGCCTGCGAATAGGCTGCACGGGGAGGTGAAGAGCAGCAAGAGCTTTCAGGGCTGGCAGCTTCCTTGTGGGAGAAGAAGCCCAATATTTGCCATTTCGGAAAGAGACCCTGCTGAGGACAGGCAGCATGAGCTGTAGCGTCTGTGGGAAAGCACAGATCCGCAGGGCTGTTGTACCTGTGAACAGGCTGCACGGGGAAAGTGAAAAGCAGCAAGAGCTTTCAGGGCTGGGAGCTTCCCTGTGGGAGAAGGAGCCAGAGGTTCTCCTTTTCGGAAAGAGGCACTGCCGAACACAGGCAGCATGAGCTGTAGCGTCTGTGGGAAAGCACAGATCCGCAGGGCTGTTGTGCCTGTGAATAGGCTGCACGGGGAAAGTGAAAAGCAGCAAGAGCTTTCAGGGCTGGCAGCTTCCTTGTGGGAGAAGAAGCCGAATGTTTCCCTTTCAGAAAGAGGCACTGCCGAGGACAGGCAGCATGAGCTGTAGCGTCTGTGGGAAAGCACAGATCCGCAGGGCTGTTGTGCCTGTGAATAGGCTGCACGGGGAAAGTGAAAAGCAGCAAGAGCTTTCATGGCTGGCAGCTTCCTTGTGGGAGAAGGAGCCGAATGTTTCCCTTTCAGAAAGAGGCACTGCCGAGGACAGGCATCATGAGCTGTAGCTTCTGTGGGAAAGCTCAGATCCGCAGGGCTGTTTTGCCTGCGAATAGGCTGCACGGGGAGGTGAAGAGCAGCAAGAGCTTTCAGGGCTGGCAGCTTCCTTGTGGGAGAAGGAGCCGAATGTTTCGCTTTCAGAAAGAGGCACTGCTGAGCACAGGCATCATGAGCTGTAGCGTCTGTGGGAAAGCACAGATCCGCAGGGCTGTTGTGCCTGCGAATAGGCTGCACGGGGAAAGTCAAGAGCAGCAAGAGCTTTCAGGGCTGGCAGCTTCCTTGTGGGAGAAGGAGCCACAGGTTTGCCTTTTTGGAAAGGGGCTCTGCCGAGGACAGGCAGCCTGAGCTGTAGCGTCTGTGGGAAAGCACAGATCCGCAGGGCTGTTGTGCCTGTGAATAGGCTGCACGGGGAAAGTGAAAAGCAGCAAGAGCTTTCAGGGCTGGCAGCTTCCTTGTGGGAGAAGGAGCCAGAGGTTTGCCTTTTCGGAAAGAGGCACTGCCGAGCACAGGCAGCATGAGCTGTAGCGTCTGTGGGAAAGCACAGATCCGCAGGGCTGTTGTGCCTGTGAATAGGCTGCATGGGGAAAGTCAAGAACAGCAGGAGATTTCAGGGCTGGCAGCTTCCTTGTGGGAGAAGGAGCCGAATGTTTCCCTTTCAGAAAGAGGCACTGCCGAGGACAGGCAGCCTGAGCTGTAGCTTCTGTGGGAAAGCACAGATCCGCAGGGCTGTTGTGCCTGTGAATAGGCTGCACGGGGAAAGTGAAAAGCAGCAAGAGCTTTCAGGGCTGGAAGCTTCTTTGTTGGAGACAGAGCCGAATGTTTCCCTTTCAGAAAGAGGCACTGCCGAGCACAGGCAGCCTGAGCTGTAGCTTCTGTGGGAAAGCACAGATCCGCAGGGCTGTTGTGCCTGTGAATAGGCTGCACGGGGAAAGTCAAGAGCAGCAAGAGCTTTCAGGGCTGGCAGCTTCCTTGTGGGAGAAGAAGCCGAATGTTTCCCTTTCAGAAAGAGGCACTGCCGAGCACAGGCAGCATGAGCTGTAGCGTCTGTGGGAAAGCACAGATCCGCAGGGCTGTTGTGCCTGTGAATAGGCTGCACGGGGAACGTGAAGAGCAGCAAGAGCTTTCAGGGCTGGCAGCTTCCTTGTGGGAGAAGGAGCCCAATATTTGCCATTTCGGAAAGAGACCCTGCCGAGGACAGGCAGCATGAGCTGTAGCGTCTGTGGGAAAGCACAGATCCGCAGGGCTGTTGTGCCTGTGAATAGGCTGCATGGGGAAAGTCAAGAACAGCAAGAGCTTTCAGGGCTGGCAGCTTCCTTGTGGGAGAAGGAGCCGAATGTTTCCCTTTCAGAAAGAGGCACTGCCGAGCACAGGCAGCATGAGCTGTAGCGTCTGTGAGAAAGCACAGATCCGCAGGGCTGTTCTGCCTGCGAATAGGCTGCACGGGGAGGTGAAGAGCAGCAAGAGCTTTCAGGGCTGGGAGCTTCCTTGTGGGAGAAGGAGCCGAATGTTTCCCTTTCAGAAAGAGGCACTGCCGAGGACAGGCAGCATGAGCTGTAGCGTCTGTGGGAAGACACAGATCCGCAGGGCTGTTGTGCCTGTGAATAGGCTGCACGGGGAACGTGAAGAGCAGCAAGAGCTTTCAGGGCTGGCAGCTTCCTTGTGGGAGAAGGAGCCCAATATTTGCCATTTCGGAAAGAGACCCTGCCGAGGACAGGCAGCATGAGCTGTAGCGTCTGTGGGAAAGCACAGATCCGCAGGGCTGTTGTGCCTGTGAATAGGCTGCATGGGGAAAGTCAAGAACAGCAGGAGATTTCAGGGCTGGCAGCTTCCTTGTGGGAGAAGGAGCCGAATGTTTCTCTTTCAGAAAGAGGCACTGCCGAGCACAGGCATCATGAGCTGTAGCGTCTGTGGGAAAGCACAGATCCGCAGGGCAGTTGTGCCTGCGAATAGGCTGCTAGGAAAGGTGAAAAGCAGCAAGAGCTTTCAGGGCTGGCAGCTTCTTTGTGGGAGAAGGAGCCAGAAGGTTGCCTTTTCGGAAAGAGACACTGCCGAACACGGGCAGCATGAGCTGTAGCGTCTGTGGGAAAGCACAGATCCGCAGGGCTGTTGTGCCTGTGAATAGGCTGCACGGGGAAAGTCAAGAACAGCAGGAGATTTCAGGGCTGGCAGCTTCCTTGTGGGAGAAGGAGCCGAATGTTTCCCTTTCAGAAAGAGGCACTGCCGAGGACAGGCAGCATGAGCTGTAGCGTCTGTGGGAAAGCACAGATCCGCAGGGCTGTTGTGCCTGTGAATAGGCTGCACGGGGAAAGTCAAGAGCAGCAAGAGCTTTCAGGGCTGGGAGCTTCCTTGTGGGAGAAGGAGCCAGAGGTTTGCCTTTTCGGAAAGAGGTACTGCCGAGGACATGCAGCATGAGCTGTAGCGTCTGTGGGAAAGCACAGATCCGCAGGGCTGTTGTGCCTGTGAATAGGCTGCATGGGGAAAGTCAAGAACAGCAGGAGATTTCAGGGCTGGCAGCTTCCTTGTGGGAGAAGGAGCCGAATGTTTCCCTTTCAGAAAGAGGCACTGCCGAGGACAGGCATCATGAGCTGTAGCGTCTGTGGGAAAGCACAGATCCGCAGGGCAGTTGTGCCTGCGAATAGGCTGCACGGAAAGGTGAAAAGCAGCAAGATCTTTCAGGGCTGGGAGCTTCCTTGTGGGAGAAGGAGCCGAATGTTTCCCTTTCAGAAAGAGGCACTGCCGAGCACAGGCAGCCTGAGCTGTAGCGTCTGTGGGAAAGCACAGATCCGCAGGGCTGTTGTGTCTGCGAATAGGCTGCACGGAGAGGTGAAGAGCAGCAAGAGCTTTCAGGGCTGGAAGCTTCCTTGTTGGAGACAGAGCCGAATGTTTCCCTTTCAGAAAGAGGCACTGTCGAGGACAGGCAGCCTGAGCTGTAGCGTCTGTGGGAAAGCACAGATCCGCAGGGCTGTTGTGCCTGCGAATATGCTGCACGGAGAGGTGAAGAGCAGCAAGAGCTTTCATGGCTGGAAGCTTCCTTGTGGGAGAAGGAGCCGAATGTTTCCCTTTCAGAAAGAGGCACTGTCGAGGACAGGCAGCCTGAGCTGTAGCATCTGTGGGAAAGCACAGATCCGCAGGGCTGTTGTGCCTGCGAATAGGCTACACGGGGAAAGTGAAGAGCAGCAAGATCTTTCAGGGCTGGGAGCTTCCTTGTGGGAGAAGGAGCCAGAGGTTTGCCTTTTTGGAAAGGGGCTCTGCCGAGCACAGGCAGCATGAGCTGTAGCGTCTGTGGGAAAGCACAGATCCGCAGGGCTGTTGTGCCTGTGAATAGGCTGCACGGGGAGGTGAAGAGCAGCAAGAGCTTTCAGGGCTGGCAGATTCCTTGCTGGAGACATTGCCGGATGTTTCCCTTTCAGAAAGAGGCACTGCCGAGGACAGGCAGCATGAGCTGTAGCGTCTGTGGGAAAGCACAGATCCGCAAGGCTGTTGTGCCTGTGAATAGGCTACACGGGGAAAGTGAAGAGCAGCAAGAGCTTTCAGGGCTGGCAGCTTCCTTGTGGGAGAAAGAGCCAGAGGTTTGCCTTTTTGGAAAGGGGCTCTGCCGAGCACAGGCAGCATGAGCTGTAGCGTCTGTGGGAAAGCACAGATCCGCAGGGCTGTTTTGCCTGTGAATAGGCTGCACGGGGAAAGTGAAAAGCAGCAAGAGCTTTCAGGGCTGGCAGCTTCCTTGTGGGAGAAGGAGCCAGAGGTTTGCCTTTTCGGAAAGAGGCACTGCCGAGGACATGCAGCATGAGCTGTAGCGTCTGTGGGAAAGCACAGATCCGCAGGGCTGTTGTGCCTGTGAATAGGCTGCACGGATAGGTGAAGATCAGCACCAGCTTTCATGGCTGGCAGCTTCCTTGTTGCAGACAGAGCCGAATGTTTCCCTTTCAGAAAGAGGCACTGCCGAGGACAGGCAGCATGAGCTGTAGCGTCTGTGGGAAAGCACAGATCCGCAGGGCTGTTGTGCCTGCGAATAGGCTGCACGGGGAAAGTGAAGAGCAGCAAGAGCTTTCAGGGCTGGAAGCTTCCTTGTGGGAGAAGGAGCCAGAGGTTTGCCTTTTTGGAAAGGGGCTCTGCCGAGCACAGGCATCATGAGCTGTAGCGTCTGTGGGAAAGCACAGATCCGCAGGGCTGTTGTGCCTGTGAATAGGCTGCACGGGGAAAGTGAAAAGCAGCAAGAGCTTTCAGGGCTGGCAGTTCCTTGTGGGAGAAGGAGTCGGAGGTTTGCCTTTTCGGAAAGAGGCACTGCCGAGGACAGGCAGCATGAGCTGTAGCGTCTGTGGGAAAGCACAGATCCGCAGGGTTGTTTTGCCTGTGAATAGGCTGCATGGGGAAAGTCAAGAACAGCAGGAGCTTTCAGGGCTGGCAGCTTCCTTGTGGGAGAAGGAGCCGAATGTTTCCCTTTCAGAAAGAGGCACTGCCGAGCACAGGCAGCATGAGCTGTAGCGTCTGTGACAAAGCACAGATCCGCAGGGCTGTTGTGCCTGCGAATAGGCTGCACGGGGAAAGTCAAGAACAGCAGGAGATTTCAGGGCTGGCAGCTTCCTTGTGGGAGAAGGAGCCGAATGTTTCCCTTTCAGAAAGAGGCACTGCCGAGGACAGGCAGCCTGAGCTGTAGCGTCTGTGGGAAAGCACAGATCCGCAGGGCTGTTGTGCCTGCGAATAGGCTGCACGGAAAGGTGAAGAGCAGCAAGAGCTTTCAGGGCTGGAAGCTTCCTTGTGGGAGACATTGCCGTATGTTTCCCTTTCAGAAAGAGGCACTGCCGAGGACAGGCAGCATGAGCTGTAGCGTCTGTGGGAAAGCACAGATCCGCAGGGCTGTTGTGCCTGTGAATAGGCTGCACGGGGAAACTGAAGAGCAGCAAGAGCTTTCAGGGCTGGCAGCTTCCCTGTGGGAGAAGGAGCCCAATATTTGGCATTTCGGAAAGAGGCACTGCCGAGGACAGGCACCATGCTGTGTAGCATATGTGGAAAAGCGCAGATCCGCAGGGCTGTTGTGCCTGTGAATAGGCTGCACGGGGAGGTGAAGAGCAGCAAGAGCTTTCAGGGCTGGCAGCTTCCTTGTGGGAGAAGGAGCCGAATGTTTCCCTTTCAGAAAGAGCCACTGCCGAGGACAGGCAGCATGAGCTGTAGCGTCTGTGGGAAAGCACAGATCCGCAGGGCTGTTGTGCCTGTGAATAGGCTGCACGGGGAAAGTGAAAAGCAGCAAGAGCTTTCAGGGCTGGCAGTTCCTTGTGGGAGAAGGAGTCGGAGGTTTGCCTTTTCGGAAAGAGGCACTGCCGAGGACAGGCAGCATGAGCTGTAGCGTCTGTGGGAAAGCACAGATCCGCAGGGCTGAGCTTTCAGGGCTGGCAGCTTCCTTGTGGGAGAAGGAGCCAGAGGTTTGCCTTTTCGGAAAGAGGCACTGCCGAGGACAGGCATCATGAGCTGTAGCCTCTGTGGGAAAGCACAGATCCGCAGGGCTGTTGTGCCTGTGAATAGGCTGCACGGGGAAAGTGAAAAGCAGCAAGAGCGTTCAGGGCTGGCAGCTTCCTTGTGGGAGAAGGAGCCAGAGGTTTGCCTTTTTGGAAAGGGGCTCTGCCGAGCACAGGCAGCATGAGCTGTAGCGTCTGTGGGAAATCACAGATCCGCAGGGCTGTTGTGCCTGTGAATAGGCTGCACGGGGAAAGTGAAAAGCAGCAAGAGCTTTCAGGGCTGGCAGCTTCCTTGTGGGTGACAGAGCCGAATGTTTCCCTTTCAGAAAGAGGCACCGCCGAGCACAGGCAGCATGCTGTGTAGCATATGTGGGAAAGCACAGATCCGCAGGGCTGTTGTGCCTGTGGATAGGCTGCAAGGGGAAAGTGAAGAGCAGCAAGAGCTTTCAGGGCTGGCAGCTTCCTTGTGGGAGAAGGAACCAGAGGTTTGCCTTTTCGGAAAGAGACACTGCCGAACACAGGCAGCATGAGCTGTAGCCTCTGTGGGAAAGCACAGATCCGCAGGGCTGTTGTGCCTGTGAATAGGCTGCACGGGGAAATTGAAGAGCAGCAAGAGCTTTCAGGGCTGGCAGCTTCCTTGTGGGAGAAGGAGCCGAATGTTTCCCTTTCAGAAAGAGGCACTTCCGAGGACAGGCAGCATGCTGTGTAGCATATGTGGGAAAGCACAGATCCGCAGGGCTGTTGTGCCTGTGAATAGGCCGCACGGGGAACGTGAACAGCAACAAGAGCTTTCAGGGCTGGCAGCTTCCTTGTGGGAGAAGGAGTCGGAGGTTTGCCTTTTCGGAAAGAGGCACTGCCGAGGACAGGCAGCATGAGCTGTAGCGTCTGTGGGAAAGCACAGATCAGCAGGGCTGTTGTGCCTGTGAATAGGCTGCACGGGGAAAGTGAAAAGCAGCAAGAGCTTTCAGGGCTGGCAGCTTCCTTGTGGGAGAAGGAGTCGGAGGTTTGCCTTTTCGGAAAGAGGCACTGCCGAGGACAGGCAGCATGAGCTGTAGCGTCTGTGGGAAAGCACAGATCCGCGGGGCTGTTGTGCCTGTGAATAGGCTGCACGGGGAAGTGAAAAGCAGCAAGAGCTTTCAGGGCTGGCAGCTTCCTTGTGGGAGAAGGAGCCCAATATTTGCCATTTCAGAAAGAGGCACTTCCGAGGACAGGCAGCATGCTGTGTAGCATAATGTGGGAAAGCACAGATCCGCAGGGCTGTTGTGCCTGTGAATAGGCCGCACGGGGAACGTGAACAGCAGCAAGAGCTTTCAGGGCTGGCAGCTTCCTTGCGGGAGACAGAGCTGGATGTTTCCCTTTCAGAAAGAGGCACTGCCAAGGACAGGCAGCATGAGCTGTAGCGTCTGTGGGAAAGCACAGATCCGCAGGGCTGTTGTGCCTGTGGATAGGCTGCACGGGGAAAGTGAAGAGCAGCAAGAGCTTTCAGGGCTGGGAGCTTCCTTGTGGGAGAAGGAGCCCAATATTTACCATTTTGGAAAGAGGCACTTCCGAGGACAGGCAGCATGCTGTGTAGCATAATGTGGGAAAGCACAGATCCGCAGGGCTGTTGTGCCTGTGAATAGGCCGCACGGGGAACGTGAACAGCAGCAAGAGCTTTCAGGGCTGGCAGCTTCCTTGTGGGAGAAGGAGCCGAATGTTTCCCTTTCAGAAAGAGGCACTGCCGAGGACAGGCAGCATGAGCTGTAGCCTCTGTGGGAAAGCACAGATCCGCAGGGCTGTTGTGCCTGCGAATAGGCTGCACGGGGAAAGTCAAGAACAGCAGGAGATTTCAGGGCTGGCAGCTTCCTTGTGGGAGAAGGAGCCGAATGTTTCCCTTTCAGAAAGAGGCACTGCCGAGGACAGGCATCATGAGCTCTAGCGTCTGTGGGAAAGCACAGATCCGCAGGGCTGTTGTGCCTGTGAATAGGCTGCACGGGGAAAGTGAAGAGCAGCAAGAGCTTTCAGGGCTGGCAGCTTCCTTGTGGGAGACAGAGCCGAATGTTTCCCTTTCAGAAAGAGGCACTGCCGAGCACAGGCAGCATGAGCTGTAGCGTCTGTGGGAAAGCACAGATCCGCAAGGCTGTTGTGCCTGTGAATAGGCTACACGGGGAAAGTGAAGAGCAGCAAGAGCTTTCAGGGCTGGCAGCTTCCTTGTGGGAGAAGGAGCCGAATGTTTCCCTTTCAGAAAGGGGCTCTGCCGAGCACAGGCATCATGAGCTGTAGCCTCTGTGGGAAAGCACAGATCCGCAGGGCTGTTGTGCCTGTGAATAGGCTGCACGGGGAACGTGAAAAGCAGCAAGAGCTTTCAGGGCTGGAAGCTTCCTTGTGGGAGAAGAAGCCGAATGTTTCCCTTTCAGAAAGAGGCACTGCCGAGGACAGGCAGCATGAGCTGTAGCGTCTGTGGGAAAGCACAGATCCGCAGGGCTGTTGTGCCTGTAAATAGGCTGCACGGATAGGTGAAGATCAGCACCAGCTTTCATGGCTGGCAGCTTCCTTGTTGGAGACAGAGCCGAATGTTTCCCTTTCAGAAAGAGGCACTGCCGAGGACAGGCAGCCTGAGCTGTAGCATATGTGGGGAAGCACAGATCCGCAGGGCTGTTGTGCCTGCGAATAGGCTGCACGGAGAGGTGAAGAGCAGCAAGAGCTTTCAGGGCTGGAAGCTTCCTTGTGGGAGAAGGAGCCGAATGTTTCCCTTTCAGAAAGAGGCACTGCCGAGGACAGGCAGCCTGAGCTGTAGCCTCTGTGGGAAAGCACAGATCCGCAGGGCTGTTGTGCCTGTAAATAGGCTGCACGGGGAGGTGAAGAGCAGCAAGAGCTTTCAGGGCTGGCAGCTTCCTTGCTGGAGACATTGCCGGATGTTTCCCTTTCAGAAAGAGGCACCGCCGAGCACAGGCAGCATGCTGTGTAGCATATGTGGGAAAGCACAGATCCGCAGGGCTGTTGTGCCTGTGGATAGGCTGCAAGGGGAAAGTGAAGAGCAGCAAGAGCTTTCAGGGCTGGGAGCTTCCTTGTGGGAGAAGGAGTCGGAGGTTTGCCTTTTCGGAAAGAGACACTGCCGAACACAGGCAGCATGAGCTGTAGCGTCTGTGGGAAAGCACAGATCCGCAGGGCTGTTGTGCCTGTGAATAGGCTGCACGGGGAAAGTGAAGAGCAGCAAGAGCTTTCAGGGCTGGCAGCTTCCTTGTGGGAGACAGAGCCCAATATTTTCCATTTTGGAAAGAGACCCTGCCGAACAAGGGCAGCATGAGCTGTAGCGTCTGTGGGAAAGCACAGATCCGCAGGGCTGTTGTGCCTGTGAATAGGCTGCACGGGGAAAGTCAAGAACAGCAGGAGATTTCAGGGCTGGCAGCTTCCTTGTGGGAGAAGGAGCCGAATGTTTCCCTTTCAGAAAGAGGCACTGCCGAGGACAGGCAGCATGAGCTGTAGCGTCTGTGGGAAAGCACAGATCCGCAGGGCTGTTGTGCCTGTGAATAGGCTGCACGGGGAAAGTCAAGAGCAGCAAGAGCTTTCAGGGCTGGGAGCTTCCTTGTGGGAGAAGGAGCCAGAGGTTTGCCTTTTTGGAAAGGGGCTCTGCCGAGCACAGGCAGCATGAGCTGTAGCGTCTGTGGGAAAGCACAGATCCGCAGGGCTGTTGTGCCTGTGAATAGGCTGCACGGGGAAAGTCAAGAACAGCAGGAGATTTCAGGGCTGGCAGCTTCCTTGTGGGAGAAGGAGCCGAATGTTTCCCTTTCAGAAAGAGGCACTGCCGAGGACAGGCATCATGAGCTGTAGCGTCTGTGGGAAAGCACAGATCCGCAGGGCAGTTGTGCCTGCGAATAGGCTGCACGGAAAGGTGAAAAGCAGCAAGATCTTTCAGGGCTGGGAGCTTCCTTGTGGGAGAAGGAGCCGAATGTTTCCCTTTCAGAAAGAGGCACTGCCGAGCACAGGCAGCCTGAGCTGTAGCGTCTGTGGGAAAGCACAGATCCGCAGGGCTGTTGTGTCTGCGAATAGGCTGCACGGAGAGGTGAAGAGCAGCAAGAGCTTTCAGGGCTGGAAGCTTCCTTGTTGGAGACAGAGCCGAATGTTTCCCTTTCAGAAAGAGGCACTGTCGAGGACAGGCAGCCTGAGCTGTAGCGTCTGTGGGAAAGCACAGATCCGCAGGGCTGTTGTGCCTGCGAATAGGCTGCACGGAGAGGTGAAGAGCAGCAAGAGCTTTCATGGCTGGAAGCTTCCTTGTGGGAGAAGGAGCCGAATGTTTCCCTTTCAGAAAGAGGCACTGTCGAGGACAGGCAGCCTGAGCTGTAGCATCTGTGGGAAAGCACAGATCCGCAGGGCTGTTGTGCCTGCGAATAGGCTACACGGGGAAAGTGAAGAGCAGCAAGATCTTTCAGGGCTGGGAGCTTCCTTGTGGGAGAAGGAGCCAGAGGTTTGCCTTTTTGGAAAGGGGCTCTGCCGAGCACAGGCATCATGAGCTGTAGCGTCTGTGGGAAAGCACAGATCCGCAGGGCTGTTGTGCCTGTGAATAGGCTGCACGGGGAGGTGAAGAGCAGCAAGAGCTTTCAGGGCTGGCAGATTCCTTGCTGGAGACATTGCCGGATGTTTCCCTTTCAGAAAGAGGCACTGCCGAGGACAGGCAGCATGAGCTGTAGCGTCTGTGGGAAAGCACAGATCCGCAAGGCTGTTGTGCCTGTGAATAGGCTACACGGGGAAAGTGAAGAGCAGCAAGAGCTTTCAGGGCTGGCAGCTTCCTTGTGGGAGAAAGAGCCAGAGGTTTGCCTTTTTGGAAAGGGGCTCTGCCGAGCACAGGCAGCATGAGCTGTAGCGTCTGTGGGAAAGCACAGATCCGCAGGGCTGTTTTGCCTGTGAATAGGCTGCACGGGGAAAGTGAAAAGCAGCAAGAGCTTTCAGGGCTGGCAGCTTCCTTGTGGGAGAAGGAGCCAGAGGTTTGCCTTTTCGGAAAGAGGCACTGCCGAGGACATGCAGCATGAGCTGTAGCGTCTGTGGGAAAGCACAGATCCGCAGGGCTGTTGTGCCTGTGAATAGGCTGCACGGATAGGTGAAGATCAGCACCAGCTTTCATGGCTGGCAGCTTCCTTGTTGCAGACAGAGCCGAATGTTTCCCTTTCAGAAAGAGGCACTGCCGAGGACAGGCAGCATGAGCTGTAGCGTCTGTGGGAAAGCACAGATCCGCAGGGCTGTTGTGCCTGCGAATAGGCTGCACGGAGAGGTGAAGAGCAGCAAGAGCTTTCAGGGCTGGAAGCTTCCTTGTGGGAGAAGGAGCCGAATGTTTCCCTTTCAGAAAGAGGCACTGTCGAGGACAGGCAGCCTGAGCTGTAGCGTCTGTGGGAAAGCACAGATCCGCAGGGCTGTTGTGCCTGCGAATAGGCTACACGGGGAAAGTGAAGAGCAGCAAGATCTTTCAGGGCTGGGAGCTTCCTTGTGGGAGAAGGAGCCAGAGGTTTGCGTTTTTGGAAAGGGGCTCTGCCGAGCACAGGCATCATGAGCTGTAGCGTCTGTGGGAAAGCACAGATCCGCAGGGCTGTTGTGCCTGTGAATAGGCTGCACGGGGAAAGTGAAAAGCAGCAAGAGCTTTCAGGGCTGGCAGTTCCTTGTGGGAGAAGGAGTCGGAGGTTTGCCTTTTCGGAAAGAGGCACTGCCGAGGACAGGCAGCATGAGCTGTAGCGTCTGTGGGAAAGCACAGATCCGCAGGGTTGTTTTGCCTGTGAATAGGCTGCATGGGGAAAGTCAAGAACAGCAGGAGCTTTCAGGGCTGGCAGCTTCCTTGTGGGAGAAGGAGCCGAATGTTTCCCTTTCAGAAAGAGGCACTGCCGAGCACAGGCAGCATGAGCTGTAGCGTCTGTGACAAAGCACAGATCCGCAGGGCTGTTGTGCCTGCGAATAGGCTGCACGGGGAAAGTCAAGAACAGCAGGAGATTTCAGGGCTGGCAGCTTCCTTGTGGGAGAATGAGCCGAATGTTTCCCTTTCAGAAAGAGGCACTGCCGAGGACAGGCAGCCTGAGCTGTAGCGTCTGTGGGAAAGCACAGATCCGCAGGGCTGTTGTGCCTGCGAATAGGCTGCACGGAAAGGTGAAGAGCAGCAAGAGCTTTCAGGGCTGGAAGCTTCCTTGTGGGAGACATTGCCGTATGTTTCCCTTTCAGAAAGAGGCACTGCCGAGGACAGGCAGCATGAGCTGTAGCGTCTGTGGGAAAGCACAGATCCGCAGGGCTGTTGTGCCTGTGAATAGGCTGCACGGGGAAACTGAAGAGCAGCAAGAGCTTTCAGGGCTGGCAGCTTCCCTGTGGGAGAAGGAGCCCAATATTTGGCATTTCGGAAAGAGGCACTGCCGAGGACAGGCACCATGCTGTGTAGCATATGTGGAAAAGCGCAGATCCGCAGGGCTGTTGTGCCTGTGAATAGGCTGCACGGGGAGGTGAAGAGCAGCAAGAGCTTTCAGGGCTGGCAGCTTCCTTGTGGGAGAAGGAGCGGAATGTTTCCCTTTCAGAAAGAGGCACTGCCGAGGACAGGCAGCCTGAGCTGTAGCGTCTGTGGGAAAGCACAGATCCGCAGGGCTGTTGTGCCTGTGAACAGGCTGCACGGGGAAAGTGAAGAGCAGCAAGAGCTTTCAGGGCTGGCAGCTTCCTTGTGGGAGAAGGAGCAGAATGTTTCCCTTTCAGAAAGAGGCACTGCCGAGGACAGGCAGCCTGAGCTGCAGCGTCTGTGGGAAAGCACAGATCCGCAGGGCTGTTGTGCCTGTGAATAGGCTGCACGGGGAAAGTGAAGAGCAGCAAGAGCTTTCAGGGCTGGCAGCTTCCCTGTGGGAGAAGGAGCCAGAGGTTTACCTTTTCGGAAAGAGACACTGCCGAACACAGGCAGCATGAGCTGTAGCGTCTGTGGGAAAGCACAGATCCGCAGGGCTGTTTTGCCTGTGAATAGGCTACACGGGGAGGTGAAGAGCAGCAAGAGCTTTCAGGGCTGGCAGCTTCCTTGTGGGAGACGGATGTTTCCCTTTCAGAAAGAGGCACTGCCGAGCACAGGCAGCATGAGCTGTAGCGTCTGTGGGAAAGCGCAGATCCGCAGGGCTGTTGTGCCTGTGAATAGGCTGCACGGGGAGAGTGAAAAGCAGCAAGAGCTTTCAGGGCTGGCAGCTTCCTTGTGGGAGAAGGAGCCCAATATTTGGCATTTCGGAAAGAGACACTGCCGAACACAGGCAGCATGAGCTGTAGCGTCTGTGGGAAAGCACAGATCCGCAGGGCTGTTGTGCCTGTGAATAGGCTGCACGGGGAGGTGAAGAGCAGCAACAGCTTTCAGGGCTGGCAGCTTCCTTGTGGGAGAAGGAGCCACAGGTTTGCCTTTTTGGAAAGGGGCTCTGCCGAGCACAGGCAGCATGAGCTGTAGCGTCTGTGGGAAAGCACAGATCCGCAAGGCTGTTGTGCCTGTGAATAGGCTACACGGGGAAAGTGAAGAGCAGCAAGAGCTTTCAGGGCTGGCAGCTTCCTTGTGGGAGAAAGAGCCAGAGGTTTGCCTTTTTGGAAAGGGGCTCTGCCGAGCACAGGCAGCATGAGCTGTAGCGTCTGTGGGAAAGCACAGATCCGCAGGGCTGTTTTGCCTGTGAATAGGCTGCACGGGGAAAGTGAAAAGCAGCAAGAGCTTTCAGGGCTGGCAGCTTCCTTGTGGGAGAAGGAGCCAGAGGTTTGCCTTTTCGGAAAGAGGCACTGCCGAGGACATGCAGCATGAGCTGTAGCGTCTGTGGGAAAGCACAGATCCGCAGGGCTGTTGTGCCTGTGAATAGGCTGCACGGATAGGTGAAGATCAGCACCAGCTTTCATGGCTGGCAGCTTCCTTGTTGCAGACAGAGCCGAATGTTTCCCTTTCAGAAAGAGGCACTGCCGAGGACAGGCAGCATGAGCTGTAGCGTCTGTGGGAAAGCACAGATCCGCAGGGCTGTTGTGCCTGCGAATAGGCTGCACGGAGAGGTGAAGAGCAGCAAGAGCTTTCAGGGCTGGAAGCTTCCTTGTGGGAGAAGGAGCCGAATGTTTCCCTTTCAGAAAGAGGCACTGTCGAGGACAGGCAGCCTGAGCTGTAGCGTCTGTGGGAAAGCACAGATCCGCAGGGCTGTTGTGCCTGCGAATAGGCTACACGGGGAAAGTGAAGAGCAGCAAGATCTTTCAGGGCTGGGAGCTTCCTTGTGGGAGAAGGAGCCAGAGGTTTGCGTTTTTGGAAAGGGGCTCTGCCGAGCACAGGCATCATGAGCTGTAGCGTCTGTGGGAAAGCACAGATCCGCAGGGCTGTTGTGCCTGTGAATAGGCTGCACGGGGAAAGTGAAAAGCAGCAAGAGCTTTCAGGGCTGGCAGTTCCTTGTGGGAGAAGGAGTCGGAGGTTTGCCTTTTCGGAAAGAGGCACTGCCGAGGACAGGCAGCATGAGCTGTAGCGTCTGTGGGAAAGCACAGATCCGCAGGGTTGTTTTGCCTGTGAATAGGCTGCATGGGGAAAGTCAAGAACAGCAGGAGCTTTCAGGGCTGGCAGCTTCCTTGTGGGAGAAGGAGCCGAATGTTTCCCTTTCAGAAAGAGGCACTGCCGAGCACAGGCAGCATGAGCTGTAGCGTCTGTGACAAAGCACAGATCCGCAGGGCTGTTGTGCCTGCGAATAGGCTGCACGGGGAAAGTCAAGAACAGCAGGAGATTTCAGGGCTGGCAGCTTCCTTGTGGGAGAAGGAGCCGAATGTTTCCCTTTCAGAAAGAGGCACTGCCGAGGACAGGCAGCCTGAGCTGTAGCGTCTGTGGGAAAGCACAGATCCGCAGGGCTGTTGTGCCTGCGAATAGGCTGCACGGAAAGGTGAAGAGCAGCAAGAGCTTTCAGGGCTGGAAGCTTCCTTGTGGGAGACATTGCCGTATGTTTCCCTTTCAGAAAGAGGCACTGCCGAGGACAGGCAGCATGAGCTGTAGCGTCTGTGGGAAAGCACAGATCCGCAGGGCTGTTGTGCCTGTGAATAGGCTGCATGGGGAAACTGAAGAGCAGCAAGAGCTTTCAGGGCTGGCAGCTTCCCTGTGGGAGAAGGAGCCCAATATTTGGCATTTCGGAAAGAGGCACTGCCGAGGACAGGCACCATGCTGTGTAGCATATGTGGAAAAGCGCAGATCCGCAGGGCTGTTGTGCCTGTGAATAGGCTGCACGGGGAGGTGAAGAGCAGCAAGAGCTTTCAGGGCTGGCAGCTTCCTTGTGGGAGAAGGAGCGGAATGTTTCCCTTTCAGAAAGAGGCACTGCCGAGGACAGGCAGCCTGAGCTGTAGCGTCTGTGGGAAAGCACAGATCCGCAGGGCTGTTGTGCCTGTGAACAGGCTGCACGGGGAAAGTGAAGAGCAGCAAGAGCTTTCAGGGCTGGCAGCTTCCTTGTGGGAGAAGGAGCAGAATGTTTCCCTTTCAGAAAGAGGCACTGCCGAGGACAGGCAGCCTGAGCTGCAGCGTCTGTGGGAAAGCACAGATCCGCAGGGCTGTTGTGCCTGTGAATAGGCTGCACGGGGAAAGTGAAGAGCAGCAAGAGCTTTCAGGGCTGGCAGCTTCCCTGTGGGAGAAGGAGCCAGAGGTTTACCTTTTCGGAAAGAGACACTGCCGAACACAGGCAGCATGAGCTGTAGCGTCTGTGGGAAAGCACAGATCCGCAGGGCTGTTTTGCCTGTGAATAGGCTACACGGGGAGGTGAAGAGCAGCAAGAGCTTTCAGGGCTGGCAGCTTCCTTGTGGGAGACGGATGTTTCCCTTTCAGAAAGAGGCACTGCCGAGCACAGGCAGCATGAGCTGTAGCGTCTGTGGGAAAGCGCAGATCCGCAGGGCTGTTGTGCCTGTGAATAGGCTGCACGGGGAGAGTGAAAAGCAGCAAGAGCTTTCAGGGCTGGCAGCTTCCTTGTGGGAGAAGGAGCCCAATATTTGGCATTTCGGAAAGAGACACTGCCGAACACAGGCAGCATGAGCTGTAGCGTCTGTGGGAAAGCACAGATCCGCAGGGCTGTTGTGCCTGTGAATAGGCTGCACGGGGAGGTGAAGAGCAGCAACAGCTTTCAGGGCTGGCAGCTTCCTTGTGGGAGAAGGAGCCACAGGTTTGCCTTTTTGGAAAGGGGCTCTGCCGAGCACAGGCAGCATGAGCTGTAGCGTCTGTGGGAAAGCACAGATCCGCAGGGCTGTTGTGCCTGTGAATAGGCTGCACGGGGAGGTGAAGAGCAGCAAGAGCTTTCAGGGCTGGCAGCTTCCTTGCTGGAGACATTGCCGGATGTTTCCCTTTCAGAAAGAGGCACTGCCGACGACAGGCAGCATGAGCTGTAGCGTCTGTGGGAAAGCACAGATCCGCAGGGCTGTTGTGCCTGCGAATAGGCTGCACGGAGAGGTGAAGACCAGCAAGAGCTTTCAGGGCTGGCAGCTTCCTTGTGGGAGAAGGAGCCACAGGTTTGCCTTTTTGGAAAGGGGCTCTGCCGAGCACAGGCATCATGAGCTGTAGCGTCTGTGGGAAAGCACAGATCCGCAGGGCTGTTGTGCCTGTGAATAGGCTGCACGGATAGGTGAAGATCAGCACCAGCTTTCATGGCTGGCAGCTTCCTTGTTGGAGACAGAGCCGAATGTTTCCCTTTCAGAAAGAGGCACTGCCGAGCACAGGCAGCCTGAGCTGTAGCGTCTGTGGGAAAGCACAGATCCGCAGGGCAGTTGTGCCTGCGAATAGGCTGCACGGAAAGGTGAAAAGCAGCAAGAGCTTTCAGGGCTGGAAGCTTCCTTGTGGGAGAAGGAGCCGAATGTTTCCCTTTCAGAAAGAGGCACTGCCGAGGACAGGCAGCCTGAGCTGTAGCTTCTGTGGGAAAGCACAGATCCGCAGGGCTGTTGTGCCTGTGAATAGGCTGCACGGGGAACGTGAAGAGCAGCAAGAGCTTTCAGGGCTGGCAGCTTCCTTGTTGGAGACAGAGCCAAATGTTTCCCTTTCAGAAAGAGGCACTGCCGAGGACAGGCATCATGAGCTGTAGCGTCTGTGGGAAAGCACAGATCCGCAGGGCTGTTTTGCCTGTGAATAGGCTGCATGGGGAAAGTGAAAAGCAGCAAGAGCTTTCAGGGCTGGCAGCTTCCTTGTGGGAGAAGGAGCCGAATGTTTCCCTTTCAGAAAGAGGCACTGCAGAGGACAGGCAGCATGAGCTGTAGCGTCTGTGAGAAAGCACAGATCCGCAGGGCTGTTGTGCCTGCGAATAGGCTGCACGGGGAGGTGAAGAGCAGCAAGAGCTTTCAGGGCTGGCATCTTCCTTGTGGGAGAAGGAGCCGAATGTTTCCCTTTCAGAAAGAGGCACTGCCGAGGACAGGCAGCATGAGCTGTAGCGTCTGTGGGAAAGCACAGATCCGCAGGGCTGTTGTGCCTGTGAATAGGCTGCACGGGGAAAGTCAAGAACAGCAGGAGCTTTCAGGGCTGGCAGCTTCCTTGTGGGAGAAGGAGCCGAATGTTTCCCTTTCAGAAAGAGGCACTGCCGAGGACAGGCAGCCTGAGCTGTAGCTTCTGTGGGAAAGCACAGATCCGCAGGGCTGTTGTGCCTGTGAATAGGCTGCACGGGGAAAGTGAAAAGCAGCAAGAGCTTTCAGGGCTGGCAGCTTCCTTGTGGGAGAAGGAGCCAGAGGTTTGCCTTTTCGGAAAGAGGCACTGCCGAGGACAGGCATCATGAGCTGTAGCGTCTGTGGGAAAGCACAGATCCGCAGGGCAGTTGTGCCTGCGAATAGGCTGCACGGAAAGGTGAAAAGCAGCAAGAGCTTTCAGGGCTGGAAGCTTCCTTGTGGGAGAAGGAGCCGAATGTTTCCCTTTCAGAAAGAGGCACTGCCGAGGACAGGCAGCCTGAGCTGTAGCTTCTGTGGGAAAGCACAGATCCGCAGGGCTGTTGTGCCTGTGAATAGGCTGCACGGGGAAAGTGAAGAGCAGCAAGAGCTTTCAGGGCTGGCAGCTTCCTTGTGGGAGAAAGAGCCAGAGGTTTGCCTTTTTGGAAAGGGGCTCTGCCGAGCACAGGCAGCATGAGCTGTAGCGTCTGTGGGAAAGCACAGATCCGCAGGGCTGTTGTGCCTGTGAAAAGCAGCAAGAGCTTTCAGGGCTGGCAGCTTCCTTGTGGGAGACAGAGCCGAATGTTTCCCTTTCAGAAAGAGGCACCGCCGAGCACAGGCAGCATGCTGTGTAGCATATGTGGGAAAGCACAGATCCGCAGGGCTGTTGTGCCTGTGGATAGGCTGCACGGGGAAAGTGAAGAGCAGCAAGAGCTTTCAGGGCTGGGAGCTTCCTTGTGGCAGAAGGAGTCGGAGGTTTGCCTTTTCGGAGAGAGACACTGCCGAACACAGGCAGCATGAGCTGTAGCGTCTGTGGGAAAGCACAGATCCGCAGGGCTGTTTTGCCTGTGAATAGGCTGCATGGGGAAAGTGAAAAGCAGCAAGAGCTTTCAGGGCTGGCAGCTTCCTTGTGGGAGAAGGAGCCGAATGTTTCCCTTTCAGAAAGAGGCACTGCAGAGGACAGGCAGCATGAGCTGTAGCGTCTGTGAGAAAGCACAGATCCGCAGGGCTGTTGTGCCTGCGAATAGGCTGCACGGGGAGGTGAAGAGCAGCAAGAGCTTTCAGGGCTGGCATCTTCCTTGTGGGAGAAGGAGCCGAATGTTTCCCTTTCAGAAAGAGGCACTGCCGAGGACAGGCAACATGAGCTGTAGCGTCTGTGGGAAAGCACAGATCCGCAGGGCTGTTGTGCCTGTGAATAGGCTGCACGGGGAAAGTCAAGAACAGCAGGAGATTTCAGGGCTGGCAGCTTCCTTGTGGGAGAAGGAGCCGAATGTTTCCCTTTCAGAAAGAGGCACTGCCGAGGACAGGCAGCCTGAGCTGTAGCTTCTGTGGGAAAGCACAGATCCGCAGGGCTGTTGTGCCTGTGAATAGGCTGCACGGGGAAAGTCAAGAGCAGCAAGAGCTTTCAGGGCTGGCAGCTTCCTTTTGGGAGAAAGAGCCAGAGGTTTGCCTTTTTGGAAAGGGGCTCTGCCGAGCACAGGCAGCATGAGCTGTAGCGTCTGTGGGAAAGCACAGATCCGCAGGGCTGTTGTGCCTGTGAAAAGCAGCAAGAGCTTTCAGGGCTGGCAGCTTCCTTGTGGGAGACAGAGCCGAATGTTTCCCTTTCAGAAAGAGGCACCGCCGAGCACAGGCAGCATGCTGTGTAGCATATGTGGGAAAGCACAGATCCGCAGGGCTGTTGTGCCTGTGGATAGGCTGCACGGGGAAAGTGAAGAGCAGCAAGAGCTTTCAGGGCTGGGAGCTTCCTTGTGGCAGAAGGAGTCGGAGGTTTGCCTTTTCGGAGAGAGACACTGCCGAACACAGGCAGCATGAGCTGTAGCGTCTGTGGGAAAGCACAGATCCGCAGGGCTGTTTTGCCTGTGAATAGGCTGCATGGGGAAAGTGAAAAGCAGCAAGAGCTTTCAGGGCTGGCAGCTTCCTTGTGGGAGAAGGAGCCGAATGTTTCCCTTTCAGAAAGAGGCACTGCAGAGGACAGGCAGCATGAGCTGTAGCGTCTGTGAGAAAGCACAGATCCGCAGGGCTGTTGTGCCTGCGAATAGGCTGCACGGGGAGGTGAAGAGCAGCAAGAGCTTTCAGGGCTGGCATCTTCCTTGTGGGAGAAGGAGCCGAATGTTTCCCTTTCAGAAAGAGGCACTGCCGAGGACAGGCAGCATGAGCTGTAGCGTCTGTGGGAAAGCACAGATCCGCAGGGCTGTTGTGCCTGTGAATAGGCTGCACGGGGAAAGTCAAGAACAGCAGGAGATTTCAGGGCTGGCAGCTTCCTTGTGGGAGAAGGAGCCGAATGTTTCCCTTTCAGAAAGAGGCACTGCCGAGGACAGGCAGCCTGAGCTGTAGCTTCTGTGGGAAAGCACAGATCCGCAGGGCTGTTGTGCCTGTGAATAGGCTGCACGGGGAAAGTCAAGAGCAGCAAGAGCTTTCAGGGCTGGCAGCTTCCTTGTGGGAGAAAGAGCCAGAGGTTTGCCTTTTTGGAAAGGGGCTCTGCCGAGCACAGGCAGCATGAGCTGTAGCTTCTGTGGGAAAGCACAGATCCGCAGGGCTGTTGTGCCTGTGAAAAGCAGCAAGAGCTTTCAGGGCTGGCAGCTTCCTTGTGGGAGACAGAGCCGAATGTTTCCCTTTCAGAAAGAGGCACCGCCGAGCACAGGCAGCATGCTGTGTAGCATATGTGGGAAAGCACAGATCCGCAGGGCTGTTGTGCCTGTGGATAGGCTGCACGGGGAAAGTGAAGAGCAGCAAGAGCTTTCAGGGCTGGGAGCTTCCTTGTGGCAGAAGGAGTCGGAGGTTTGCCTTTTCGGAGAGAGACACTGCCGAACACAGGCAGCATGAGCTGTAGCGTCTGTGAGAAAGCACAGATCCGCAGGGCTGTTGTGCCTGTGAATAGGCTGCATGGGGAAAGTGAAAAGCAGCAAGAGCTTTCAGGGCTGGCAGCTTCCTTGTGGGAGAAGGAGCCGAATGTTTCCCTTTCAGAAAGAGGCACTGCCGAGGACAGGCAGCATGAGCTGTAGCGTCTGTGGGAAAGCACAGATCCGCAGGGCTGTTGTGCCTGTGAATAGGCTGCACGGGGAAAGTCAAGAACAGCAGGAGCTTTCAGGGCTGGGAGCTTCCTTGTGGGAGAAGGAGCCGAATGTTTCCCTTTCAGAAAGAGGCACTGCCGAGGACAGGCAGCCTGAGCTGTAGCTTCTGTGGGAAAGCACAGATCCGCAGGGCTGTTGTGCCTGTGAATAGGCTGCACGGGGAAAGTCAAGAGCAGCAAGAGCTTTCAGGGCTGGCAGCTTCCTTGTGGGAGAAAGAGCCAGAGGTTTGCCTTTTTGGAAAGGGGCTCTGCCGAGCACAGGCAGCATGAGCTGTAGCGTCTGTGGGAAAGCACAGATCCGCAGGGCTGTTGTGCCTGTGAAAAGCAGCAAGAGCTTTCAGGGCTGGCAGCTTCCTTGTGGGAGACAGAGCCGAATGTTTCCCTTTCAGAAAGAGGCACCGCCGAGCACAGGCAGCATGCTGTGTAGCATATGTGGGAAAGCACAGATCCGCAGGGCTGTTGTGCCTGTGGATAGGCTGCACGGGGAAAGTGAAGAGCAGCAAGAGCTTTCAGGGCTGGGAGCTTCCTTGTGGCAGAAGGAGTCGGAGGTTTGCCTTTTCGGAGAGAGACACTGCCGAACACAGGCAGCATGAGCTGTAGCGTCTGTGGGAAAGCACAGATCCGCAGGGCTGTTTTGCCTGTGAATAGGCTGCATGGGGAAAGTGAAAAGCAGCAAGAGCTTTCAGGGCTGGCAGCTTCCTTGTGGGAGAAGGAGCCGAATGTTTCCCTTTCAGAAAGAGGCACTGCAGAGGACAGGCAGCATGAGCTGTAGCGTCTGTGAGAAAGCACAGATCCGCAGGGCTGTTGTGCCTGCGAATAGGCTGCACGGGGAGGTGAAGAGCAGCAAGAGCTTTCAGGGCTGGCATCTTCCTTGTGGGAGAAGGAGCCGAATGTTTCCCTTTCAGAAAGAGGCACTGCCGAGGACAGGCAGCCTGAGCTGTAGCTTCTGTGGGAAAGCACAGATCCGCAGGGCTGTTGTGCCTGTGAATAGGCTGCACGGGGAACGTGAAGAGCAGCAAGAGCTTTCAGGGCTGGCAGCTTCCTTGTTGGAGACAGACCCAAATGTTTCCCTTTCAGAAAGAGGCACTGCCGAGGACAGGCATCATGAGCTGTAGCGTCTGTGGGAAAGCACAGATCCGCAGGTCTGTTGTGCCTGTGAATAGGCTGCACGGGGAAAGTGAAGAGCAGCAAGAGCTTTCAGGGCTGGCAGCTTCCTTGTGGGAGAAAGAGCCAGAGGTTTGCCTTTTTGGAAAGGGGCTCTGCCGAGCACAGGCAGCATGAGCTGTAGCGTCTGTGGGAAAGCACAGATCCGCAGGGCTGTTGTGCCTGTGAAAAGCAGCAAGAGCTTTCAGGGCTGGCAGCTTCCTTGTGGGAGACAGAGCCGAATGTTTCCCTTTCAGAAAGAGGCACCGCCGAGCACAGGCAGCATGCTGTGTAGCATATGTGGGAAAGCACAGATCCGCAGGGCTGTTGTGCCTGTGGATAGGCTGCACGGGGAAAGTGAAGAGCAGCAAGAGCTTTCAGGGCTGGGAGCTTCCTTGTGGCAGAAGGAGTCGGAGGTTTGCCTTTTCGGAGAGAGACACTGCCGAACACAGGCAGCCTGAGCTGTAGCGTCTGTGGGAAAGCACAGATCCGCAGGGCTGATGTGCCTGCGAATAGGCTGCACGGGGAGGTGAAGAGCAGCAAGAGCTTTCAGGGCTGGCATCTTCCTTGTGGGAGAAGGAGCCAGAGGTTTGCCTTTTTGGAAAGGGGCTCTGCCGAGCACAGGCATCATGAGCTGTAGCGTCTGTGGGAAAGCACAGATCCGCAGGGCTGTTGTGCCTGTGAATAGGCTGCACGGGGAGGTGAAGAGCAGCAACAGCTTTCAGGGCTGGCAGCTTCCCTCTGGGAGAAGGAGCCAGAAGGTTGCCTTTTCGGAAAGAGACACTGCCGAGCACAGGCAGCATGAGCTGTAGCGTCTGTGGGAAGACACAGATCCGCAAGGCTGTTGTGCCTGTGAATAGGCTACACGGGGAAAGTGAAGAGCAGCAAGAGCTTTCAGGGCTGGCAGCTTCCTTGTGGGAGAAGGAGCCACAGGTTTGCCTTTTTGGAAAGGGGCTCTGCCGAGCACAGGCAGCATGAGCTGTAGCGTCTGTGGGAAAGCACAGATCCGCAGGGCTGTTGTGCCTGTGAATAGGCTGCACGGGGAAAGTGAAGAGCAGGAAAAGCTTTCAGGGCTGGCAGCTTCCTTGTGGGAGACAGAGCCAAATGTTTCCCTTTCAGAAAGAGGCACTGCCGAGGACAGGCATCATGAGCTGTAGCGTCTGTGGGAAAGCACAGATCCGCAGGTCTGTTGTGCCTGTGAATAGGCTGCACGGGGAAAGTGAAAAGCAGCAAGAGCTTTCAGGGCTGGCAGCTTCCTTGTGGGAGAAGGAGCCCAATATTTGCCATTTCGGAAAGAGACCCTGCCGAGGACAGGCAGCATGAGCTGTAGCGTCTGTGGGAAAGCACAGATCCGCAGGGCTGTTGTGCCTGTGAATAGGCTGCATGGGGAAAGTCAAGAACAGCAGGAGATTTCAGGGCTGGCAGCTTCCTTGTGGGAGAAGGAGCCGAATGTTTCCCTTTCAGAAAGAGGCACTGCCGAGGACAGGCAGCCTGAGCTGTAGCGTCTGTGGGAAAGCACAGATCCGCAGGGCTGTTGTGCCTGTGAATAGGCTGCACGGGGAACGTGAAGAGCAGCAAGAGCTTTCAGGGCTGGCAGCTTCCTTGTTGGAGACAGAGCCAAATGTTTCCCTTTCAGAAAGAGGCACTGCCGAGGACAGGCATCATGAGCTGTAGCGTCTGTGGGAAAGCACAGATGCGCAGGTCTGTTGTGCCTGTGAATAGGCTGCACGGGGAAAGTGAAGAGCAGCAAGAGCTTTCAGGGCTGGCAGCTTCCTTGTGGGAGAAGGAGTCGGAGGTTTGCCTTTTCGGAAAGAGACACTGCCGAACACAGGCAGCATGAGCTGTAGCGTCTGTGGGAAAGCACAGATCCGCAGGGCTGTTTTGCCTGTGAATAGGCTGCACGGGGAAAGTGAAGAGAGCAAGAGCTTTCAGGGCTGGGAGCTTCCTTGTGGGAGAAGGAGCCGAATGTTTCCCTTTCAGAAAGAGGCACTGCCGAGGACAGGCAGCATGAGCTGTAGCGTCTGTGGGAAAGCACAGATCCGCAAGGCTGTTGTGCCTGTGAATAGGCTGCACGGGGAAAGTGAAGAGCAGCAAGAGCTTTCAGGGCTGGCAGCTTCCTTGTGGGAGAAGGAACCCAATATTTGCCATTTTGGAAAGAGACCCTGCCGAACAAGGGCAGCATGAGCTGTAGCGTCTGTGGGAAAGCACAGATCCGCAGGGCTGTTGTGCCTGTGGATAGGCTGCAAGGGGAAAGTGAAGAGCAGCAAGAGCTTTCAGGGCTGGGAGCTTCCTTGTGGGAGAAGGAGCCGAATGTTTCCCTTTCAGAAAGAGGCACTGCCGAGGACAGGCAGCCTGAGCTGTAGCTTCTGTGGGAAAGCACAGATCCGCAGGGCTGTTGTGCCTGTGAATAGGCTGCACGGGGAAAGTCAAGAGCAGCAAGAGCTTTCAGGGCTGGCAGCTTCCTTGTGGGAGAAGAAGCCGAATGTTTCCCTTTCAGAAAGAGGCACTGCCGAGGACAGGCAGCATGAGCTGTAGCGTCTGTGGGAAAGCACAGATCCGCAGGGCTGTTGTGCCTGTGAATAGGCTGCACGGGGAAAGTGAAAAGCAGCAAGAGCTTTCAGGGCTGGCAGCTTCCTTGTGGGAGAAGGAGCCAGAGGTTTGCGTTTTCGGTAAGAGGCACTGCCGAGGACATGCAGCATGAGCTGTAGCGTCTGTGGGAAAGCACAGATCCGCAGGGCTGTTGTGCCTGTGAATAGGCTGCACGGGGAGGTGAAGAGCAGCAAGAGCTTTCAGGGCTGGCAGATTCCTTGCTGGAGACATTGCCGGATGTTTCCCTTTCAGAAAGAAGCACTGCCGAGCACAGGCAGCATGAGCTGTAGCGTCTGTGGGAAAGCACAGATCCGCAAGGCTGTTGTGCCTGTGAATAGGCTACACGGGGAAAGTGAAGAGCAGCAAGAGCTTTCAGGGCTGGCAGCTTCCTTGTGGGAGAAAGAGCCAGAGGTTTGCCTTTTTGGAAAGGGGCTCTGCCGAGCACAGGCAGCATGAGCTGTAGCGTCTGTGGGAAAGCACAGATCAGCAGGGCTGTTTTGCCTGTGAATAGGCTGCACGGGGAAAGTGAAAAGCAGCAAGAGCTTTCAGGGCTGGCAGCTTCCTTGTGGGAGAAGGAGCCAGAGGTTTGCCTTTTCGGAAAGAGGCACTGCCGAGGACATGCAGCATGAGCTGTAGCGTCTGTGGGAAAGCACAGATCCGCAGGGCTGTTGTGCCTGTGAATAGGCTGCACGGATAGGTGAAGATCAGCACCAGCTTTCATGGCTGGCAGCTTCCTTGTTGGAGACAGAGCCGAATGTTTCCCTTTCAGAAAGAGGCACTGCCGAGCACAGGCAGCCTGAGCTGTAGCGTCTGTGGGAAAGCACAGATCCGCAGGGCTGTTGTGCCTGCGAATAGGCTGCACGGAGAGGTGAAGAGCAGCAAGAGCTTTCAGGGCTGGAAGCTTCCTTGTGGGAGAAGGAGCCGAATGTTTCCCTTTCAGAAAGAGGCACTGTCGAGGACAGGCAGCCTGAGCTGTAGCGTCTGTGGGAAAGCACAGATCCGCAGGGCTGTTGTGCCAGAGAATAGGCTACACGGGGAAAGTGAAGAGCAGCAAGATCTTTCAGGGCTGGGAGCTTCCTTGTGGGAGAAGGAGCCAGAGGTTTGCCTTTTTGGAAAGGGGCTCTGCCGAGCACAGGCAGCATGAGCTGTAGCGTCTGTGGGAAAGCACAGATCCGCAGGGCTGTTGTGCCTGTGAAAAGCAGCAAGAGCTTTCAGGGCTGGCAGCTTCCTTGTGGGAGACAGAGCCGAATGTTTCCCTTTCAGAAAGAGGCACCGCCGAGCACAGGCAGCATGCTGTGTAGCATATGTGGGAAAGCACAGATCCGCAGGGCTGTTGTGCCTGTGGATAGGCTGCACGGGGAAAGTGAAGAGCAGCAAGAGCTTTCAGGGCTGGGAGCTTCCTTGTGGCAGAAGGAGTCGGAGGTTTGCCTTTTCGGAGAGAGACACTGCCGAACACAGGCAGCATGAGCTGTAGCGTCTGTGGGAAAGCACAGATCCGCAGGGCTGTTTTGCCTGTGAATAGGCTGCATGGGGAAAGTGAAAAGCAGCAAGAGCTTTCAGGGCTGGCAGCTTCCTTGTGGGAGAAGGAGCCGAATGTTTCCCTTTCAGAAAGAGGCACTGCAGAGGACAGGCAGCATGAGCTGTAGCGTCTGTGAGAAAGCACAGATCCGCAGGGCTGTTGTGCCTGTGAATAGGCTGCACGGGGAAAGTCAAGAACAGCAGGAGATTTCAGGGCTGGCAGCTTCCTTGTGGGAGAAGGAGCCGAATGTTTCCCTTTCAGAAAGAGGCACTGCCGAGGACAGGCAGCCTGAGCTGTAGCTTCTGTGGGAAAGCACAGATCCGCAGGGCTGTTGTGCCTGTGAATAGGCTGCACGGGGAAAGTCAAGAGCAGCAAGAGCTTTCAGGGCTGGCAGCTTCCTTTTGGGAGAAAGAGCCAGAGGTTTGCCTTTTTGGAAAGGGGCTCTGCCGAGCACAGGCAGCATGAGCTGTAGCGTCTGTGGGAAAGCACAGATCCGCAGGGCTGTTGTGCCTGTGAAAAGCAGCAAGAGCTTTCAGGGCTGGCAGCTTCCTTGTGGGAGACAGAGCCGAATGTTTCCCTTTCAGAAAGAGGCACCGCCGAGCACAGGCAGCATGCTGTGTAGCATATGTGGGAAAGCACAGATCCGCAGGGCTGTTGTGCCTGTGGATAGGCTGCACGGGGAAAGTGAAGAGCAGCAAGAGCTTTCAGGGCTGGGAGCTTCCTTGTGGCAGAAGGAGTCGGAGGTTTGCCTTTTCGGAGAGAGACACTGCCGAACACAGGCAGCATGAGCTGTAGCGTCTGTGGGAAAGCACAGATCCGCATGGCTGTTTTGCCTGTGAATAGGCTGCATGGGGAAAGTGAAAAGCAGCAAGAGCTTTCAGGGCTGGCAGCTTCCTTGTGGGAGAAGGAGCCGAATGTTTCCCTTTCAGAAAGAGGCACTGCCGAGGACAGGCAGCATGAGCTGTAGCGTCTGTGAGAAAGCACAGATCCGCAGGGCTGTTGTGCCTGCGAATAGGCTGCACGGGGAGGTGAAGAGCAGCAAGAGCTTTCAGGGCTGGCATCTTCCTTGTGGGAGAAGGAGCCGAATGTTTCCCTTTCAGAAAGAGGCACTGCCGAGGACAGGCAGCATGAGCTGTAGCGTCTGTGGGAAAGCACAGATCCGCAGGGCTGTTGTGCCTGTGAATAGGCTGCACGGGGAAAGTCAAGAACAGCAGGAGCTTTCAGGGCTGGGAGCTTCCTTGTGGGAGAAGGAGCCGAATGTTTCCCTTTCAGAAAGAGGCACTGCCGAGGACAGGCAGCCTGAGCTGTAGCTTCTGTGGGAAAGCACAGATCCGCAGGGCTGTTGTGCCTGTGAATAGGCTGCACGGGGAAAGTCAAGAGCAGCAAGAGCTTTCAGGGCTGGCAGCTTCCTTGTGGGAGAAAGAGCCAGAGGTTTGCCTTTTTGGAAAGGGGCTCTGCCGAGCACAGGCAGCATGAGCTGTAGCGTCTGTGGGAAAGCACAGATCCGCAGGGCTGTTGTGCCTGTGAAAAGCAGCAAGAGCTTTCAGGGCTGGCAGCTTCCTTGTGGGAGACAGAGCCGAATGTTTCCCTTTCAGAAAGAGGCACCGCCGAGCACAGGCAGCATGCTGTGTAGCATATGTGGGAAAGCACAGATCCGCAGGGCTGTTGTGCCTGTGGATAGGCTGCACGGGGAAAGTGAAGAGCAGCAAGAGCTTTCAGGGCTGGGAGCTTCCTTGTGGCAGAAGGAGTCGGAGGTTTGCCTTTTCGGAGAGAGACACTGCCGAACACAGGCAGCATGAGCTGTAGCGTCTGTGGGAAAGCACAGATCCGCAGGGCTGTTTTGCCTGTGAATAGGCTGCATGGGGAAAGTGAAAAGCAGCAAGAGCTTTCAGGGCTGGCAGCTTCCTTGTGGGAGAAGGAGCCGAATGTTTCCCTTTCAGAAAGAGGCACTGCAGAGGACAGGCAGCATGAGCTGTAGCGTCTGTGAGAAAGCACAGATCCGCAGGGCTGTTGTGCCTGCGAATAGGCTGCACGGGGAGGTGAAGAGCAGCAAGAGCTTTCAGGGCTGGCATCTTCCTTGTGGGAGAAGGAGCCGAATGTTTCCGTTTCAGAAAGAGGCACTGCCGAGGACAGGCAGCCTGAGCTGTAGCTTCTGTGGGAAAGCACAGATCCGCAGGGCTGTTGTGCCTGTGAATAGGCTGCACGGGGAACGTGAAGAGCAGCAAGAGCTTTCAGGGCTGGCAGCTTCCTTGTTGGAGACAGACCCAAATGTTTCCCTTTCAGAAAGAGGCACTGCCGAGGACAGGCATCATGAGCTGTAGCGTCTGTGGGAAAGCACAGATCCGCAGGTCTGTTGTGCCTGTGAATAGGCTGCACGGGGAAAGTGAAGAGCAGCAAGAGCTTTCAGGGCTGGCAGCTTCCTTGTGGGAGAAAGAGCCAGAGGTTTGCCTTTTTGGAAAGGGGCTCTGCCGAGCACAGGCAGCATGAGCTGTAGCGTCTGTGGGAAAGCACAGATCCGCAGGGCTGTTGTGCCTGTGAAAAGCAGCAAGAGCTTTCAGGGCTGGCAGCTTCCTTGTGGGAGACAGAGCCGAATGTTTCCCTTTCAGAAAGAGGCACCGCCGAGCACAGGCAGCATGCTGTGTAGCATATGTGGGAAAGCACAGATCCGCAGGGCTGTTGTGCCTGTGGATAGGCTGCACGGGGAAAGTGAAGAGCAGCAAGAGCTTTCAGGGCTGGGAGCTTCCTTGTGGCAGAAGGAGTCGGAGGTTTGCCTTTTCGGAGAGAGACACTGCCGAACACAGGCAGCATGAGCTGTAGCGTCTGTGGGAAAGCACAGATCCGCAGGGCTGTTTTGCCTGCGAATAGGCTGCACGGAAAGGTGAAAAGCAGCAAGAGCTTTCAGGGCTGGAAGCTTCCTTGTGGGAGAAGGAGCCGAATGTTTCCCTTTCAGAAAGAGGCACTGCCGAGGACAGGCAGCCTGAGCTGTAGCGTCTGTGGGAAAGCACAGATCCGCAGGGCTGATGTGCCTGCGAATAGGCTGCACGGGGAGGTGAAGAGCAGCAAGAGCTTTCAGGGCTGGCATCTTCCTTGTGGGAGAAGGAGCCAGAGGTTTGCCTTTTTGGAAAGGGGCTCTGCCGAGCACAGGCATCATGAGCTGTAGCGTCTGTGGGAAAGCACAGATCCGCAGGGCTGTTGTGCCTGTGAATAGGCTGCACGGGGAGGTGAAGAGCAGCAACAGCTTTCAGGGCTGGCAGCTTCCCTCTGGGAGAAGGAGCCAGAAGGTTGCCTTTTCGGAAAGAGACACTGCCGAGCACAGGCAGCATGAGCTGTAGCGTCTGTGGGAAGACACAGATCCGCAAGGCTGTTGTGCCTGTGAATAGGCTACACGGGGAAAGTGAAGAGCAGCAAGAGCTTTCAGGGCTGGCAGCTTCCTTGTGGGAGAAGGAGCCACAGGTTTGCCTTTTTGGAAAGGGGCTCTGCCGAGCACAGGCAGCATGAGCTGTAGCGTCTGTGGGAAAGCACAGATCCGCAGGGCTGTTGTGCCTGTGAATAGGCTGCACGGGGAAAGTGAAGAGCAGGAAGAGCTTTCAGGGCTGGCAGCTTCCTTGTGGGAGACAGAGCCAAATGTTTCCCTTTCAGAAAGAGGCACTGCCGAGGACAGGCATCATGAGCTGTAGCGTCTGTGGGAAAGCACAGATCCGCAGGTCTGTTGTGCCTGTGAATAGGCTGCACGGGGAAAGTGAAAAGCAGCAAGAGCTTTCAGGGCTGGCAGCTTCCTTGTGGGAGAAGGAGCCCAATATTTGCCATTTCGGAAAGAGACCCTGCCGAGGACAGGCAGCATGAGCTGTAGCGTCTGTGGGAAAGCACAGATCCGCAGGGCTGTTGTGCCTGTGAATAGGCTGCATGGGGAAAGTCAAGAACAGCAGGAGATTTCAGGGCTGGCAGCTTCCTTGTCGGAGAAGGAGCCGAATGTTTCCCTTTCAGAAAGAGGCACTGCCGAGGACAGGCAGCCTGAGCTGTAGCGTCTGTGGGAAAGCACAGATCCGCAGGGCTGTTGTGCCTGTGAATAGGCTGCACGGGGAACGTGAAGAGCAGCAAGAGCTTTCAGGGCTGGCAGCTTCCTTGTTGGAGACAGAGCCAAATGTTTCCCTTTCAGAAAGAGGCACTGCCGAGGACAGGCATCATGAGCTGTAGCGTCTGTGGGAAAGCACAGATGCGCAGGTCTGTTGTGCCTGTGAATAGGCTGCACGGGGAAAGTGAAGAGCAGCAAGAGCTTTCAGGGCTGGGAGCTTCCTTGTGGCAGAAGGAGTCGGAGGTTTGCCTTTTCGGAAAGAGACACTGCCGAACACAGGCAGCATGAGCTGTAGCGTCTGTGGGAAAGCACAGATCCGCAGGGCTGTTTTGCCTGTGAATAGGCTGCACGGGGAAAGTGAAGAGAGCAAGAGCTTTCAGGGCTGGGAGCTTCCTTGTGGGAGAAGGAGCCGAATGTTTCCCTTTCAGAAAGAGGCACTGCCGAGGACAGGCAGCATGAGCTGTAGCGTCTGTGGGAAAGCACAGATCCGCAAGGCTGTTGTGCCTGTGAATAGGCTGCACGGGGAAAGTGAAGAGCAGCAAGAGCTTTCAGGGCTGGCAGCTTCCTTGTGGGAGAAGGAACCCAATATTTGCCATTTTGGAAAGAGACCCTGCCGAACAAGGGCAGCATGAGCTGTAGCGTCTGTGGGAAAGCACAGATCCGCAGGGCTGTTGTGCCTGTGGATAGGCTGCAAGGGGAAAGTGAAGAGCAGCAAGAGCTTTCAGGGCTGGGAGCTTCCTTGTGGGAGAAGGAGCCGAATGTTTCCCTTTCAGAAAGAGGCACTGCCGAGGACAGGCAGCCTGAGCTGTAGCTTCTGTGGGAAAGCACAGATCCGCAGGGCTGTTGTGCCTGTGAATAGGCTGCACGGGGAAAGTCAAGAGCAGCAAGAGCTTTCAGGGCTGGCAGCTTCCTTGTGGGAGAAGAAGCCGAATGTTTCCCTTTCAGAAAGAGGCACTGCCGAGGACAGGCAGCATGAGCTGTAGCGTCTGTGGGAAAGCACAGATCCGCAGGGCTGTTGTGCCTGTGAATAGGCTGCACGGGGAAAGTGAAAAGCAGCAAGAGCTTTCAGGGCTGGCAGCTTCCTTGTGGGAGAAGGAGCCAGAGGTTTGCGTTTTCGGTAAGAGGCACTGCCGAGGACATGCAGCATGAGCTGTAGCGTCTGTGGGAAAGCACAGATCCGCAGGGCTGTTGTGCCTGTGAATAGGCTGCACGGGGAGGTGAAGAGCAGCAAGAGCTTTCAGGGCTGGCAGATTCCTTGCTGGAGACATTGCCGGATGTTTCCCTTTCAGAAAGAAGCACTGCCGAGCACAGGCAGCATGAGCTGTAGCGTCTGTGGGAAAGCACAGATCCGCAAGGCTGTTGTGCCTGTGAATAGGCTACACGGGGAAAGTGAAGAGCAGCAAGAGCTTTCAGGGCTGGCAGCTTCCTTGTGGGAGAAAGAGCCAGAGGTTTGCCTTTTTGGAAAGGGGCTCTGCCGAGCACAGGCAGCATGAGCTGTAGCGTCTGTGGGAAAGCACAGATCAGCAGGGCTGTTTTGCCTGTGAATAGGCTGCACGGGGAAAGTGAAAAGCAGCAAGAGCTTTCAGGGCTGGCAGCTTCCTTGTGGGAGAAGGAGCCAGAGGTTTGCCTTTTCGGAAAGAGGCACTGCCGAGGACATGCAGCATGAGCTGTAGCGTCTGTGGGAAAGCACAGATCCGCAGGGCTGTTGTGCCTGTGAATAGGCTGCACGGATAGGTGAAGATCAGCACCAGCTTTCATGGCTGGCAGCTTCCTTGTTGGAGACAGAGCCGAATGTTTCCCTTTCAGAAAGAGGCACTGCCGAGCACAGGCAGCCTGAGCTGTAGCGTCTGTGGGAAAGCACAGATCCGCAGGGCTGTTGTGCCTGCGAATAGGCTGCACGGAGAGGTGAAGAGCAGCAAGAGCTTTCAGGGCTGGAAGCTTCCTTGTGGGAGAAGGAGCCGAATGTTTCCCTTT